>QEPC01008369.1:254700-266640 GCA_003113815.1 Sphenodon punctatus | reverse complement strand
CTTGAATGTTTGTTTGTCTTCTCCCCTGTCTCTCCCACTGTCCCCCCCTCCCTGTCTCCCCCTCCTTGTCTTTTAGATTGTAAGCCACAGGCAGGGACAGCATCTATTTCTATGTTCTGTACAGCACCAGGTACATGGTTGGCGCTATATAAATATTTATAATAATAATAATAATAATAATAAATTAATAATATCCTCCTGGTTATAAGCCAGGTACAGTCAGGTACTAGGGACAAGATATTCTTTACCCTGAAAAGGAAAGAAAAGTTCCAGCAAGAGCCTATACCATCTTCTTCTGCATCTGGATGTGTCCAAGTGAATTGTATTAATTATGTTCAGGTGTGCATGGATAATATTGTCAACAGATTGTATGGACATCCGCGTTAAAAAGTATTTAGTTGGATTCCACTGATAATTGTCCAAGTAGAAGGTGTTCGGTTATACTTGAGTTGCCTTCCGTCTAACCAACTGATTAAAAAGCCATTTCAACAGAACATACTGTAATCTCATACACGAGAAAAAGTGCAACATAGCAAGTGCTCCCCTGCACAACCATCCCTGATCTTCTGGGCCCCTAGTAAAAACAGTGTGTATTTGTTACCCCTCCTAATTTCAAACAGAGAACACGGCCCTCTGGTGACCCACAACAATAAGTGTCAAGTATTTATTTTCTGTAAGGGGGAACTGTAGAGAGACTTTTATTTATTTATTTATTTTGAGAGACTTGCAGAAATCCATAGTCTTCTAGTCTCACTTTAAGTGATTCTCAATGCATTTTTCCAGCTCATCTGGGTGGTAAAAAAAAGAATCTCTTGGTATTGTGCACAAATGTGAGTTTGGCAGGATACCAAACCTGCGGCTTAATCCCCTCCTGGGAAAGGATCTACGTATATCTGCGCCACAGCCTTCTCTTTTTTGGTGTTTCTATTACCACGTCTGGGTAAATGGATATTTTCTCCCTTGGAATTGCATATTTTTTGCTCTACAGGCTCCTCTAAGCACCCTTTCTTTGGCAACATATTTTAAATACTTTATAATTAGAGCTCTGGGAGGTTCGTTGTCCCCTGGCCTGGCACGCAGCGCTCTGCGAGCCTGTTCAATTTCAATATGATGAATTTCTGGGGTCCCAGGGAAAATCTCTTGTATTATTTTTTGAACTAAGTCCCTGGCTCCAGTAGTTTCAAGGCCTTTAGGGACCTCTAATATATGGAGATTACTTCTCCTGCTCCTGTTCTCAAGATCTTCACATTTGTCTCCTAGAGATCCAACCTGCTGTTCCAGAATGGCAATTCTATTTTCCTGGTCTAATCCTCTGTCTTCTTATGAACCCACTCTGCCTTCCAGGTGTTCTACTCTTTGATTAACATTGTCCATTTTTTCCGCAAGCTGATCCATGGAGGCATTTAGCTTGTCCATGGACATATTCACGTGCTCCCTTTATCTCAGCTTTAATAGCCAGGAGTATTTCATTAGCAATAGCCGGGGTTTCAGGCTATGTCGGGCCTACTTTCCTCTGAAACTGCTGGTTCAGCCATCTTGGATTGAGAACTGAGCACGGGGGTGGGGGTGGGGTGTGTGTGTGGACACTCACTCCATGCTTTCCAGAGGTCTTTTAAATTACCTTTTGTGGTTCTTGTGGACCTTTTTGCAGACTGTGACATTCCTTTAATCGGGATCTCTGAAGATTTCAGCTCTCACTCCTTTTCTAAAGGTTTTGACTTGAAATTTGCAGCAGGCAATGGAGGCGCTCTAACCCCACACTCCTATCCTCTGCACATGCCCGGTAGCGCCCCCTCATAAAAACATTTTAAATGCAACCCCCCTCCAAAACCCAACCCACTACCTACCTACCTCTAACAACTCCCCACCTAATCCCTCTCCCGATCCCCCAGCCCATCCTCCCCCTTAAACTACCCTCCCAAAAATTCAATCCCCACTGCCAAAAGCCCGACAGAACAAAATGGTCTTATACCGTCGTACTAGAGGTATTTTGGGGAGCTGCCAGGGCCTTCGGGCATCAGCCTTTGGGCGTCAGCTGAGGGACGATGCCAAAGGATGCTGGCCATTCTGTGGCCGTTCTGTGACCAGAGTGGCCATTGCGTGAGAGTTCTGCCATTTTGAGCTGCCTCGGGGAGTAGGGCCGGCCTTACCGTGGGGCGGCTAGGGGCGGCCGCCCAGGGCCCCATGCTTGGGGGGGCCCCGCGGTTCAGGGGTGTGTGTAGAATTTTTTTTAAAAAAATAATAATTAATTTTTAATTTTTTAAAAAACGTTGGGTGGATGGGGGTACTTGGGTCGGTGTGGCACCACACTGCACTGGCAGGCAGAAGCGGCACCGTGGAGCCCCTCCCAAGTTAACCTTGAACAGACCACCCACCCACGGCTGCGGCCCCACCTACCTCCTCCTCCTCCTCCGTCCTCACGGCCTGCCTGGCCCCTCCTTCTCTCTCCCGGAAGTTGCATGAAAGCAACGTCCGGGAGGGAGAGAGGACCCATGGGCACACAGCGTGCCAAGCAGCAGGCTTTGCTTACCTGCTGCTGGCTTGCTGTGCAGAGAAGAGGTCGGAGGAAGCGGTGTGAGGAGCAGTGGGCCGGCGGCAGAGCAGAGCAGGCGGCGCGGGGAGCAATACCAGAGCAGGCGGTGAGGGTAGCGGGTCCCGCGCCACCAGGATGAGGAACTCCTGTGTGGCGCCTGGGGGCTGGGACCAGAGCAGAGGAGACAGTGCAGCGTGAGTGTGTCTGTGTGAGTTTGAATGAGTGTGTGTTTGTGCATGTGTGTCTGTGTGTCTGTGTGTGTGAGAGAGGTGAGCGCATCATGTGTGTGAGTGTGGGAATTGGGGGTGTGTGAGAGATGAAAGCGTGTGCGTAAGCTTGAATGGGTGTGTGTGTGTGAGAGAGAGGAAAGTGTGTGTGTAAGCTTGAATGGGTGTGTGTGTGTGAGAGAGAGAGAGGAAAGCGTGTGACAGTGTAAGCTTGAATGGGTGTGTGAGTGAAGAGAGAGGTGAAAGTGTGTGTGCGAGTTTGAATGGGTGTGTGTGAGAGAGGTGAGAACATGTGTGAGAGAGTGAATGAATGAATGTGTGTGAGAGAATGAATGTGTGTGAGAGAATGAATGTGTGTGAGAGGTGTGTAAGACAGAGAAGGGTGTGTGGGTGGGTGAGTGCGCATGAGGGGGAGTTGCTCCCTCTAGCCCGCTCCCCCTCCCATGGCTGTCCCCTCTCACCCCCGATGGCTGCCACCACTCCCCCATGGCTCCTGGAGGGGGAAAGGGAGCCACCCCCCTGCCCAAGGTGAGGCCCAGCAGAACGTTCCTGCTGTCGCCTCCTGCTTAGCAACCTAAGTCTGTCAGCCTCCAGCCCGGCTCCCAGAAGACCCAGGCCCAGCAGCAGCAGCTGAGGTAAGGGCCCCCCAGTCAATACCTCTTCCTTCTCTTTCTTGCTATGAGCTCATTTGTGCTGCTACACGCGTCTGTGGGGCTTTGGGAGCAGAGTGGGGCCATCGGGGGGTGGTTTGGGAAGGGGCTGGGGGGGCTGTGGTCGTGGGGGAGTTGTTTCATGTTTGATACGTTTAACTGGGTTTTTACTGCTTTGGTGCTTGAGACCCTTAAATCCAAAAACTGGNGTTGTTTGATTTATGTTTGATCAGCTGGATCTATGTTTGAACGCCTGTGTTGGGAGTGTAATAGGAATATGCTCCAGAGAAGGAGGGTTCAGGCCATGGATAATCTGTCCCTATCCGTTGTGTGCATGCCCTCCTGTGTTTTAAATAAGAGTCTTTGCCTTTTAATCATATCTGTGTCCTGGGCTCCCTTTCATCTAAACCAGATTGATATGTTCTTTGGAGCACATTGTACAGACAAGTTAAAAATAACTTATATGACAATTCTCTAAATGTCAAAGGGAAGTGGGCGGGGCCTTGAAAAATGGGAGGGGCCACAGGAAAGTGGGAGGAGCCATGGAAAAGTGGGCGGGCTGTGAAAAGTGCGTGGAGCTGAGGGGGCCCTGCATTTTTTGTTCGGCCAGGGCCCCGCAATTTCTAAGGCCGGCCCTGGTTGAAGGAGTTGGAGCCAGGGAAGCAATCACTAGTCAGTAGAAATTTGCTGGGCTCCCTTACTGAGCACTACATGCACAGGGAATTTCTCCCATGCTGAGGCTCCTGAAAAGGCCTGGAAGGACAAAGACGGACCTCCTGGCAGGATTATTTGGAACTACGTGGTAACTGTATCTGGATTATTGTCTTGCTGTTGTCCTTTCTCTCTCTCATTATGACTGACAAAAAGAGAGCCAGACAGGCTGACTCGCCTTTGCTCTCACCAGATTCACCTCGGACTAAGCTGCCTAAGATTGCCCAATCTCAGACCCCTAGCAACTTGCCTCCTGACAATGATTCAGACTTTATTCCTCTCTCTATAAACTGATATGCCTGTTTGGAGGTGGAGGATGGCAACGGGGCAGCTGGAGCTCTAGTTGATCAGTTCACCCCATGTAAGAAGATCTCTGATGTGAAGGCTTCTTTGCCTCCATCTGAGGAATTTTACCATAGACCAGAAGAGGAAATGTCATGTTCACCTAAGAACAATTTGTATTATGAAGATATTGGGGAGATATTGAAGTCGCAATGCACACCTAGTGGGAAAACTGTCTTCCGCCTGTTCATGAATATTTCTGAATTGGGTTCATCATTGAATGTAGTTCTACAGCTATTGAGTGAAATAGCTGGTAAACTGGACCAACTAAAAAAGGGTGATCCATGTATATTGCAAGACTGTATCAGTTTGAGAGAGAAATCAATCAGGAGGGAGTACAATTTAGCAGATAAGAGGCCATCTAATAGAAATGTATTACTGAGAGGCCGTTCTAGGCCCTTAAGAAAAGCTAAAATAGTTGACGGTAAAGCCATCAATTTGAGAATTTATCCTTTCCCCAATGGCGTTCTTCCTAATTGGTCTAATATCCATTGTGTCAAAAAGAATGTATTGCAACTTCTTAACGTAAAACTGAGGGACGCAGAAGTTTGTAGAATTAGACATTTTGCCAGGACAAATCAAATTCAACATATTGAGATTAACTTTCCTAGCTCTTATTCTCTGTAAAGTGCCAGGTACATCGCTGGCACTATATAAATGCTAATAATAATAGTAATAATAATACTAAAATTCTTTAAGGCCAGAAAAGTGCTTATGACAAGGGGTGTATTTATTGATTGAGTGTTTCCCTGTAATGAAAATACATGGGGAAAACCTTGGATATTCAAGACAATACTACAACCCATTGCCTTTCTATCCCCAATCCAAGAAATCATTTCCCAGCAACGGGAGCAGATAAGTTAAGTCCAAACAATGGACAGGAATATAACAATCCCAATGATGATGAGTTAAATTACGTCCCTGAGGGAAGGAGCCTAGGGACTTTAATTATGCTAGTCTACAGATCTCTACTGGACCAAAAGATCTGGCCCAGAGAGCTCCCTCTGATCCATTGATACTATGGGAACAGGACCTTCTCCCCCAGGGTTTAATGGCAACACAGGAGAAGGCCAATTTAACCCATTGGAACTGAGGGACTGTTGAACCAAATTTGCCCCCAACAAATCAAGATCTACTAGGGATGGAAACTGAAGTCAGCCAGGAACCCCCCCATGGATAAATGCCCAGGTACAAAAATTTAATCAAGCCCATGTGTAAAGAATGGCGATAATATTCCACTTAGAAATACCCCACCTAAGGAACAAGGTTCTTTTATTACTCCAGCATCAGTAGAGCTATTGCGGACTGACGTATGTGTCAGGCTAAATGAAAATAGAGCAGAAAAATTGAGCCAACTGGAAGCAGTTGGCCCAGATGAGCCCGGTCTGTCCTGCTCACAGGCTTTAAGTTGACAAGAAACCCCTTTAAGTCCACCAGGGGTGGAAAAAAAAATAAAAAAAATTATCATGGAATGTGGCCGGCTGGAAATCCAGGATTACTGATGGTTCCCTGGATCCCTTGAAAAAATACGATGTTGTGTATTTTCTTTACAGGAGACCTTTTATGTAAAACTCTTCCTTGAGGATCGTTCTGAAGTTATAACTAGGATGGCAGCCCAGTTTTTAAGGTGTGTTTTTATTATCAAATCCTGCAAAGATGGGTGTGAAGGAATAGCTGATCAATCACGTGTCGATTTTGTTTATGCGTTTGGCTATGGGGCAGGTCGGATGTATGAATGATTGCGCGAGATGGATTGGCATGGTACTTAGTTTGCTATTATCCTTTATAAATGATTTGTGATACTTGTAAAAGGATGCATGGAGGTTATATATTTTCCCACCCATGCAAATTGCAGATTTTAGATTTATTTACTATGGCTTATGGCCGATTAATAAACTCACTACTACTTTATTAGGACTAGTTCATAAGGGCCCTTGGGGCTGGATAGGAGGTCTGGGTTTGTTAGTAATTTTACTTTAACATTTATTAGATCAATTGTCCATATGATTCAACTTAAATTGAACCTGAGCAACTGGCTAGTTGAATGCAGAGGGGCCCCCTCTGAGTAAGGCCTGTTATTATTAGTGTATGGTTTATATGGGTGATTTCAGACATGACGGGTGGCTTTGGCCCCATCACGGAATCACCCTTTTTATTCCCCGCCGGAACCGAACTGTCACGGCCAGCAGACGTGCCGGCTGATCCTGGCGGGGAATCTGGGGGTGGGGGGTGGGGCTGCGTGGCGCAACGTGCGGCCGCACAGCGCCGCCCCCCACGCTCCCGAGGCCGCCCGCCCTCTGGGAGATGGGCGGGTGCAGTGGCCAATGTAGTCGCGGCATCCGCCCGCCCCCTGGGGTATTGACCACGGCCCGGAATCGGCGGTGAGCATGGCCGCCGATTTCGGGTCTTTGTCAGAGATCAGACAAGACGTTACCACGCTCAACTACGGTGAATCCCACTGTGGTTGAGCGTGGTAACATCACGTCTGTTGGGGGCACAAAGTGATTCCTGCTGGGAGTTCACCCCCGGCGGGAATCACTTTTACCACGCTTTCGGAGATGGTCCCCGAACCATTCCTTGAAAGTGTGGTTATTTTGATTCCCGCCGGAGGTTCACTGTGGTGAACATCTGGCGGGCATCAAACAGATGTTACAGGACCATTCCCCACCACAGGGGATTGTCTGTGGCTGAGCGTGATCTCGTAACATCTGAAAATACCCTATGGCAACACATTATTTTAGGGATTAAGTGTTGTCAACTCTAGCCCTAGGAAGGGCAAGGCAAGTTTTATGAGGTTTGAATTTTACCCAAGCGGCATGGTAATTATGCTCTTAATAGTTTTTAATTTAATTTTATTTATTTATTTTGTTATATTTATTAGCCACCCCCTCATGCCTACGGCATCCCGGGGTGGCTTTAAACTGCTCAAGTTTTTAATACGAAGGTATTATGCTTCTTAAGGCACGATTTAAAAGATGAAATTTATGTTTGTAGGCCATTTAGTTTATTGCAATGTTATATCTGCCTGGCTGACTGTGCCTGAAATGGTTCATATATATTACATTGTATTTTTATACTTGCCTGCTTGCTGTGTTATGTTTCTGCAAGTGTTATGCTATGACCCATTGGTTAAACAATAATCATTACTTACTTACTTACAGGAGACATGGCTACCAATAATGTAGATCTGTTTCTCCCAGGATATAGAACTTGGGTCATTCCTGCACTCAAAAAGGGGAAAGTAGGGTGCCCTGCGGGTGGATTTGCAATTTTGATTGGTTCCAGTTTGAAATTGTGCTGTTCTAAACTTTCTAGTTTCCCTGAAAATGTACTTGCCATTGTCTTAGAACAGGATCAGATTCCCATATTAATTCTTATTAATATTTATCTAATTCCCTCACTTGCATCTGAGGACCGGAAGAAATTCTGACAGTCCATGGAGGAATCCCTTGACCAAGCCAAGGAAGATTTCCCAACAGTTCCTATTCTGTTTGTTGGAGATCTAAATGCTCGGACTGGTACTAGTAACAAAGGGTGTTTTCAGACGTTACGAGATCACAGTCAACCACGGTCAATTCCCGGTGGTGGCTGTGATCCCGGAACGTCTGTTGGGGGGAACGGATGTTCCCCCCCAGATGTTACCCCAGTGTGGAATCACATTCACCACGCGAGCGGCTGAAGTGGCAGGACCGGAGGCCGTCGCGTGTTGAACGTGATTCCACGCCGGGGTGAACCCCACCGTCACGTCTGGTTGGGCACCACAGCCCGGGATCACCGGCGGGATCCCGGGCCGTGGTGAATCCGGCCAGACGCGGCGGCCTCATTGGCCCCGCCGCCCACCCGTCTCCCCAGAGGGTGGCGGCGGGGTGCATGGAGGGGGCGGGGCCGTGCGGCCGCATGTTGCGCCGCGTGACCCCGCCCCCTCCCAGATCCCCCGCCGGGATCCCCCCGGTACGTCTGATACGGCGTGACAGGGTCATCCTGGCGGGGGATGGATAGGTTGTTTTCGGTATGGGGCCAACTGGCCCCGTAACGTCTGAAAACACCCCAAGATATTGCACATGTTTTAGGCATAGAACTAGATGATGCTTACTTCCTCCGAGCAGGCGGTCTAAGACGCAGTGCTGAATCCGGCCAGAGTACAATTGATAAAATTCTTGTACAGTTTAAATTGAAGTGTTTTAAATGATTGTCAGCCATCTGATTTATATGGTGACTTAACATTTGTAGGTAAATCAGGAACAAGCACAATTGATTACATGTGTGTGTCTTGCGCACACTTTGAGAAATTTGGTAGTTTTGAGGTCCTCCCCTTTGGGTGCAGTGACCATCAGCCTCTCTTCAGTAATGTTTTAATTTCAATCTATATATCCTCTATACCATGAAGCTGATACTTGCCTTGCAAATTATGATTTATCTACCAGGTGGTTGTTAAAATGGAATTTAAAACTTGCCACTAAGAGTCATTTCTTTTTTACTTCCCCTAAAATGACTCAGTTTAGAGATCAGTTTCATGCATCAAATGCCTTGGATGATAATCTACCAAAACAGTTTTCTGCATTAATACACCATATAAAAGAGAACTTCCTGATGGCTTCAAACTCAAAGAGGAAGCCACACGGGCAAACCTGGTATGATTTTGAATGTAGGCGATTCAGGGCTTTTTTCAACAGGGCAGCAAAATCAGCTAAGAGGGAGAATTCACCTTTAGCTCTCTCTGAGTATATACAGGCAAAAAGTCAATACAGATCTCTAATTAAAAGGAAAAAACGGACATTTCAGCAATGTTTAAGGTCAGTCTTAGGAAACGCAGTACAGAAGGACTGTACCCAGTTTTGGTTGCTTGTCAACAAGGGGGTACGAGAGGAATATTCTTTTCTGATACTGGTATAGCTGGCCCTGTATGGCAGGACCACGTTACCAAAATTAATTATTAATAATGTTATGCAGATGACAGCCTATTCTGCGGAACTCGAATAAGCAACTCTCTCCCCGCAGCCCACTAATCCGTCCGACATTGAAGCATTGATTATTCAGCTCCAAGCTCATAAGGCCCCTGGCATGGACGGCATAACAGGAGAGTTACTTAAAGAGCATAAGAGCTGGTGGGTCCTGATACTCTGCGCTCTGTTTGACCATATACATTTTAATGAAATATTTCCTGAAAATTGGAATCTAAGTATTATTATTCCAATCTATAAGAAAGGTCATAGGGTATTTTCAGACGTTACGAGATCACAGTTAACCACAGTAAATCTGCACAGGGTGAAAGTGATCCCGTAACGTCTGATGGGGGGGAACAGGAGTTCCCCCTCAGATGTTCACCCCTGTGAATCACGGGGGGGAATCAGATTCACCATGCGATCGGAGGTTCTGCCTAGATCATCCCCAATCGAGTGGTGAATGAGATTCCCCCCTGTAATGAAGGGGACAATAACATTTGTCCCCTGACCACGACCCGGAATCCTCAGTGGGATTCCGGGCCATGGTCAATGCCGGGGGGGGCGGCCGGGTGCTGCGGCCACATTGGCCATGGCGCCCGCCCGTTTCCTGGAGGACAGGCAGCTGGGGCAGCGTGGGGGGGGGAGAGGTGTGCGGCCACACATTGCGCCACGCAGCCTTGCCCCCTCCCCGGATTCCCCGCCGAGATCGGCCACCACGTCTGTTGGCCCATGACGTGGTGCCCCGGTGGGGAATCAAAGGGTGTTTCCGTGCTGGGGCCAATCGGCCCCGTCACGTCTGAAAATACCCAAAGACGCCTCTCCTCTAATTACCACCCAATAAGTCTCATAAATATTATTGCAAAACTCTATGCAAAAACCCTTCTAGCTAGATTAGAGTGTTGGGCTGAGGAGAAATGTATATTTAAAGAGGAGGAGGCTGGTTTTCATACTAATTGATCAACTATTGATCACTGCTTTACATTGGCTTCTTTGGTTAACAATAGGGATGGGCGAACAGATCCGAGTTCAGAAATTTGGTTCGGTTCGGTTCGAAAATCGAGTTCGGTTTGGAAGTTCAGTTCGGTCGACTGAACTATTCAAGTTCGGTCTGAACTCTGAACTTCCGAACAGAGTTTGGAAATTCAAACCCCATTGAACTAAATGGAATATTATCTTCTAGGGATGGGCAAACAGAGCTGAGTTCGGAAATTCGGTTCTGTTTGAAAATCGAGTTTGGTTCGGAAGTTCGGTTCGGTCGATCGAACTGGTCGAGTTCGGTCCGAACTCTGAACTTCTGAACCATGTCCACCCATCCCTAGTTAACAAGTATGCCATACTGCCAAACTTCTTGCAGCATTTATTGATCTAAAGGCTGCTTTTGACACAGTGGACAGAAACTTGCTTTGGAGCAAGCTAGCTTCCACAGACATAGATAGGCAGCTTTTGATTTTGATTCAGCACCTATACCAAAATACCACAGTTAAAGTCAGGATCACCCAGGATGGCTCCCTGTCAGACCCAGGAATAAAACCAGGAAAGGGAGTGAAACAGGCTTGTATCCTGGCCCCTTTCCTGTTTAATTTTTTAATAAATGATGTTGTGGAGCATTTGCAAGGTGAACGATACCATCCTGTATCTATCAAGGGCCGAAAACTGAGCTTACTTTTGTATATGGATGATATGATCCTGATCTCTACCACTGAAATTGGCTCGCGCAGACTTTTGATGTCACTTGGGAATTACTGTAGATTGAATGGTCTGTTCGTTAACTATGAGACATCCAAAGTTATGGTCTTCTCAAAGAGGTGTGTTTGTAAGAGGTGGAGCATAAACTCCAATCCCATCGAACAAGTTAAAAACTATAGATATTTGGGATTATTGCATTGTTATACGGGCATGTGGACTGACCACCTAAAAGCTCTAAATTTAAAACTGGCTCAGACAACTAGAGGAATAATGAAATTTGAGCGCTTGAGCGGTGGCAGATTGATTATGCCAGCAATCAGACTCTTGGAATCCAAGTTGATACCACAAGCTATTTATGGCACATTGGTCTGGGGATTCTCTGCCAAATCCTCCCTGGAAATAGCTCAGAACAGACTGCTGAGGACTATTTTGGGTATACTTAAGAGCACCCTGCTACCTCTGTTTACGGCCGAGGCAGGCATACCCATTGTGGAAGAAAACTCTCATACTCACAAGCTGCTGGTGAAAAACTGTCAGAGTTCTTTAATGATCTCAAAGCGCTAAGAGAGAGAGAGAGTAATAACCTATGCAAAGATTCAAAACTGGTCTCCTGAGCAGAAATTACATAGGTATTTTATAGATACCAGTTCAAGCAGATAAATACAGGTTGTCAATCAAAATAACGTCATACAAAGTGAAAGGCTACAGCAATTGTTTACATAATCAGCAAGTATGTTCCCAAACAATATGACTATCCTAAAAGTCTAAACAATTCAATTAGTTTATGCAGCTGCAAGGTTATCTATCTCTTATCTACTTGTAAAAGGAACAGTGTGAAACTGTTCTCA
>QEPC01008369.1:209166-235327 GCA_003113815.1 Sphenodon punctatus | reverse complement strand
CTGACCCAGCATCTTGATCCAAATGACTTGATGTTATAGGCTCTTCTCCCCATCCATCAGTAACAACTGAAGCTACTGTTTGTGACCAGCATGGAACACATCATCTTGGAAGGGCCGGATCTAAAGAGAAGAGAATTCCGGGTGCTGGGGACATTGAATTGTGTCAATCCCATGTGAGCGGCCACGAACAATAGACTTTGACTATGTGGCAAGGACACGCCATTGTGCGAGGTTGTAGGGGGTCAGAATGACATCAAAATGCACCAAGTGACAAAGAAGGTGAAAATGAGATCCATTCATTCCCGCTCCTCCCCCAGCGAGAGGAAACTCTCGATAAATACCAGGACCCACTCCTTGCCACTCCAGAGGTCTCGGATAGGCTCTCTCTCCTTCCTGAGCTATCCAGCCTTGGTGAGATCCCAGCCAACCTCCAGCCATGAGGGCCATCTTCCTGGCCTTTGTTGTTCTCCTACTGGTCTCCCTGGTCGTTGAAGGTAAGCGGTAAACCTGTATGGGATGGAAGCTTGTTGGGGACTGGGAAGGTAGCATAATGGGATAGATACCTCAGTCAGTGTGGAGTGGCAGGGTATAGTAGACAAGCTGTGATTGGATATGATATGTTCCTGTAAAATGGGATTAATTGTGACCTACCTCAAATGGTTGCTATGAAGCTGAGCTAGATAAAGAATTTTCAAAATGGAAAGCACTAGGTAAATGAGAAATAATAAAACTGCAAACATCAGTGGAGCATACACTTGTTGTGCCCTTTCCATCATCACGTCACCTTCTGGTGTGTATGGGATAATATCGTCTTTTCAAAGCAAATCTTAGATTCTCTACTGCCAATGCCACCCCCGAAGCTGAGGCTTTGAGAGAGACGCTATCTGCCGTAATGTTTTGAGTAGATACTGCACCTTTCATTTCAAATTAGAGAATTAAAGTGCTTTTATCCTTAGCACTTAGAAGAATAAGCCTGTGATTGAATCCCATCAGCTGCTCAGTGCTACACTCATTACAGATCTGATCAGAGCCATCATCAGCTGTAGAGGGTAGTGCAGCAGCACTTATCAGCAGATACAATTTAAAGGGAGTTTTTAATTAAGAAATACAGTATTCTGAAGACAGTCTAAACAGGGAGAGGAAGTGTTTTTAAACTTTCCACTCTTTAAATCTAAATATTAAATACCAAGTCAAAGTCCATTCGGAGTAAAGATGTAACGGGTACTTAATTTAGTAATACCGGCATTATACTTCGTCGTGCACTTGACAGGCTACCCGGCACCAATTGGATACCCGGATACCCAAAAAAGCAGTAATTTCCAGTGTCAATTTTTCAATCTTCCAATTACCAATTGGTATATCAGGTTGGAAAACCGCAAAATTGGGAGTGGAGGTTGACTTTCCTGGACCATAAGTCAACTTTCCAGGATAGAAAACAAAAAAATAGGTGTCAGAATTTGTCAAATCAGGAAGGAAGTTAAAAAATGGTACCGTAAGTTGACATTTCAGGACTGAAAGTCAACATTCCGAGATATCGGGGGCCCAAGTGAGGTCACAGTCGGGTACTGATTGGTAGCCGATGTTGTTGGGCCAATTTGGGTACTGTAAATCAGTTGGGTATACCTATTTTTGAGGGTACTTGTTTCAACCCTAGCCCTGAGGCCAATGGGGTTAAAACAGCAATTTTTGTGGCCTATGGTAGACAAAGGAGTGATATGGCCAGCACTACGTCCAGCCACCTTTGACTTCCTCAGCCCAATGGATCAGGTACCCAATACGCACAGCTGGGTGGACTGGAGGCAGCTGCCCAGTGCGAGACCAAACACAACCTGACCTCGCGGCAGTCACGGATGAAACTGACTAGTATACCTTAGCTACTCAGTCACTTCATATTAAAGTATTAAATGTGCCAATCCCAATATTATTTTTTTCACTTGCAAAGCACCTTTTAAAAGCCTGTCTAGAGAAAATGTGGTTGCCGTGCTGGTCTGAAATGTAAAAGATGGCGACAAAGTCATTCAGATGAAGGCTGAGAACCACAAAAAGTCATTTCCTTCAATGAGACGACTCTGGACTGGAATAAGTAGTTTGCAGATTGCAGCCAGCCTGTTGGCAAGAGTGTGCAAGCTATCAGGCTACACAGAGCCCTTCTGCAGTCATGTAAAAGCTGGGGACTACAGCTTGACCAAGGCAATTCATATGTACCTATGAGTGTTATCACTTGGGGGGTGGGGGGGAGTGTTAGGAAAAGAAAAATCTTGTTAGAAAGGATGGTCATTATCAATTTAAATGCAAAGAGGAGGAATGATCAAGTATTTGTCAGTTTGGGTCTCAGCTTTCTCAATCTCACTCTGGGCTGCCACCTCCCCAGGTTTGTCAGTTTCACCGGTGCAGGCTCCAAGCTGTCAATATTTCCTGGAGCTCATCTGGGAAGGCCGGCCTCCCTTGTTTATGCTACCGCCTGGTGGGCTCCCCCTGGTGGTCACAGTCCATAGGGTGGCAGCAAAAACGTGCAGCAGCTTGAACATTTGGTCAACCTTCTCTACCACAGGATGATGGTACCAACACAGAGTTGCCATAGCATCTAGCAATGCCCAGTGTTTGTCCCATCCTGTGATCCCAGCTCCTGCGTTTCCAGTCTAACATTCTATTCTTTTTCATGCAGGTTATCCTAGGTCACCCTCACGTTGTAAGAAATCCCCTTCCTGCCACTCTCGCGGTGGTACTTGCCAGAAGCACTGCGGCAAGAGGGCTTACGCGGTTTATAGCTGTGACTGTTACGGGCAGTCATGCTGTATTCGTGCACCACCTCCGCCACCTCCGCCTCCTCCTCCACCACCACCGCCACCACCACCACCNGATCAGCATACTGATGATACTGAATGCCCTGAAACCCTCTCACGATCTCCCCTAACGGCTGCATATAGATCGTATATTTTTTATGATATTAATCATAAAAAGTTATTATGATTAATATCATAATAACTAATAATTAATATCATTAATATGCAGTCTTCTTATGATTAATATCATAAGGAAACTGCATGACCTGGGACGATGGAAAAAGAGAGGTAGAGCTGAGTGTGATCAGCATACTGATGATACTGAATGCCCTGAAACCCTCTCACAATCTCCCCTAACGGCTGCATATAGATCGTATATTTTTTATGATATTAATCATAAAAAGTTATTATAGGGGCTATTTAAGCCCTTGGGGGGCGGGACAATTTGGCTCCGACTTTGGCTTTAAAAATACTTATGGCCCAAGCTATTTCTACTTTACCAAAGCGAGTGAAAAGACTAGCAATGGCAGCTGGAGCCCCCCCTACTGCAGCAATGGCGAGCCGGTGATGGATCAACCAGCTGCCGTTTTGCTGGGGAAATATTCCAAGGTATTTGAACACCTTTTCTTGTTGAAGGTGGTTGCCATTTTTTATGCTTTAAAGTGCTTTTATCCTTAGCACTTAGAAGAATAAACATGTGATTGAATCCCATCAGCTGCTCAGTGCTACACTCACTACAGATCTTATCGGAGCCGTCATCAGCTGTAGAGGGTAGTGCGGCAGCACTTATCAGCAGTCACAATTTAAAGGGCGCCTTTAATTAAGAAATACAATATTCTGAGGACAGGCTAAACAGGGAGAGGGAGTGTTTTTAAACTTTCCACTCTTAAGTCTAAATATTAAATACCAAGTCAGAGTCCAGCCTGAGTAGAGATGTAATGGGTACTTAATTTAGTACCCCTCGGTAATACTGGCATTTTTGAGTAATTCATTGTGCACTTGACAGGCTACCCAGTACCAGTTGGATACCCCAAAAATCAGTAATTTCCAGTATCAATTTTTCAATCTTCCAATTACCGATTGGTATATCAGGGTGGGAAACATTCCGAGATATCAGGGACCCAAATGAGGTCACAGTCGGATACTGATTGGTACCCGATGTTGTCAGGCCAATTTGGGTATTGTAAATCAGTTGGGTATACATGTTTTTGAGGGTACTTGTTTCAACCCTAGCCCTGAGGCCAATGGGGTTAACACAGCAATGTTTGTGGCCTATGATGGACAAAGGAGTGGCCAGCACTACGTCCAGCCACCTTTGACTTCCTCAGCCCAATGGATCAAGTACTGAATAAATACAGCTGGGTGGAATGAAGGCAGCTGACCAGTGTGAGACCAAGCACAACCTGAACTCGCAGCAGTCATGGATGGAAGCTGACTAGTATACCTTAGCTACTCAGCCACTGCACATTAAAGGATTAAATGTGCCAATCCCAATTTTTTTTCCACCTGGAAAGCGCCTTTTAAAAGTCTGTATAGAGAAAATGCGGTTGCCGTGCTGGTCTGAAATGTAAAAGATGGCGACAAAGCCATTCAGATGAAGGCTGAGAAG
Organism: Sphenodon punctatus; assembly: GCA_003113815.1. Classification (NCBI taxonomy): domain Eukaryota; kingdom Metazoa; phylum Chordata; class Lepidosauria; order Sphenodontia; family Sphenodontidae; genus Sphenodon; species Sphenodon punctatus. The sequence continues at coordinate 230,935 of QEPC01008369.1, read as the reverse complement.
CACAAACAATCATTTGTTTCAATGACATGACTCTTGCAGCCAAACTGTTGGCAAGTCAGTATGCAAGCTATCGGGCTACACAGAGCCCTTCTGCAGGCATGTAAAAAGTTGGAATTACAGCGTGACCCACGCAATTCATATATATCTATGAGTCTAATTACTTGGGTGGGGGGAGTATTAGGAAAATAAAAATAAAAAACTTGTCAGAAAGGAAGGTCATTTTAAATTTAAAGGCAAATAGGAAGAACGATCAAGTATTTGTAAGTTTTGCTCCCAGCTTTCTCAATCTCATTCTGGGCTGCCTCCTCCCCAGGTTTGTCAGTTTCACTGGTGCAGGCTCCAAGCTCTGTCAATATTTCCTGGAGCTCATCTGGGAAGGCCGACCTCCCTTGTTTATGCTACCGCCTGGTGGGCTCCCCCTATTGGTCACAGTCTATAGGGTGGCAGCAAAAACCTGCAGCAGCTTGAACATTTTGTCAACCTGCTCTACCACAGGATGACATCACTGGTACCGACACAGAGCTGCCATAGCATCTACCAATTCCAATCCTGTGATCCCAGCTGCTGCTTTTCCAATCTAACATTCTATTCTCTTTCATGCAGGTTATCCTAGGACACCCTCACATTGTAAGAAATCCCCTCTCTGCGCATCTCGCGGTGGTGCTTGCCAGAAGCACTGCAACAAGAAGTATTATGCGGTTGATAGCTGTGACTGTTACGGGCAGTCATGCTGTATTCGTGGACCACCTCCGTCACCTCCGCCTCCTCCTCCACTGCCACTGCTGCCAACCACCACCGCCGCCACCACCACCGCCACCACCACCATGTTACCATTATCATAAGAAAGGCTGAGGATCCAGGCAACCCAGCAGGGAAAGAGGAGGCCTAGTGGCTACAGCAGCCTCTTCTCCAATTAAAAGAAAATGTGCTTCTCTCCTGTTACTAAATAAAAGGCATACTTAAACTTATTCCATCTTTTTCAGTCTTCCCTTCCCTTTCCCCTCTAGGCAAAGTGGGAGCATTGGAAGTAGAGGGACAAAGCAAGCGGGTTAGTGTGTGGGGAGACCAGATCCTCGAAACCACACACACATACACACCGTGTTTCTAGAGGGGTGGCTGGACCTCTAGTGCCACTGTTTCACTAGGGCCTCTATCCTCCCCCGATGCCTTTATCAACTGGAAAACTGGGAAGATCATCTGACTGCTCCACTGTCTGATTTCTCTCTGATCCCTTTTCCTCGGCCTGCCCTGTGCATTTCCTGCTCTGAACCCTGGAGCCCACCCCTGCCGTGCCCTGTTTCCTCATTCATGACCTGGATCCCTGAGTCTGCTGATGCCCTAGACCTCCAACCCTTTCCAGGGGGCTTGAGGTACCACTGTGAGTTGGAGAGGGGGCCCCACAACACTCCTTACAATCATTCACAGCGGGGCACCTGCACTGATGGCTGGAAAACAGAAGAGTCATCTATAGTAGTTAGCGGGGTCTGCCCAGAGAGTTGCATCAATGCCATGAGGAAAGTGCTGGGACCCAGAAACCGATGTTTCTCTCTCAGCCTCGGTTCCCCATATGTAAAATGTGACTAATAAGTAATTGACCTACCTCCCAAGGTTGACATAAAGGTGAGCTAATTAAAGCACTTTCAGCACTGAAAGAACTAGATCAATGATAAGCAATAGGATAATTGGAAACATCACTTCAGCACACACACTCATTTTGCTCATTTGTGTCACCGTGTCACCGACTGCCAGGTATGGGATATTATCTTTTCAAAGCAAATCATGAGATTTCCCTCCTACAAATAGAGGTGTTCACCAGGGGCCCATGTTGTTTTTGTTTTTGTTTTTTGTTTTTGTTATTTAATTATATCCTTTTCATAAATATCAACATTTTGCTTTCATTTTTGCTTTTGTTTTCAGTTTCCACTGGTTTCAATAGAAAACACATTTGTGGCTGTACCTTTTTTATATTTCACTATATATGGCTGAAACCTGGAGTGATTATCCCAAAAATGGAAGACATTATGGGTACCAAATTCCAAAAAGATTGGATAAAGGAATCCAATTTTAGGAGAAGTTGAATTATATTATTTTGCAAAAATCTTCATATACATTCTTAAGTTTAACTTCTTTGCCTCACATTTAATATAGATGAAACTTGGCAAGTTTATGTCACTTCTCATATTTACTATTTCTACCACTTTTCAGAAGGATTGGATAAAGGGTTCTGGTGGTATAAGCAATCAACTTATAAATGTATGTCTGACTGTAACATCTTTGTAGTCTAACCAGTGTACATGAACATTTTCAGGACTGTATATCACACTTTCAAGATCATATTTGCCAAATATCAGAAAGATGTTCTAAAGGGTTCCAATTTTATATGCCTGCACAGCATATGCAAGGAAGGAGTCTATGGCAGGGATTCTCTTACGTGTCACTGTGGTATAAGATCTGTTTGTGATGCCAATTGTCCAGCAGAAATGTCAACCAAATATCCTCATTCTGTGCTGTGATCATCTCAACATCTCTCCCCCACTTGTTATTGGGAAGTCAGAAGCATCTGTTTAGGAAAGAGCCAATAGAGATTCTTTGATGTCCTCTGTCACAGTGCAGCAGGATGTGATTGTGATGATAATTGGCCAGCCTGGATGTGTAAACTATGTCTCCTAATTTCTGGGATGCTATCCCCAAAGTCCCAGTTATGTCCCTTCTATGCTCGCCTGAGGGACGCCCCCTATGCCCGCCTCCGAAGTCACTATCAATTGGTCCTGTAAAGTTGGAAGAATGCAGTAATTGGCCAGTGAATGTGTCTGCCAGTCTTTTGGATTACTCCACATCCTCCCTCCTACAGCCTCCCTCCCCTGCCATGCCAGGTGCCTGCTTCTGACTGGCACTGCATGTGCTGCTATTTATCTAAATAATGGTCTTCAAGGGGACAATTTCAATTGCTTATAAAATTGGGTCCCTTCATTAAATTGTCCTGTAGTTTGGCAGAGATTACAGGGAGTGTGTGTGATACATTCCTGCCAAATGTATTGTAAACAGGATGGAATATACAAATGTTACATATGGAAATGTATTTTCTGGTTAATGTCTTATACCATCAGTACCCTTTATTCAATCTTTCTGAAACTTTTCAGGATTGTTAAACATATAAAGAGACATATTATTTACAGGTTTCATGCAAATTGAAGAAGTGGTAGCCATGAATGTGCATGGAACTTTTCTTAAACTCACACGGTTCAATTGATTTTAAAATAGGTTCCCTTTATGTAATCTTTTTGAAATTTGGTACAGATAGTGCCCTACATTGGAGGTATAATCTCCCTAAGTTTCTTCAAAATAGAATAAAACTCTAAAAGGTGATAGTCTTAAATACATTTTTTGGTTTTTGACCTTTTTTTCAAAAACGCAATGTCGTTTCCTTTTTTATTTTTGTTGTTAGTTTTAATGATTGCAATAATAAGAACATAAGAACATAAGAAGTGCCATACTGGGTGAGACAAATGGTTCATCTAGCCCAGAATCCTGTCTCCGACAGTGGCCAATCATGGTGGCTTGGGAGAAGCACCCAGCAGGTCACAACAGGGGATCCATTCCTTGTTGTTTTCCCCCAACTCCCATCATGTTCCCTGATCCTGTCTGTGTAATAGCTGCTAATGGACCTATCTTCCAGAAACTTGTCCAAACCTCTTTTAAACTCTGCTATAGTACTGACCCTTACCACAGCCTCTGGCAGGATATTCCTCTGGCAGTACATCTGCTATGTCTGGCAGATGATAATGAAAATGAAAATGTTCATTATCGTTATTGTAATAATGAAAACGACAGGCATATCCATACTGTGGGCTGCTAAGAAAGGGATTGTGGGCTACAGGAATGAATATTTGAAGGATTCTGCAGGGGCTGGAATGAGAAACTCCGTAGGCCAGAAGTGGGCTGCAAACTGTAGGTTTCCACCCTTGTTCTAAACAAAGGAAATGAGGGGAAAAGAGGCACCTGCATGTGAGTCCTCGTCCCATCACAGTCATGTTCACAAATTCCCTACAGGTCCTTCTGACCCAGAAGCTCGATACGAATGGCTTGATGTTATAGACTCTTCTCCCCATTCATTAGTAACAACTGAAGCTACTGTTTGTGACCAGCATGGAACACATCCACTTGGAAGGGCCGGATCTAAAGAGAAGAGAGTTCTGGGTGCTGGGGACATTGAATTGTGTCAATCCCATGTGAGCGGCCGCGAACAATAGGCTTTGACTATGTGGCAAGGACACACCATTGTGAGAAGTTATAGGAGGTCAGAATGACATTGAAATGCATCAAGTGACAAAGAAGGTGAAAATGAGATTCATTCATTCCCGCTCCTCCCCCAGCGAGAGGAAACTCCAGTGGCGGCTGGTGGGTTTCAAGGCTGGTGGGGCGCAGGGCAGGGCCAGAAGTGGGAGGCTCCAGGCCAATGGTAGGCATAGCCAACAGTAGGCGGATTCTAGTAAACGGTAGGCAGAGCCTAATCAATGGTAGGTGGAGCCAGCAGTGCACATGCAAACACAGAGTTACCAAAGCAAACCATCTTAAGCTAATAATATTACGTTAAGTTTTTAGCACACGACAAAAGCATCAGCATGGAGTTCCACTTTTCCCCAAAACATGCTACACACTTGTGTTGCAGTAAGTAAGTAAGTAAAATGATTTATTGTCTTAACTATTGGAAAAGAGACCATGTTGGCCATAATGGGCTACATGGCCTTTAGTAAATACTGCCATCTGCAATCTGTGAAACATCGAATTCCTGATACAGGAAGTAATGGGAAATAAAAAACATTTCCATGACAATTATGCTAGGTTTAAATGCACCAAATAGAATAAACCTAACAGAAATCAAAACTAAAATGTCTTAAAATCTGCCTAACCTTCCCGGGACTTGTGTCGGCAAAACTTGACCCCTGAAGGGGGTCAGGAGGGAAGAGCTTATATAAAATGAATACGTATAGGAAAAAAATACAATCACAGCCTCAAATCCCAAGTAAAACAAAGACTGGATAATTAGGGCAGAGAACATAGCCTAGCGATCTCTCCTATGGGGAGGATTTGCTTGCCTCAGCAAATGTCTTCCTTTTGGCTGCAAGCCTAAATGCAAACACCGCTACAAGTTGGGTAATGTGCTTATTGGTATTTGCCAGCAGAAAGGAAATACGGAGGAGAGGGTCCCAATGATCCTTACCCTCAAAGCAGATCCCAAAGACCTCGGCGCGCAAACTGGCATACAGAGGGCAAAACAAAAGGTAGTGCGGGAGATCTTCAACCTGAACTTGCCCACAGTGGCAGAATCTTAATTCTGGAGGAATACCCAAAAAACGGCCTTCCATTACCTTCGTTTCCATCATATTGAATCTTAGAAGGGTCAATGCCCTCCTAATTTTAAAGTTGGTTATATCGGAAAGGTAGGATTCATAGTCCATGCCCAATTTAAATGTAGAATACCATGGGGCTATCCTCTGAGTGTTTAGAGCCACTCTTTCACATTGAAGAGCGACATCTAAGAGCCTAGATTTAATTAAGGATTTGGCCTGGGATCTGGAGTAAAGTGCCAGGCTTGTTATTGATAGCCCAATGTGGGAAAGGTAGTGTTGGACTGCTTTATGCCATTGATAATCCGCAAATAAGTTGGATTGCTCCTGCCAACAGATTCTTGGGAGTTGGACAGGGGCCATGGCTTGAACATGCAGCCAGTAACTCAACAGCAGAAATTTTATTTTAGTGACAATAGGAGGAGTACCAGTTTCAGCTCTCAAAAAAGAAATGAGGGTGCCTCGAGGGGCACCAAGGATAGTTCTTAGAATTTTTTTCTGCAGAGCTTCCAATGTTTCAATATGTGCCAAGCTCCAGATCTCAGCCCCATATACCAACTGTGGCAACAACTTTTCATGGAGCAATTTTAACAAGGGGGCTGTTCTCTTCCCACCCTGAGTATTCCAAAATTTCAGTATCCCGTTAGAGGTATGTGCTGCTTTCAATTTTTCTGAGTCCAAATGAGCTCTCCAGATACCCATGTGGGAAAACCAAATACCTAGGTACTTGTATTAATCTACTTGCTCAAGAGGGGCATAGTTAAATGTCCAGTGAAATTTCCAAAGTTTTGGTTTTGTCTTGATTAACACATAGATGGTTTTTATTGCAATATAGATTTAAAGTGACCAGCTGATGCTTCATTCCTATTTTGGAAGTAGACAGAATGACCATATGTCATCAGCATAGAGAAGAACTGTGACAGGTCTGCCCCAATAGTTGGGGGGTGGCCATCACTACCTTGAAGGCTGTCAACAATGTCATTTATAAAGATATTAAATAGAAAGGGAGCCAGCACGCAACCCTGCTTAACCCCATTTGTTGCCAAAATGGGGTCAGATAGTGACCCCCCTAGATTAAGCCTAACTCTAAGCAAAGTATTGGAATAAAGGAGGAGAACTAATAACAAAAGATGCTCGTCTAGATTTAGGGATTGTAATTTTCCCCACAAAATGTTTCTATCAATGCTGTCAAACGCCGCCTTTAGATCTACAAACAGAGCGAACAAACTTGTGTTGCAATATAAAAGTCATCTGCTGCAACTAGAGAGGGAACATTCATGCAAAGGCTAGCCATTAGTGAACCAACATGTGGCATGGTGACCTTCTTGCAGCAGAAAAGTCTTGAAACTGACACTGCAAAGGAGTCATTTTAAGTGCAGCGAACATTACAGCAAATATGAGAAACCCTTCCATCCAACCCCCTCCAATTCCCCCCCCCCCAAAAAACAAAAAAACCAGAAAGCAGAAAGCAGACAATTAGGGTGACAGGGTCTCACACAGGGTGAAAAACAGAAATGGCCAAGAAAATATTTTAAAGAATAGGAGGAGAGGCAGCAGAGTCCTTCTGCACAAGCAAATACAGAGCAAGCAAAGCAAACCATCTCAAGCCACCAACAATATTATGTTAAGTCTTTAGCACACCACAAAAGCAGCAGCATGAAGTTCCACTTGTCCGCTAGAACATGCTGCACAGTTCTGTTGAAAACTAAACTTGCAATGTAAAAGGCATTTGCTGCAACCAGAGAGGGAACATTCATGCAAACATGATCCATTAGCAGAGGCATAACTAGGGTGCAATGGGCCCATGCCAAGATGCCCCCCCCCTCTCCAGCAGGCCTAGGGGCACAGCTATCAAACACACAAGACACCCAAAATGCAGCCAGTCTATTAAGCACATGATGCCATGAAAAGAGACATATATATAACCAGTTCATTTGTGCCCCCCCCATATAATGAATTCACGCTGCCCCAGGGGCGCAAATGAACTGGTTATGGGGTGGAGGCAGCATGAATTGATGATATATGGGACACAAATGAACTGGTTGTGGGGTGGGGGTTTAGTGAAATAGCAGCCATAATAATCTCAGAGAACTATATTTGCAGATTTTCCAAGATAGAATAGATATTGCTTTACATCCTAAATTCCTAACCTAAGATAGACTAAGACAGTTGTGAGAATGTGGCCCTTTTTACATAGGCCTCTCCCACCCACGAACCGCAGATTTCTGAGTGTTCATGGGTGGGGGAGCCCCGTGTGAATGACGCAGGGCACGCACCCACAGTAACTGGGGGTGCCTGTGTGTGCCCGCCTAACACGCATCTGCACTCACCCCCCATCTCTTCCCCTTTCACGGAGCAACCTGGGGAAATGGCAGTTGCTCCGTGGGTGCGGATGAGTGGGGTGGGGGTGAGTTGGGGTGCGTGTGCAGCCGTGTGCCCACCGCACCCATGCACCGGCGTGCCCATGGATCTCTCACCTGGCGGAGCTATGTAAAAATGGCCTGTGAAGAACCACTTGAATAAGAACAGAAGGTTGCTGTTTTGTAAACAAAGTTCTTTGCAATGACTCAGAACATTCTCAAAATACCCACCCGCATGGAATATTGGAAGGAACTGTCATTCTGAGGGGGAAGTGCGTTTTATACTGGAGGAACTTGAGACCATCACATAGTCTATTATTTGAATATGGTGAGCATGCTATGAACAACCCAGTTGTGAGAATGTATAGAGTTATCTTGAAGAACCTTCTTTACAAAGCTACAACCTTCTGATCACTCACATCAGGAGGAGTTGTTCATTTACAAACAGCTTTATCTCCCAGTCTGATCAGCTCCTACTGCAGGCAGAGGGAGAGGAGGGGGAACCCCAGCAGTGCACATGCAAACACAGAGCAAGCAAAGCAAACCATCTCAAGTCAACAATGTTATGTTAAGTCTTTAGCAGTAGCACACCACAAAAGTAGCAGCATGAAATTCCACTTGTCCCCCAGAACATGCTACACAGTTCTGTTGCAAACTAAATTTACAATGTAAAGGGCAGCTGTTGCAAGGCCAAGAACATATTTTAAAGAATAGGAGGAGAGGCAGCACAGCCCTTCTGCACATGCAAACACACAACAAGCAAAGCAAACCATCTCAAGCCAACAATATTATGTTAAATCTTTATCACATCACAAAAGCAGCAGCATGAAGTTCCACTTATCCCCCAGAACATGCTACACAGTTCTGTTGCAAACTAAACTTATCAGACAGGTAACAAACATTCATGCAAAGACTAGTCATTAGTAAACCAACATGTGACATGGTGGCCTTCTTGCAGCAGAAAAGCCTTCAAACTGGCACTGAAAAGGGGGCCATTTTAAATGCAGTGAACATTGCAGGAAAGATTAGAAACCCTTCCATCCATTCACCTCCCCCCCCACTCCCCACTCCCCCCCCCCAAAACCCCCCCAGAAAGCAGACAATTAGGGTGACAGGATCTCATACTGGGTGAAAAACTAAAACAGCAAGGGTCAAGAAAATGCAACACAGTCCTTCCAACTGGGCTCACAAAATTAGTAATTACCACTGCCTGTAATACATGGGGGTAGGGAGGGAGAGAAGAGGACAAAAGAAAGCACAAGCAAACAAACAATGTACAGGAGACCAGGGTGGGGGATTTGTTTTTCAAAATGTACCAGGTTTCTGAAAGGATGAGACCTCCTGATTGCTCTAGTCTGACTCTGATAACCACCTTCTGTTGTACTTCCCTCCAAACAAGGAGGACAGGAATCCAAACAGGTCCCTGGCACCTCCCCACTTCTAAAAAAAAAGAGGGGGGGAGCTCTCTCTCTCTCTCTCTCTCTCTCTCTCTCTCTCTCTCTCTCTCTCTCTCTCTATCTATCTCTCTCTCTCTCCCCCCCCTCCTCCTCCTCTCCAGTGAACCTAGGGAGGAAGGAGCAAGGAAGAGTGAGCTCTTTCCATCCCTCCTCCCATTCTGGTAAAGGAGGGGCCGGGGGAGAAAGAGGAGCTATGGGTTGCCAGATCGTTTAGAAAAGGTGCCCTGACACCCCCCCTAGCCCTTGCTGATTGGCTGGGTTTCTCCATAGGAACCCAGCCAAGGAGCACATGGCACCTCCCCCACTCTCTCCCCAATCCCCCAGAAAGCACTGCTTTTCTGGGCTGACGCCCAGTGCATGCTCCCTGAGGGCTTAGGGAGAAACTCCTAAGTCCCTGCCTCCCTTTAGCTCTCTGGCCAGTGAGTGGAAAGCTGGGGGGGGGGGGAGCAGTAGGAGGAGGATGTTTGTCTCCTCCCCTTGCAGATGTCTTTCCCTGCAGGCTTTGTTTACATACAACTCATCGGCTGTCCAGGAGGAGAGTTAAAATGTAAACAAAACCTTCAGACAAGCGGGGAAACAGACAGTGCTGCCAATAGATGAGTTGAGGAGCAGATCTTGGCTCCCCAGAAAGCATGGGGGGGACCCCTAAGTGGCTTGGGGGAGTGTCTGCCCCAACGCCCTGGGGGAGGGTCTGCCACTGGGAAACTCTTGATAAATACCAGGACCTTCTCCTTGCCACTCCAGAGGTCTTGGATAGACTCTCTCTTCTTCTTCCTGAGCTATTCAGTCTTGGTGAGATCCCAGCCAGCCTCCAGCCATGAGGGCCATCTTCCTGGCCTTTGCTGTTCTCTTACTGGTCTCCCTGGTCGTTGAAGGTAAGCAGTAAACCTGTATGGGATGGAACTTCATTGGGAACTGGGAAGGTAACATAATGGGATAGATACCTCAGTCAGTGTCGAGTGGCAGGGTATGGATAGTAGACAAGCTGTGAGTGGATTTGATGTGCACCTGGAAGATGAGCATTCAAGTCTCATCTTGGCCATGAACTCACTGGGTTGCCTTAGGCAAGTTCCCATCTCTCACCCTCATTTCCCCATCTGTAAAATGGGATTAATGATGACCTACCTCAAAAGGTTGCTATGAAGCTGAACTAGATAAAGAACTTTCAAAACTGAAAGCACTAGGCAAATGATAAATAATACACCTGCAAACATCACTTGAGTGTACACTAGTTGTGCCCTTTCCATCATCGAGTTACCTTCTGGTGTTTATGGGATAATATCATCTTTTCAAAGCAAATTTGAGATTCCCTCCTGCCAAAACCACCCCTGAAGCTGAGGCTTTAAGAGAGACGCTACCTGCCATAATGTTTTGAGTAGATACTGCATCTTTCATTTCAAATTAGAGAATTAAAGTGCTTTTTTTTCCAATTTCAATTCAATCTTTATTACAGCGTAACCATATGGTTTTTTCTGTATGAAAATCAAGTACAAAAAATATGAAAATGAGGATTAAAACTAAAAACTAAAAACAAGACTTAACATGTGATATCTATAGTATTACCTTTACATAAATATCTATCCACAATCAAGAGTACTATAATGCACCAACACATATTGTGGGCAAGAAAAAGGACAATACATTAGAGAACCAACCCCATAAAAACTAAAAACAAAGCTTCACATTTGATATCCACATTACTATCTTAAAATATCTATCCCTGCACAATCAGGGGTACTATGATGCACCAGAACAAGATAAAAGCAAAGAAAAAAGTAATACATTAACCCCAAGTTTGTTATAGGGAACTGGGACTAGATGCCTCCTCAATAGGTTTGAAATTAAAAAAATAAATCCTTATTTTAAATACTTTTATCAAAAATCTGGCAACCGCTTGTGTAAGTTCTGAATCAATATCGGCCAAAAATATACTTAAAAGGGTTGAAGAGGATCTGCCTGGGAATTTAATAAGAAAGGAAGATAAATAAAAATTCTAATCTGATCATAGAGATAACAGTAAAAAAGGTTATGGTCAACTGTCACTGTTGTAAGATTGTCAAAAGGGCATAAACTCTCACTATATTCAATTTTAGCTTGACGCCCCTCATATACTTTAGTTGGAAGGGAATTTAATTGGGCGGCCATAAATAACTGCTTGTCTCGGAAAGGTAAATTCCAGTTTAAATACTCTGCCCTTTTCCCTAAAGGGGGATCCATTGTGGACAGTGCCGTAGAAATGAAGTGTAATTTATTTTGGCAATGTCTTGCTGCCTTGCTACGTCTTTAAATCTTTGAAGGATCTCAAATCTACTACTAGGCTGAGCCCAGTTATCAGCATGAGGCTTTGGAATACCTAGATGTAATAGGAATCTTTCCACTTCATTTCTCCAAGGACTTTGAAAAGAATCATTCCACATGGCTTTAATCAAAGAATTAGATGTCTTCCTAAGTCCCCACCCAGGATTATCCCCCACCTGCTATCTGTAATCTCCCAATTTACTGCAACCAAGCCAAGAACGTGTACTTGAGTTCCTGCATCCTCGTGAATGTCGCTTCCCTTGTCTCTCCCTCTGTTCCCCCTTCCCTGTCTCCCCTCCCTCTGTCTTTAGATTGTAAGCTCTCAGGCAGGGACAGTGTCTATCTTATTCTTTGTAAAGCAGCCGGTACACCGTTGGTGCTATATAATTGCTAATGCTAATGCTAATGCTAATGCTAATGCTAATAATAATAATTAATAATAATATATCCCTTTGGACTAGCAAGCTTCTTCTGGCAGTTGTCTCCCAGCTGTCAATTCCTAGCTCCAGTCTTATGTCTTCCATCAGAAAGCCCCGTGGAATCCATAATATTTATTTATTTATTTATTTAAAAAATTTATCCTACCCCTCCTGCCCGCAGAGCAGCTCGGGACGGCAAACAACAAATTAAAACAATAAAAAATAAAAGCAATTTAAAAGTTAAAAATCCCATATGCGGGAGAAAAAAACAGCTCCCCCAAAACCCACCCACCTTATCCTCCCCCCCCCTCGCCAAAAGCCTGGTGGAACAGCCAGGTCTTACACAAACGTTGAAATGACAGGAGGGTGGAGGCCTACCGAGCCTCCTCCGGGATTGAATTCCACAGCACAGGGGCAGCCACTGAAAAAGATCTTACATTGGCGGTCACCCACCTCACCTGGGGAACCTCAAAAAAGGCTCCCACGAATGATCTCAGGGGTCACATGGGCACATGGGAAGTGAGGCGGTCCTGCAGATAAGCAGGCCCCAGGCCGTGATGGGCTTTAAAGGTCAAAACCAGCACCTTGAACCTAGTCCGGTGCTTTATAGGCTGCCAGTGCAGAGCCCGGAGCACAGGTGTCTTGTGCCCCCTGCGGCCCGCACCTGTAAGGAGATGGGCGTGGCATTCTGCTCCAGCTGCAGCCTCTGGACCAGCTTCTTGGGGAGCCCCACAAAGAGTGCATTGCAGTTATCCAGCCTCGAGGTGATGAAGGCATGGATGACAGTGGCGAGGTCAGAGTCTGAGAGATATGGTTGAAGCTGCCGGACAAGATGTAACTTGTCTGGCAGTTACAAGATGTAACTTCCGAAATGCACTCCCCGCCACGGCCACAACCTGAGATTCCAGACTGAGCCGTGAATCGAGGAGCACAGCCAGACTCCGCACCTGAGAGACCACGGGAGGGCGAACCCCCCCAACAGGAGGAGACTCAACCACTCCCAGGCCACTCAAGCCCTCGCCCACCAACATCACCTCCGTCTTGTCAGGATTCCACTGCAGATGGCTCGACCTCATCCAAGCTCCCACAACTGACAGGCACTGGAGACTGCATGACCTGGGATGATGGAAAAAGAGAAGTAGAGCTGAGTGTGATCAGCATACTGATGATACTGAATGCCCTGAAACCCTCTCACAATCTCCCCTAACGGCTGCATATAGATCGTATATTTTTTATGATATTAATCATAAAAAGTTATTATAGGGGCTATTTAAGCCCTTGGGGGGCGGGACAATTTGGCTCCGACTTTGGCTTTAAAAATACTTATGGCCCAAGCTATTTCTACTTTACCAAAGCGAGTGAAAAGACTAGCAATGGCAGCTGGAGCCCCCCCTACTGCAGCAATGGCGAGCCGGTGATGGATCAACCAGCTGCCGTTTTGCTGGGGAAATATTCCAAGGTATTTGAACACCTTTTCTTGTTGAAGGTGGTTGCCATTTTTTATGCTTTAAAGTGCTTTTATCCTTAGCACTTAGAAGAATAAACATGTGATTGAATCCCATCAGCTGCTCAGTGCTACACTCACTACAGATCTTATCGGAGCCGTCATCAGCTGTAGAGGGTAGTGCGGCAGCACTTATCAGCAGTCACAATTTAAAGGGCGCCTTTAATTAAGAAATACAATATTCTGAGGACAGGCTAAACAGGGAGAGGGAGTGTTTTTAAACTTTCCACTCTTAAGTCTAAATATTAAATACCAAGTCAGAGTCCAGCCTGAGTAGAGATGTAATGGGTACTTAATTTAGTACCCCTCGGTAATACTGGCATTTTTGAGTAATTCATTGTGCACTTGACAGGCTACCCAGTACCAGTTGGATACCCCAAAAATCAGTAATTTCCAGTATCAATTTTTCAATCTTCCAATTACCGATTGGTATATCAGGGTGGGAAACATTCCGAGATATCAGGGACCCAAATGAGGTCACAGTCGGATACTGATTGGTACCCGATGTTGTCAGGCCAATTTGGGTATTGTAAATCAGTTGGGTATACATGTTTTTGAGGGTACTTGTTTCAACCCTAGCCCTGAGGCCAATGGGGTTAACACAGCAATGTTTGTGGCCTATGATGGACAAAGGAGTGGCCAGCACTACGTCCAGCCACCTTTGACTTCCTCAGCCCAATGGATCAAGTACTGAATAAATACAGCTGGGTGGAATGAAGGCAGCTGACCAGTGTGAGACCAAGCACAACCTGAACTCGCAGCAGTCATGGATGGAAGCTGACTAGTATACCTTAGCTACTCAGCCACTGCACATTAAAGGATTAAATGTGCCAATCCCAATTTTTTTTCCACCTGGAAAGCGCCTTTTAAAAGTCTGTATAGAGAAAATGCGGTTGCCGTGCTGGTCTGAAATGTAAAAGATGGCGACAAAGCCATTCAGATGAAGGCTGAGAAGCACAAACAATCATTTGTTTCAATGACATGACTCTTGCAGCCAAACTGTTGGCAAGTCAGTATGCAAGCTATCGGGCTACACAGAGCCCTTCTGCAGGCATGTAAAAAGTTGGAATTACAGCGTGACCCACGCAATTCATATATATCTATGAGTCTAATTACTTGGGTGGGGGGAGTATTAGGAAAATAAAAATAAAAAACTTGTCAGAAAGGAAGGTCATTTTAAATTTAAAGGCAAATAGGAAGAACGATCAAGTATTTGTAAGTTTTGCTCCCAGCTTTCTCAATCTCATTCTGGGCTGCCTCCTCCCCAGGTTTGTCAGTTTCACTGGTGCAGGTTCCAAGCTCTGTCAATATTTCCTGGAGCTCATCTGGGAAGGCCGACCTCCCTTGTTTATGCTACCGCCTGGTGGGCTCCCCCTATTGGTCACAGTCTATAGGGTGGCAGCAAAAACCTGCAGCAGCTTGAACATTTTGTCAACCTGCTCTACCACAGGATGACATCACTGGTACCGACACAGAGCTGCCATAGCATCTACCAATTCCAATCCTGTGATCCCAGCTGCTGCTTTTCCAATCTAACATTCTATTCTCTTTCATGCAGGTTATCCTAGGACACCCTCACATTGTAAGAAATCCCCTCTCTGCGCATCTCGCGGTGGTGCTTGCCAGAAGCACTGAAACAAGAAGTATTATGCGGTTGATAGCTGTGACTGTTACGGGCAGTCATGCTGTATTCGTGGACCACCTCCGTCACCTCCGCCTCCTCCTCCACTGCCACTGCTGCCAACCACCACCGCCGCCACCACCACCGCCACCACCACCATGTTACCATTATCATAAGAAAGGCTGAGGATCCAGGCAACCCAGCAGGGAAAGAGGAGGCCTAGTGGCTACAGCAGCCTCTTCTCCAATTAAAAGAAAATGTGCTTCTCTCCTGTTACTAAATAAAAGGCNGTAGAGCTGAGTGTGATCAGCATACTGATGATACTGAATGCCCTGAAACCCTCTCACGATCTCCCCTAACGGCTGCATATAGATCGTATATTTTTTATGATATTAATCATAAAAAGTTATTATGATTAATATCATAATAACTAATAATTAATATCATTAATATGCAGTCTTCTTATGATTAATATCATAAGGAAACTGCATGACCTGGGACGATGGAAAAAGAGAGGTAGAGCTGAGTGTGATCAGCATACTGATGATACTGAATGCCCTGAAACCCTCTCACAATCTCCCCTAACGGCTGCATATAGATCGTATATTTTTTATGATATTAATCATAAAAAGTTATTATAGGGGCTATTTAAGCCCTTGGGGGGCGGGACAATTTGGCTCCGACTTTGGCTTTAAAAATACTTATGGCCCAAGCTATTTCTACTTTACCAAAGCGAGTGAAAAGACTAGCAATGGCAGCTGGAGCCCCCCCTACTGCAGCAATGGCGAGCCGGTGATGGATCAACCAGCTGCCGTTTTGCTGGGGAAATATTCCAAGGTATTTGAACACCTTTTCTTGTTGAAGGTGGTTGCCATTTTTTATGCTTTAAAGTGCTTTTATCCTTAGCACTTAGAAGAATAAACATGTGATTGAATCCCATCAGCTGCTCAGTGCTACACTCACTACAGATCTTATCGGAGCCGTCATCAGCTGTAGAGGGTAGTGCGGCAGCACTTATCAGCAGTCACAATTTAAAGGGCGCCTTTAATTAAGAAATACAATATTCTGAGGACAGGCTAAACAGGGAGAGGGAGTGTTTTTAAACTTTCCACTCTTAAGTCTAAATATTAAATACCAAGTCAGAGTCCAGCCTGAGTAGAGATGTAATGGGTACTTAATTTAGTACCCCTCGGTAATACTGGCATTTTTGAGTAATTCATTGTGCACTTGACAGGCTACCCAGTACCAGTTGGATACCCCAAAAATCAGTAATTTCCAGTATCAATTTTTCAATCTTCCAATTACCGATTGGTATATCAGGGTGGGAAACATTCCGAGATATCAGGGACCCAAATGAGGTCACAGTCGGATACTGATTGGTACCCGATGTTGTCAGGCCAATTTGGGTATTGTAAATCAGTTGGGTATACATGTTTTTGAGGGTACTTGTTTCAACCCTAGCCCTGAGGCCAATGGGGTTAACACAGCAATGTTTGTGGCCTATGATGGACAAAGGAGTGGCCAGCACTACGTCCAGCCACCTTTGACTTCCTCAGCCCAATGGATCAAGTACTGAATAAATACAGCTGGGTGGAATGAAGGCAGCTGACCAGTGTGAGACCAAGCACAACCTGAACTCGCAGCAGTCATGGATGGAAGCTGACTAGTATACCTTAGCTACTCAGCCACTGCACATTAAAGGATTAAATGTGCCAATCCCAATTTTTTTTCCACCTGGAAAGCGCCTTTTAAAAGTCTGTATAGAGAAAATGCGGTTGCCGTGCTGGTCTGAAATGTAAAAGATGGCGACAAAGCCATTCAGATGAAGGCTGAGAAGCACAAACAATCATTTGTTTCAATGACATGACTCTTGCAGCCAAACTGTTGGCAAGTCAGTATGCAAGCTATCGGGCTACACAGAGCCCTTCTGCAGGCATGTAAAAAGTTGGAATTACAGCGTGACCCACGCAATTCATATATATCTATGAGTCTAATTACTTGGGTGGGGGGAGTATTAGGAAAATAAAAATAAAAAACTTGTCAGAAAGGAAGGTCATTTTAAATTTAAAGGCAAATAGGAAGAACGATCAAGTATTTGTAAGTTTTGCTCCCAGCTTTCTCAATCTCATTCTGGGCTGCCTCCTCCCCAGGTTTGTCAGTTTCACTGGTGCAGGCTCCAAGCTCTGTCAATATTTCCTGGAGCTCATCTGGGAAGGCCGACCTCCCTTGTTTATGCTACCGCCTGGTGGGCTCCCCCTATTGGTCACAGTCTATAGGGTGGCAGCAAAAACCTGCAGCAGCTTGAACATTTTGTCAACCTGCTCTACCACAGGATGACATCACTGGTACCGACACAGAGCTGCCATAGCATCTACCAATTCCAATCCTGTGATCCCAGCTGCTGCTTTTCCAATCTAACATTCTATTCTCTTTCATGCAGGTTATCCTAGGACACCCTCACATTGTAAGAAATCCCCTCTCTGCGCATCTCGCGGTGGTGCTTGCCAGAAGCACTGCAACAAGAAGTATTATGCGGTTGATAGCTGTGACTGTTACGGGCAGTCATGCTGTATTCGTGGACCACCTCCGTCACCTCCGCCTCCTCCTCCACTGCCACTGCTGCCAACCACCACCGCCGCCACCACCACCGCCACCACCACCATGTTACCATTATCATAAGAAAGGCTGAGGATCCAGGCAACCCAGCAGGGAAAGAGGAGGCCTAGTGGCTACAGCAGCCTCTTCTCCAATTAAAAGAAAATGTGCTTCTCTCCTGTTACTAAATAAAAGGCATACTTAAACTTATTCCATCTTTTTCAGTCTTCCCTTCCCTTTCCCCTCTAGGCAAAGTGGGAGCATTGGAAGTAGAGGGACAAAGCAAGCGGGTTAGTGTGTGGGGAGACCAGATCCTCGAAACCACACACACATACACACCGTGTTTCTAGAGGGGTGGCTGGACCTCTAGTGCCACTGTTTCACTAGGGCCTCTATCCTCCCCCGATGCCTTTATCAACTGGAAAACTGGGAAGATCATCTGACTGCTCCACTGTCTGATTTCTCTCTGATCCCTTTTCCTCGGCCTGCCCTGTGCATTTCCTGCTCTGAACCCTGGAGCCCACCCCTGCCGTGCCCTGTTTCCTCATTCATGACCTGGATCCCTGAGTCTGCTGATGCCCTAGACCTCCAACCCTTTCCAGGGGGCTTGAGGTACCACTGTGAGTTGGAGAGGGGGCCCCACAACACTCCTTACAATCATTCACAGCGGGGCACCTGCACTGATGGCTGGAAAACAGAAGAGTCACCTATAGTAGTCAGAGGGGTCTGCCCAGAGAGTTGCATCAATGCCATGAGGAAAGTGCTGGGACCCAGAAACCGATGTTTCTCTCTCAGCCTCAGTTCCCCATCTGTAAAATGTGACTAATAAGTAATTGACCTACCTCCCAAGGTTGACATAAAGGTGAGCTAATTAAAGCACTTTCAGCACTGAAAGAACTAGATCAATGATAAGCAATAGGATAATTGGAAACATCACTTCAGCACACACACTCATTTTGCTCATTTGTGTCACCGTGTCACCGACTGCCAGGTATGGGATATTATCTTTTCAAAGCAAATCATGAGATTTCCCTCCTACAAATAGAGGTGTTCACCAGGGGCCTATGGTTGTTGTTTTTTGTTGTTGTTATTTAATTATGTCATTTTCATAAATATCAAATTTTCATTTTCGTTTTCCACTGGTTTCAATAGAAAACACATTTTTGGCTGTACCTTTTTTATTTTTCACTATATTTGATGTAAAAATACAGAACCTTTAATGGCTCCTTCTATGTGGCCTTCCTGGATTTGAAGGCTGCATTTGATTCCGTAGACAGAGATATTCTGTGGAGCAAGCTCCGGGACTCTTCTGTTGATAAAAGGCTTACTATCCTCATTCACTCTCTGCATACTGACTCTTCCCTGATGGCTAGAGTTGATGCAACTGGCCATACTACCCACCCTGATTAATGTACATAGGGGGGTAAGACAGGGCTGCATCCTCACTCCCCTGGTTTTTAACTTTTATATTAATGATGTGCTTTCTTTGATGGCCGATTCTAGGTTCCTCCAACCCAGACTTTCATCCAGGGCTGTGGGATGTCTTGCTTATGCTGACGATGTTGCTTTGCTTTCTCAAACTAGGATAGGGCTTAGTAGGCAATTGAACACCGTTCCCACCTTTTGTTCCACTAATAAGTTAACCATCAACTATGGGAAATCTAAGGTCATGGTGTTCTCTAATAAACATAAAATCCATCAATGGTATGTACAGGTGCATCCGAAAGAACAGGTCTCATATTTCCGTTATCTGGGCCTTCTATTCCATAAATCTGGCAAGTGGAGGGAGCATGGGTGTTTTCAGATGTTACGGGCGCCTGATTCACCACAGTGGATTCCCAGCGGTGGCGACCCATCTACCACCCCACCCCGCAGTCAAGAAAGGCCCCAAACAGATGTGACGGGTGCGGGACAACGTCAGGGAATCGAGCCAGCAGACCACAGCCCAGGGCAGTGCAACAGACATGACATCGATCCCGGACTGTGGTCAAAACACCGAGAAGGCACCGGGGAGGGGCGGGACACAGACATGACCGACTGAGGCAAAACAAAGCCAAAGGCATCTACATGGAACTCCCACACAAGGGAAATTGGAAGGGAGGGGGAAGAGGGAGAAGAGTCGCCGAGGCAGCACACACAACAGGCACAGGGAAAACGAGGTCACAGTGGAACACACAGCACAAACACAAGCACGGGCGCACACACACCCACACGGGAAAGGAAGGAAAGGGGGAACACAGTGGGACAGACAACACACATGGCACAATGGGTACAGGGGGGAGAGAGGGGAGCAGGGACAGGGGGATGGGGGAAACCAGCCCAGGGGCCACAGCAGGACAAGGGCAATGGCAAACAGACCCCCCACAACAGCACCAGCTGCACGGGCACCCCCACAGCTACACTGCCAGTCCCAGAATGGGGGGACCCCACAGGGGCAGAGCACAGGGACAGGGGGAGGCCACATGGTCCAGGGAGCATCCGAGGAACAGTCCAGGAGGCTGTCAGGGAGCCCATGCACCGGCCAGGGGGTGATGGATTCGACAGAGGCGAGCCGGGGCCAAAGAGCAGAGCAGTCCTTCCACAAGCCTGCAGCGGTCTGTGTCTCCTGGTGGCTCCCTGGCCCCTTCGGGGTCTGGGATGTAGGGGGGTTGCTCAGGGCGGGCCTGTGGTCCATGTGCCCCCCTTTGGGCCTTCCCCCCTGGTCCATGTCCCGTCCCACCCACCTTCTTACCCTCTATGTCAGTCTCAGAGCCCTCCGAGGCCAGCCCCTTGGTGTGGCTGAGGTTCCCCTGTGTCCACTGGCTGATGGTGACCAGAGTTCCGGCCTCGGATCCTCCCGCTATGGACCTTGTCTGGGGGCTCTCAGGGCTGGCACATGAGGGGGACCTGCTGGTCCCTGAGGTCCCGGGCCATTCCTCTTGGGGGGTGGGGCTCCTGGAGCCGGTGTTTTCACTGTGGGTGGCGAGGGGAGGAGGTGCCTCGGCCCGTTCCTGCCCTGAACCATGGCACTCCCCACGAGGTGCAGTGTGACTATGGACCCTTTCATGTGTAGGATGCGGTCTGGGGCGTCATAGTAGGGGGCGGTCCGGACTCCGTGCCCAAAGCACCTGTTGTTGTCTTTAATGGCCTTGTACCCCCTCTTGAGCTCCTTGGCCTTCGACTTGCACTGAGCCACTGTCCTGTGATGCCCTGACACCTCCATTTCCCTCACGATCTCTTTGAAGATGTGCTCATTGTGTTGGTTGACTGCCAACTCCAGATGGTGCTCCAGGGTCCCTGTCACGTGTTTGGGGTCCACACACCCCCTTTACCGGGTTTGAGTGACTCAGTTTCCCTTGCGCACAGTTCTCTTGAATAAGTTTCTCTCTCTGGATAATTCAAGTGTGCCACAATGAAACTCCTTTGTCACACAAGGGCCTGATCCTTCCCATTTACAGACTCTTTACTCTCTGGGTTCGCAAGAGCTTGAGGGCTCTTGTAGCTCGCCCGTGTTCCAATATCAGACACCGTCACTTCTTTATAAAGTAAGAAGTAAGTTTATTGATTACATAAACAAGATAGTTGAAACAGAGTGGTAATAGAAATAAAAGGTAACTATAATGCATTCCTAACTTATACTGGTTGAGTTCCTAAATTATGCATCTTACCTAGCAAGGTCCACAAGTTCTGGTTTCTCAGCCATAAAGGTAATGTCTAGGCACTGGCTTCATATTTGACAAAGAGCAATATCATGTCTCTCAGTTCATGCTGTCCAGCCTAGCTGGTGGCTGGTCTTTTGTATGCAGATGTCTCTCGCAGCAGCTTTGCAAGAAGAATGTCTTTCTCCCCCCTGGGATATTTCTCCTTATATCTTCTGGAGGAAAACTCCTCGTATGTTCTCAAGGCTTCTAGAATTCCCTTTGTTCTCTCATCAGGTTTCTCTGTCTTTCTGCATGTAGTCAATGGCTACCTGGATTAGCATTGTTAATGTCGCTGGCCATTTGTCTGGCCCCAATACACATTTTGGTATCTCTTTGTATTTTCTGTAGGCCGGTGATGTGTAAGAGTCCTAATTCGAGTTGTACAGTTCTCAGAGTCAACATTACAAACATGTGGAACCTTTGACATTACATAGTGTACATGTATAGTAACATTACATACATGTGAAACCCTTGGCACCACACATTT
>QEPC01008369.1:160632-170712 GCA_003113815.1 Sphenodon punctatus | reverse complement strand
GGGGGGCGTCTATTATTGTCCCTATTTTCAAAAAGGGTGACTGTATGGATCTGGACTGTTATCGGCCCATAAGTTTGATCCCAGTTTTGGGTAAAATGTATGCTAAGATCTTGCTCAAGCACTTAGAAGCTTGGGCATTAGAAAAGCAAATCACTCCGGAAGAACAATTTGGGTTTAGGCAAGGCAATTCGGTAATTGACAACTGCTATATCTTATCCCATTTAATCACCAAATATACCAGGATTAGAGCGGGACGTCTCTTTTGTGCATTTATTGAGCTACGCAAAGCCTTCGATTCGGTTGTGCGTAATAGATTGTGGCAGAAAATGTGCTAAAATGGAATTGATGAGGACCTTCTGAGTCTGCTCATTCAGATTCATACAGCAAATTGAGCCCGGATTAGGTTAGCTAACAGCTGCCTCTCGGCAAGTTCCATTGGTATTAATAAGGGCGTGCGGCAAGGATGTACGCTGGCACCAGTCTTATTTAATATTTATTTGGGGGATTTAGTAGAGTCTCTGCAGGTAGTTGAGGGTCATTCGGCTAAAATTTTGAATAAAGCAATCAATGCCCTTCTATACGCAGATGACATTGTACTCCTTGCGCAAACCAGAAGAGGCCTAATGAGACAACTTACTAAACTAGCTCAATATTGTAATGTGAATATGTTGGAGGTGAACTATAAGAAGTCCCAAATATTGGTCCTTGGGAAGGGATTGGTCAATGATGTCTGGAGGGTGGGTGCTGATGAAATCCTGCAGGTAGATGGGTTCGTATACCTGGGTATGTGTTTTTCTAAGTTGGGGTCTTTTGGAGCTTCATGCTTCCCAATTAGCCCTAAAGCCACTGCTGCAGCTAGGGGGATTTTGCGTTTGGTCTGCAGAATGAAGGATATCCCTGTCTCATATGTTTTGAAGGTTTACACTGCCAAAGTTCAAAGTTTACTTACGTACAGGGCAGAGCTGCTAGGAGGGGAACACTGTAGCAAACTTGAGCTTGTTCAGAACAAATTTCCTCGGAGCATTTTAGGTGTTCCGCAGGCAGTACCTGGAGCGGTAGTCAGGGCAGAAACTGGGATAAACTCAATTCAGAGGCTTATGGTTCAAAAGAGCCTGTGTTATTGGGCTAAATTGGGTACACGCAGTGAGTCTCACCTAACATCACTGTGCCTGAGGGAAGAGTTAGAGCAACAGTCATGTCCTACATACCCCTGGATTAAGGGTGTTGTGTATCAGCTGGGGAAAGCAAGTTTTTCTCCAGAGTTTCTTCTGGGTAAGGACTTTAGACACCAGAAAGAAATGATTAACCTCAGACTGGGTGATATTATGTGTCAGGATGACTTGGCTAAGGTTGCTGAGTGGAAAGTAGCTTACCACTTTCGGAGCTTGAAATTGGCTCACGCTTTCGAAAAATATTTGGATACTTTAGTAGATAGTTAGCTTCGAAGGTTGTATATTTTGCTCCGGATGCAATTGCTTAAGTTAAATGTCGTTACGGGCAGGTATGCTAATGTTTCCCATGCAGAACGGGTTTGTCCTTGCGATGCCAAGGCTGTGGAGGATGTGAACCATATGCTATTTTTTTGCCCAAGTTATGCTGATTTGAGGCAAGTTTGGTTAGTGCCATTATGGGGGGATGATTTATTCCTAACTACGGAGGCTAAACGTCAGCGGGTTTTAGCCGCGATGGATGAATCTGTTCTTAAAAGTGTAACGATGTTTGCACGTCTTGCTCTTATAAAGAGAGCGGATATTTGGAGCTAAAGAATGTATGCTTAATAGCCATCGTTGGGCTAGAATATATGGGGTTGGGAGATTAACACCCTGGCAGATGATTGATGGATTTTATAGCTATGGAGAGACAATTGAATGCACTGGTTGTAGTTGCATCTTCTGTGTTTCTTTGTTGTCTCGCTTTTATTATTGTTTGTATTGTTTTGTATATGTATTTTATGTAGGACATATAGCGAAAGCTTGTCCGTAATAATAAACTTGAATTTGAATGCCTCTGAGGCATTTTGGTGGAGAAATGGCTGTTTAAAGATTCCTGACAGAAAACCCAAGTTAGTTATATAGACTAACCAGCCAGATAGGCAGAGCCCGCTTTCTCATGTTCATTAATAACTACCGTTCAGTGCCACTGGGAAGTCTGGGGCTCAAATGATGCACAGCTTCCATCTCGTGAGAAGGGTGGAAGGGCGGATCTTTGCCGGCCCGGCAAACATGCGCGCCCGGCAGGGTAGTGAGACGGTACTCTGAACTTACCTGATGACAGGTATGGATATTCCTTGCCAGAGTTTGATGTCAACACCAGAGACCAATAATGAAACACAGCAATAGCCAGGTCACTGGGAGGAACAAATGACAGACATCAACATGGCTTCCAAAAATTATATGCCCAAACTGTTCAGCACTCACATGCCATAGTGCAATGTGTAAAACTAAGATCAATTGATCAAGTAGGGAATCAATCATGGGTGCCAAGAGGGAGGGCAAGGGGGTGCAAATAATAATAATCGTTTTTATATAGCACCTACCATGGCACGCAGAGTACTTTACATATAACACAACTTTTTTTAAACCTTACAACAACCCTGTGAGGTAGCCTAGGCTGAGAGAATATTGTGACTGGCCCAAGGTCACCCAGTGAGTTTTGGCTAAGTCAAGATTTGAACCTGGGCCCCCTCCAACCTCCTGGTCCACGTACTGTGCACTTAGCCATTGTTACCCCTGGCTCCATGCCATCAGAGCCTGTCAGAAAGGGACATGATTACATCAGGTGTGAAAAGGTCAACTACCCCTCTCTAACGTGACCATACCCCCTTTGTGAGGGCTGTGACATCACTGACTGGAGAGATGCAGGATGGATCCTTCACCATGCCCCTTCCCAATATTTCCACTTCTTTCCAGTGTACAACCGGACACTACAGGGTCCTCATCTATCCGCTATCTGGTCAAATACCGGATGGAATCCTCTTAGCTTATCACTTAACGTTTGCCAAATTACCATTTTTTGAGTACCATTGATCACATTAACATTTAATTACTGGTTTCTCCTATTATTCTTCTAAACTACCTCTTTCCCTGTAAACATAGTTTGATTTTGTAATAATGTAGTGAAGGGTAATTTGGTAAACAGTAAATCTTAAATGGTAGTATTAGGGATGGGCAAACAGAACCGAGTTCGGAAATTCAGTTCGGTTTGGTTCAGTTCGGAAATTCGGTTCGGTTCGGAAGTTTGGTTCGGTCAACCAAACTATTCGAGTTTGGTTCCGCACTCCGAACTTCTGAACAAAGTTCAGAAATTCAAACCCCATTGAACTAAATGGAATAATATCTTTTAGGGATGGGTGAACAGAGCCAAGTTCGGAAATTCGATTCGGTTCGGTTCGAAAATCAAGTTCGGTTCGGAAGTTCGGTTCGGTCGACCGAACTGGCTGAGTTTGGTCCGAACTCTTAACTTCCAAACCGCGTTCGCCCATCCCTAGGTAGTATCTGATATTCCACTTTGTCGGTTAAACTCTGTCTGTGGTTAATAATTACTGGATAACTAACTTCCAAATTATCCAGGATACCAGATATTAACCATGGATAATCCATTTGCTATTTGTTTCAGCACTAGTGGCCACATCCTTTTTCAAATACCTTGATGATGTCATGATGCTTGAAAAGGGGCGTGGTCACACTGGAAAAGAGCAGCGTAGCAAAGCTCTCCCACTGCCCGCCCACCCTAAAATAAGTTCCACCGGTGCCCCTGGAGTCCAAGATCAGAAGTGTGATGTGGAAGTCAAAAGACACAAAGCACACTCCAAACCCAGAAAAGAGAGACCGTACAATTGTGGCAGAGGAGAGAGCATAATCCTCAGTCCTTTAAAGTCAATGGCTCAGTCAGCTCCCAGATAGTTTAAAGGGTCTCCACAAAGAGGGTGGACTCTTATCTATAGCTACAGATGCTGAAGCATAGATAGGCAAAGAATAGAGTCTGGTATAGATAATGGGAGAAGTCCCTCCTGTCAGTGGTAGGAGGCATGGCTACACCTTGGAGTGTAGGCCCTGTAGGGAGTAGTTGTAAATAGGGTCTGGTGGTGTGGCTTCAGCTGGGCCCATATTTCTAGGGGGCCTATACGCCATGCTTCTTAGTCTCTGCAATCTCTACACATTTATTTATTTGTTTGTTTATTTATTTATTAGATTTCTAGGCCACCCCTTCGTGCTACTGCAGGTTGGTGTGGCTTACAGCACAATAAAAACACAGAATAGCAAATAACAGCAAAACTAGTATAAATGACAATATAAAATTAATATAAAAACAATACATGAAATCATGGCAGAGTATAACCCTGCCTCCCCCTTACCTTACTCCCCTCCCTCACCCATCTCCCTCACCAAGGACGGGCGGAACAGTCAGGTCTTACACAGTCTGCGGAAAGAAGGAAGGCTCAGGACCAGGTGGACCTTTGTTGGGAGGGAGTTCCATAGCTGTGGTGCAGCCACTGTGAACGCTCTCCTCATTGTCAACACCGAGACATTCAGGGGACCTTGAGGAGGGTTCCCCCGCCTGACAGCAGGGGCCAATCCAGAACCCAGGGGGTGAGGCGATCCTGCATATAAGCAGGGACCAGGGTGTATAGGGGTTTATAGGTCAAAACCAACACCTTGAATTGGGCCCGCCTGGCCCGGAGGACTATAGGCAGCCAGTGCAGAGACCTGAGCACAGGTGTAATGTGCTCGCAGTGACCCATCGCTGATAGGCGGCGGGCCACCGCATTCTGCACCAACTGCAACTTCCAGACCATCACCAAAGGTTAGGGATGGGCGAACAGAACCAAGTTCGGAAATTCAGTTCGGTTCGGTTCAGTTCGGCAATTCAGTTCGGTTTGGAAGTTCAGTTCAGTCAACTGAACTATTCGAGTTTGGCCCGAACTCCGAACTTCCGAACAAAGTTCGGAAATTCAAACCCCATTGAACTAAATGGAATATTATCTTTTAGGGACGGACGAACAGAGCCAAGTTCGGAAATTCAGTTCAGTTCAGTTCGGTTCGAAAATTGGAAGTTTGGTTTGGTCGCCCGAACTGGTCGAGTTCAGTCCGAACTCCGAACCTCCGGACCGCGTTTGCCCATCCCTAACAAAGGTAGCCCCATGTAAAGCACATTGCAATAGTCCAGTCTTGAGGTGATGAAAGCATGGATGATGGTGGCCAGCTTGGAGTCTGAGACATACGGCCGAAGCTGTCACACCAGATGTAACTGGGGGAAATGCTCCCTTCACCACAGCTGCCACCTGGGCATCCAGGAGGAGCCGTGAGTGCAGGACCACCGCCAGACTCTGAACCTGGGGGATCAATGCAGGGTGGACCCCATCAATGACGGGTGCCACCACTCCCTCAGCTCTTCCCACCAGAATCACCTTTGTCTCATCGGGATTCAGCTTCAGTGGGCTTGCTCTCATCCAGTTCCCCATAGTCATCAGACATTGGGTAAGCATCAAGACTGCTGGGCCTGGGTCAACTGAAAAGGAGAGGTAAAGTTGGCTGTCATCGCATATTGATGGCACCGCACACCAAATCCTCTGACGACCTCGCCCAAAGGCTGCATATACACGTTGAACAGGAGAGGAGACAGAATGGAACCTTGCAGAACTTCACATGTAACGTCCCAGGGAGATGATGAACAATCAGCCCGTACCACAAGTTGAGTTCTCCTGGCCAGGAAGGAATGGAAGCCTTTACCTTCCAAATTTCTTCTTTCTTCACAGTCTCTCCTTTTGCCAACACCTCTCTATCCTTCCCTCACTCTCTCCTCCTCCCCCTTTCCTCTTCCCTTTCCCCCTTTCCCACCAGTTTCTTTCTCTTGTTCTTCCCTGCCTCTGAATTTCCTGTAAAGATACCACTTGGTAACCNTCTAAAATACATAAAATATACATAATAAAATTTGGCAGCAGTTAAGGCAAAATAAAACCCCTCACCCTCCCCTCCCCGAAGGCCCGGCAGAACAACCAAGACTTACAACATCTACGGAAAGAGAGGAGGTCCGGGGACAGACGGGCCTCCAACGGGAGGGAGTTCCACAGCCGAGGTGCAGCCACCGAGAACACCCTCTCTGCCGTCGCCACCTGTCGCACCCGGGGGATTTTGAGTCGGGCATCCCCGGCCAAGCGCAAGGGCCGCAAAATGACTCGGGGCCTGAGGAAGTATATCAGACAGGTTAGGCACCAAAAACCGCCAAAAGACCAAGCTGTCTTTACAGATCACAGCCACTCCGCCAGCTCCCAAGCCGAGACTCAGGGAATGAGGATGCTGAGGACTCCTCATTTCCCCTGGGTCTAGCTGCAGTGCTGGAGATTGCAGTTCTGAGGCAGTGACAGCTGGAGCACACAACAGGTTTAATAGACTGACTCATTCCCTGCTGTTTATTCCCATCTCCTGATTGTCAGAGGTTACGTCCTAAGACCAAACTGACTAATAGCCATTTATGGACTTATCCTCAAAGGATTTTACCCAGTGATGCTATTGGGCCTTCACAACATCCTGGGGCAACAGGTTCCACAAGTGAATTGTGTGTTGAATGAAAAATGTCTTCCTTTTTATTTGTTTCAAATCTGCTGCCAGCTAGTTTCATAGACTGTCCCCAAGTTCTAGTATTAGACAGAGTAAAGAACAGCTCCCTATCACCTTATTCCACACGACTCATCATTTTCAAAATTTCGGTCAGCAGAAGGGAAAAGGAAGGAGTCCAGAAACGGGAATGGACCCCTCATAGTCCTGGAGGAAATTTCCAGATTTCAGACATTTATGAGCCAGGCTGATCTGCCTGGGAATTGGCCTGGTGCCTTTGTTGCTACTGCATCAATAGCTTGTGTGCTTTATAGTGCTGAGGGAAGAATTACTATTCTCATGGCCATTGGGAAATACTTGCCTGGGTGGAGCATTTGCAACTGTTCCTAATTTTTTTCCACATTATCCATTGAATCCTTGTTTCTGCTGTTGTCAAGATTGGTGCCTCTGATTGTCCATCCATTTCTGTTCGTTTTCAATTTTTTCAGCTGTTTGGGTTAGTTTTTGCTAATTATCGTTAGATTCCGATATTTTCTGTCCATTCATTTCCGTTATAGTCTGCCTGTTATTTTCCGGTATTTTTGTCAGTTTTCAGCACTTTATGTCGTTTTCTGAATGCAGAAAACAAGGCCTAGCCTTTGGAATACACCAATCAAAACACAGTTTACAAGGAGCCAAAATAAGGACCAATAAGGAAAATGATGAAATTATGTAGTGAATTTGCGATCATACACAAGCCAGAATTTGCAAACCTAAGTAGCATGTAAGGAACGTTACGTGGTGGGTGGGCTGCTTCTGCCGAGGAAGAATAACTGGAAGTACCAAACAATGGCAATTACTCGGTACTAGAGAAAATAGCTAAAAAGCCAGTAAGTTCCCTCATTGCGCAACAACAGGAGAATGGTCTTTTCCCAATGGAATGAGCTTCCTCTGCAGTTGTTCAATTCATCACTATGTGAACACTCCTCGTGGACTATTGGAATTCTTTGAGGGTGTAAATAAGCATGTCGATAAGGGTGAGCCGGTCGATATAGTGTATCTGGACTTTTGGAAGGCATTTGATGAGGCCCCTCATGAGATACTCTTGAGGAAGTTTAACAGCTATGGGATAAGAGACAGTGTCCTATTGTGGATCAGCAACTGGTTAAAAGATAGGAAGCAAGGAACAGGACAAAACAATCAGCTCTCACAGTGGAGAGAAGTAACTACGAGTGGAATGCCCCAGGAATCTGTACTAGGACCAGTGTTGTTTAATATATTCATTAGCAACCTGGAGAAAGGCGTAAAGAGTGAGGTGATCAGATTTGCAGACGACACAAAGTTATTCAAGGTAGTTAAAACCCAAGCAGACTGTGAAGAATTGCAGGAGGATCTTGCTAGACTGGGTGACTGGGCATCCAGATAGCAGATGAAATTTAATGTGGANGCAACCTGGAGAAAGGCGTAAAGAGTGAGGTGATCAGATTTGCAGATGACACAAAGTTATTCAAGGTAGTTAAAACCCAAGCAGACTGTGAAGAATTGCAGGAGGATCTTGCGAGACTGGGTGACTGGGCATCCAGATAGCAGATGAAATTTAATGTGGACAAGTGCAAGGTGATGCACGCAGGGAAAAATAACCCAAACTATATGTATACAGTGTTGGGTTCTAAATTAGGAGTTACCACTCAGGAAAGGGATCTTGGAGTCACTGTGGAGAATACATTGAAATCTTCAGCTCAGTGTGCGGCGGCGGTCAAAAAAGCAAACAACGTTTGGAATCATTCGGAAAGGGATAGAGAATAAAACTGAAAATATCGTCATGCCTCTATATAGATCTATGGTATGACCGCACCTGGAGTATTGTGTGCAGTTCTGGGAGCGGTTATTTATCCTTTCTAAGAATATGAGAACAAGGGGACACTCCATGAAATTAACTGGTAGCAGATTTAAAACAAATAAAAGGAAGTATTTTTTTTCACTCCGTGCACAATTAACTTGTGGAACTTACTGCCAGAGAAAGTGGTCATGGCAGGTAGTGTAGCTAGTTTTAAAAAGGGACTGGATAAATTCTCGGCGTATAGGTCCATTAATGGCTTTTAGCCAAGTAAGTTTTGGGGACATAACCTCTTACTTTTGGGAGCTGGAACAACACGGAATGGATTGCCCATTGTGACCTGTTGGGTACTTCTCCAAGGAGAAATTGACCACTGTCGGAGACAGGATGCTGGGTTTGATGGCCCATCGGTCTGACCCTGTATAGCACTACTTATCTTCTTATGGCTACATGCTAACTTCATAAAGACTCTAGCAAAAAGGAAAGTGGGGGCGTGGACCCCGACCATCACTTTGAATAGGTTCCTCATGTTCCTGGAGGACCTTTCCAGACCCCAGACCTTGATAAACCAGGTTGGCCAGCAAGGGGACCATTTCCCATGGCTCAGTGGCACTAAAGGGAACCCTTTGGTGTCACCCATAAGTGGAAGAAAAGTTGGGAATGTGGGGCTTTTGTACATTTTTAATTTATGTATAAATGTGGGTTGCTATTGGGGAGAAGGGGAGGGAGAATGGTGGGTGGAATTTGGAGACAGCCATTACCCCTCTATGAAAGGGCGGGACTGGGTGTGGACTTGCATATGAGGTCTCTCCCCACCCCCTGCCCTGGGTGAGGAAAGTGGAGCAGTTTTTTGTGTGGAGAATCTGGTGTATGAGAGGAATGAGAGTGGGAATGGGTGGGGATTTGGGATGGGATTTTTTGTTTTGGCTTGTATTTGATTAATTTGTTGTATGCCACCCAGAACCACATGGATTGGATGGGAGATAAAGTTAAGGATAAATTTATGAAAGACACTGATGATGATGATGATGATGATGATGATGATGATGATGATGATGATGATGATGATGATGATGATGATGATGATGATGATGATGATGATGATGAAAGGCACAGGTACTTAGATCCCAAGAAGAATTAAAGGAAGGATCTGTAGAGGAGAATTAAAGACACAGATCTTGTCCAGACCAGGGCTGCTCTTTATTTAATAAAAGAACGGAAACACGTTCTTTTCCAAGCTGTAGTGAGACCGCTGTAACCACTGTTCCTCTTCCTTCTCCTGGCATCTCCAGCCTCATGGACTTTCTTAGGAGGTGGGATGCAACATCCCTCTTCTTTCTTGATGCAGTCACAGGTGAGAATCCAGTCGTGATCTGCAGTACACTCCTTTCTTGTAGAACAAGAATGGCCACACTTGCCCTCACAATGTCTCCCTTAGCCTGCACGGGAGAGAAAGGGGATTGGGAGACCTATTCTTAGCTGTGATTTCAATCACATTTTCATTATTCAAAGTGCTTTACAATCCTCATCTCGTTCACCCTCATAGCGACCCCATGAGGTAGGTCATTATTATTGGACGTTATCCTTGCCTCTGTCTATTGGTGTTAATAAATGTGACAGGGGCCCGGTTCGGCCTGCTCTAACCTGCCTGGGCCAGCGCTGCCCCCACATGTTTGGTTCAGGCCCGCCAAATATGGGCCGAGGTTCAAA
>QEPC01008369.1:142621-153052 GCA_003113815.1 Sphenodon punctatus | reverse complement strand
CTGGCCTGGCCTGGCCTGGCCTAAGGCTGTAGAAGACTTTCTGCTTACTGTTAAGCATTTATATAGCACCAGCAATGTACCTGGCACTTTACAATTGTTAGAAAAAAACACAGTCCCTGCCCCAAGGGGCTTAAAATCTAAGAGAGACAAAGGGTGGGGGAAACAGAGGAAGAGACAAGGATACAGTTTGTTGACTGTTTTGTACAATAAGGACATTGACAATAGGGACAGAGGAGTCTGTGGTGATGGGCTGGGCCGGGGGGAGGGGGGCACAGTCCGTTTCTTGTCCCTGGGCCCATTCCAACCTAGCTACGCCCCTGCTGTGACTGTCATCCTCGCCACACTGGATGCACTTGAAAACATGAATTCGGCTCTCTGCCAAAACCAGGGTGCGACCCAGAAACACGCTGGACTAAGTCCCACCTCACCCCAACAGCTTTTCACTAGACTACAGCTTCTGTAACATTATTACAAATTATTTATATGTCAGCAGCAACAACCCCGACATTGAACAGTGGTGATTAGAGAGAGGACCCTGCCTCAAGGAGCTTACAATCGAGAATAGGAAAGGGAAGGGGAGAGACACCAAGGGTGGGGCAGCAGGGCTACATTCATGGAGCTGAAAATGTACATGTAAATGTGCTACACTTAACAGGGGAGGGGGAGGAGGATCTGGAAGGAAGAGGCAGTATAAGGAGAAGCATAAGGGAGCAATCTAAGGGGTGAGGAGCAAGGGAAGGTCTGGTGGAAGAGGTAGGTTTTGAAGGGAATTGAAGGCCATGAGGGCAGGAGCAGTGTTGTGTTCATGGAAGGAGTTCCCTTTGGAGGTGGTGGCATGGGAGAAGGGGAAAGACAACTTGAGTAGTAAGAGACTTGGGGGAGGGTGATGGGAGAGGAGGAGAAAAGCTTCCAGGCAGAGGTGAAGTGGGAAATGAGGGCAGAAATATAGGAAGGAGTAGTGCCAGAAAGGAGGAGGTGGGCCTGGCAGGAAGGAAGAAAAGGAGAAATGATGCAGGGGGAGAGGGAAGACAAAAGTGCATGATTATTGACTATGTGACCTTATTTCTCCTCACACTCATCCTATCCCAGTTTCTCCCCCCAACGTGCCCCACCTCTCACTACTGCACTGAGATACCCATCGATAATGTCATCTTCCTGACCACCTTTTATATTTCCATCCCATATATTTGTACCCCTTACCTGGAGCAGCCAGGGAGACCAGTAAGAGAACAGCAAAGGCCAGGTAGAGACCCCTCATGGCTGGAATCCCACTGAATGTCAATGGCAGAGACTACAGAGAGAAAGTCAGAGAGCTGTGGTAAGGGAGGGGTTCCTGGTATTTATATAGAGTTTTCATCGGGTGAGGGTGGGGAGGAGCAGGAGTGAACAGATGTTCAAGTGACCGTTGTTTCTCTCACTTGATGCTCCGTAATGTTGTTCCGACTCACTGGGCTCATTTGCAGTCTGGCACAGGTGCCCTGTCATCAGTGTCAGAGCTCTAGCCTTTGCCTTTGGATTCTGTCCAAGCTGGATCAAATCCTGTCATTTATTCACGCACACCAAAGCTACTGGAAGTGACCCCAAGGACCTGGAAATCCAGCCACCTGCACCAACGCAGCATTAACTGAAAGCCCCCCTGAATGTGTCATTGCGACCGCTAAGGTCACCCAGAAGCACCCTTTGGTGCGCACCCACTTCCGGTAACGTCATGGTCAGTACGCAAAACTGATATAGTAGAAACAGAAAAGGTACAGAGAAGGGCAACAAAAATGATAAGGGGTATGGAACGGCTCCCCTATGAAGAGAGACTGGATAGGCTGGGGCAATTTAGCTTGGAGAAGAGACAACTGAGAGGGGATAAGATAGACGTTTATAAAATCATGGGTGGTGTGGTACATGTAAACCGGGAATGGTTACTTACCTTCTCAAATAGTACTAGACTTGGTGGGTGGGGAAACATCCCATGAAACTAAGAAGTAGCAGATTTAAAACAAAGAAAGTTGTGGGGATTTTTTCTCAACACATAATTAACTTGTGGAATTTGTTGCCAGAAGATGTGGTCAAAGCCAGTAGAAGAGCTGGGTTTAAGGAAGGGTTGGACAAGTTTCTGGAGGATACGTCCATTAGCAGCTATTAGCCAGGTAGGTTTTGAGGAGCCTAACCTCTTACTATCAGGAGCTGGGGGTGCAGCCACACAGGAGGGGCCATGGAGGCTGCTACTATTTGGGTAGCCTTACCCCTCCCTGGACAAATGAGCTACGTGATGCAGTGGTACATGTGCCCAGGGCCCGCCAGATGTTTGCCGCACCCTGTGGCAGAGCAAGCCATTGGCTGCTCCGCGTCGCATCTTCAGGAAATTTCCCAGTCTGCATCGCAGAGCAGCCTTACCTCAGTTGGGGTAAATTTGTCCAAGACAGGGCAAGAAGTGTGGCCAGGCATGCTTGCTCCACCATGGCCAGAGCAAGGCCGCAGGGCCCTGAGCGACAGGTGCACAAGGCCACATCACAGCCAGGGGCTGGCTCCCAATCAGTCAGGGGGTGCGGGTCAGGGGGGGCAGAGCCAAGTGGCTGAACCTGTGGGTGGTGCCTTGGCCTTCCCTGGCCATGGCCGCAGCTTCAAGATGGACTAGCCTGCCTGACATTCCCTCGCTCGTCTGCCTGGCTCACTGCACGTGCTCTGCAGTGTGGCAGGGGTGATTGCCCACCACATGGGGGTCGGGCTTGTACAGCTCGTCTGGCTGCACCCTGGGAGTGAACACAGCGAACGGATTGCCCCATTGCGACCTGTCGACCACTCCTTCCAAGCAACCAAGATTGGCCACTGTTGGAGATTGGCGGTTTACTTTGATTTTTAGATATCAAAAACATTTTGTTATTTCCCACTGTTCCTTCATAGAAAACGATTCCAACTCTCCCCACCCATCATCTCACTGGCCTCCTCGACTGGAAATGCCATCTGGCCAGTGACTATTATCCCCATCCAAGTCCAGTCAGTGTTAATGCCTCTGGAGATTTTGGCAGGAAAATGTATTTAGCGACTGGTTAATGTTTCCCGAGAGAAAACCCAGATTTATATCGACTAACCAGAGAGATAGGCGGAAGCAGCATTTCTCAGGCATTACCACAGGGAAATATTCCATTTAGCGAATCACTGAGACTAATTAAATGGAAGAAGCTAACCAACCACTCTCCCATCCTAGTCAGCTCTACTGCATCTGAGGTGTTTTGGTGGGAAAATGTACTTATTCCGTGTTTGGGGATGGACTTTTTACAGGAAAAGGTTTGAGGTTCCGCCCGAAGGGGTTATATTCAGTCAGATAAATATAAGAAGTTTTTTAGCAAGGGTCACACTCTCATGGAAGATTTTGCAAACTCCCGGGGCAACTTATTCCATTACCTGACAACTCTTGCAGTTTAGGACATTTTTCAAAATGTTTAACCAAAATCGACATTGTTGCATTTTAAATCCTTTCCCTCTTGCTCTGCTTTCCGTGAGAGAAGAACCAATGTTATCCATCTATTCTGTAGCATCCTTTCAGATACTTTAAAGCTGCCTTCATTCCACCCCCATTCTTTTCTGTAGTCTAAAAAAATTCCCTCTAAATACATTAACTCTGCTCCATCCTTCCCTACTATCAAATTCCTCCTAATAAACTACCTCTTCTGTCAGACTTTCCCTGGTTTCTCAGCCCCATGAACTACACCCTGGTCTTCTCTGTTCTGTACTGTCATTCAGTGTCCGCTCATCTCCTGAGTTGGGTCGGGGTGGAATTGGAATTTGGTGCCTGTAAAAGGACTGTAGGCCAGAAGTTTTCCAGCCCTGAACTACACCTTCAGTTGCTGGGCTCAATCCACCTTAGTAAGACGATGGAAAATCCAGCATCCTTTAGGTTACTTGGCTTTGCTTAGAGTACATTACCAATGACAAATAAAAAGGCAAATCCTGGATCTGCACAGTATGCTGCAAGTGTCACATCTGTGACCTTCTATATTATATTTTTAAATTTATTTAAAACTTTTACTACCTCGCCCCTCCTGCCACAGGCAACTCGGGGCGGCTTACAATCAATAAAACAATTAAAACAACTAAAAGGAGGAAAAGGAAATAACCCCATACCCCAAAAAAAACCTTCACCCCCTCACCCATCTCTCCCGCCAAATGGCTGGTGGAACAACCAGGTCTTACAACTTCTCTGAAAAAAGGGGAGAACCGGGGCCAACCGGTGAGGCCACAGAGAACACCCTCCCCTGTATGGCCGCACAGAAGACTCGGGTGACCTCGAGCAGGGCGCCCCCAGATGACCGCAGGGGTCAATCCAGCACCCGGGGAGTGAGGCCATTTAGGGCTTTATAGGCCAAAACCAACACCTTGAATCAGGCCCGGAAAACCACCGGCAGCCAGTGCAGGAGTGGAGCACTGGTGTAATATTCTCCCGGCGGCCCAATCCTACCAGAAGACGGATTGTCACATTCTGCACCATGGGTAGCCCCACATAAAGCGCGTTACAGTAGTCCAATCTAGAGGTGATGAAAGCATTGGTGATGGTGGCCACGTCAGAGCCTGAGACAAACGGCCGAAGCCGTCGCACCAGATGTAATTGGTGAAAGGTACTGCTCGCCACAGCCTCCACCTGGGCATCCAGGCAGAGCTGCGCATTGAGGAGCACCCCCAGACTCTGTACCTGGGGTACCAATGGAGGGCAGACCCCGCCAATAACGGGGGCCACCATCTCCATCGCCTTACCCACCAACATTTATTTATTTATTTATTTAACAAAGCTTATATCCCACTCTCCCCACTCTCCCCGCCTCAGTGGCTCAGAGCGGCTAACAACATTATAAAAGTATAAAACAATTCTGACATTTTAAAATATCAATCATAAAACAAAAACACAAAAATACACACCTCCCCATTCTCTCCCCCCCCCCTTTCCCACCCTACCCCTCTCCCTCACCAAATGCCTGATGGACCAGCCAGGTTTTGCAGTTCTTACAGAAGGCCGGGAGGTCTGGGGCCAGATGCGCCCCTACTGGGAGGGAGTTCCACAGGCGCGGCGCAGTGCCTGAGAATGCCCTGTTCTGCGTGGCCCCCCGGGAAACCCGGGGGACCTCCAGCAGCGTGCCCCTAGCCAACCGTAGGGGCAAATACAGGACCCGGGGAGTGAGTTGGTCTCGCAGATAAACAGGGCCCAGACCGTCTAGGGCTTTATAGGTTACATCACCTCGGTCTTGTCAGGATTCTTACTCAGTCAGTTAGTCCTCATCCAGTCCCCCACAGTCATCAAACATCAAGTAAGCACCTAGACTGCAAGGCCTGGGTCTGTTGAAAAAGAAAGATACAGCTGGGTGTCATCAGCATATTGATGACACTGCACGCCGAACCTCCTGATCACATCACTGAGTGGTTGCATGTATATGTTGAATAGGAGAGGGGACAAAACCAAACCCTGTGGGACTCCACATGACAGGGCTCGGTATGATGAAAAAGACTCCCCAAAACCACTCACTGCGTTCTACTGGTCAGGAAAGAGCGTAACCATTCAAGAACAGTCTCGCCCACCCCTGCACAGTCCAGCAGTCATGTCACCAACTTCCTGTGATCAACTGTATCAAATGCAATCGAAAGATCTAATAGGACTAACAGGGTCGAACGACCCCGATCCATTTCCCGGCACAGATCATCCACCAAAGCCACAAGCACAGTCTTGGTGCCATATCCCGGATGAAATCCCGACTGAAAGGGGTCCAGATAACCAATGCAGTCAAGATGTCCCTGCAGCTGCTGAGCCACTACCCATTCAATAACCTTCCCTAAAAAGAGAAGGTTAGGGACAGACCAATAGTTGGCAAGGGAGTCAACGTCAAGTGATGGTTTCTTGAGCAGAGGCCAAACCACTGCCTCTTTGAGACAGCCCGGCACTCTGCCCTCCCAAGGGGAGGCGTTGACCACCCCAGCCAGCAATGGCCTCATTGTCTCCTGGCAAGATTTAATCAGCCAGGACGGGCAAGGATCTAATTCACAAAATGTGTCCCTTACAGCCCCAAGAACACCAACCGCATCAGCGGGTGTCACCAACTGAAATTGATCCCACAAAACCGGACAAGGCGGGGCTTTCATAACCTCCTGTTCCCCATATGTATTAATTGTGGCTTCGAAGTTGTGGTGAATCTGAGCAATTTTATCCACAATATAATCCACAAACATGTCACAGCGAGTGGCAGATGACTCCACTCCAAGGCGGAGGGAGGCCGGACTGACCTGCCCCAGCACCACCCAGACAAGCTCCGCTGGATGGGATTTAGCGGATGCTATGAGGGCAGCAAAAAACTCCTTTTTTGCTGCCTGCATAACTACGGCATAGGCTCGTTAACTGGCTCTATGATGCAATCTGTCGGTTTCAGCAGGTGAATGATGCCACTGTTGCTCCAACTGCTTTCCTTCTCGCTTCAGCTCCCGCAGTTCCTCGGAGAACAAAGGAAGCCTGCGCAGCTCTTGCCTGGGCAGCGGACGCCTAGGAGCTGTCTGATCAATGGCCTCCGTCAGCAAGGTATTCCATAACAAAACGAGGTCATCGATCGAACAGTTGTCGAAGTCAGAGGGAAATTCACCCAGAGCCTTATGGAACTGACCTGGTTCCATCAGCCTCCGAGGGCGAACCATCTGAATCGGTCCTGCACCTTTCCGGGGGCCGACATGGCCCTGTGTTTCCACAGGTAAACACGGCTAATGCGCTGCTTCACACACTTGTGCTTCTTCCACAACTGAAGGAACCATTTTTCATTGCAATTTTGTGCACCAGCGCGGAGTCTCTAATGCAGGTTTAGCTATTACTTGCCAGAGATTCCTGCTTATTGATGTCAACGTCAAAGGCCAATGATTAAACACAGTAATAGAAGGGTCATTGTGAGAAAGAAATGACATATCCCTGCCCAGGACTATTGCAGTTTAATACTCCATGTCACAGTGAAATGAGTAAAACTATTACTCTTTGACAGTGCGTAAATGCATAAAACTAAGGCCAATTAATCACGGATAAAGTCAGTCGTGGGTGCTAGGAGGGGAGGGCAAGGGGGTGGAATTATACTGCCCCTGATCAGCCACCTCTTCCTGATGTAACCGTGCCTTCTTTCTCACAGCCAGTACATCACTACACTATGAAAGGGGATGTGGTCACATCAGAAAAGAGCAGGAGAGGACACCCCCTTCGCCACACCCATTTTCAACATGGGCCCATCCCCTTCCATACTCCCTGATGTGATGCTTGAATGACGCGTGCTCACATCAGAAAGGAGCAGGATGAAGAGGATCTCCCATCCCCGCCCCACTAAAGTAAATCCTGCTTGTACAGCTGGAGTTCATGACCAGAAATTAGAAGTGGAAATCCAGAGACACAAAACTCACTCCAAACCAGGAAGTGAGATTGTACAATTGTGACAGAGTCTGAAACAGAGGCACAATCTTTATTCCTTTGAAGTCATTGGGCATTTTTACACACAGCTTTAATTGCTGGTCTTTCAATTTTTTACAAGTCCACAAGTAAGTTCCAGATGCATTCGTCACACAAACACTGCCCTGAGGCAGCCTAAATTAGCCGCAGCTGTAGATGTGAGGGGTTGCCATAGAAACCAAGTGACCACAGCTGCTTGGAGTAAAGCAGTTTACCAGGAGAACTTTTACACACAAAAGTTCTGGGAGAAGTTCTATGCAGAAGTTCAAAGAGCCAGATGTTTAAGATCTGGATGAGTGATTTAGACATACAGAAAGTTCAGGATGTAACAACAAACATGCAGGAGAAATGTGTGTGTAAAACCACCCAATGTCTCAGCTTTCAGGGAGTTTGAAAATCTCTCATAAAGAAAGTGTACTCATCTCCATTGCTACTGAAGGATGGGTAAGAGTGTATGAGTTTCAGCAGTAGAAAAGTAATTTAGGTTTAATATTAGGAATAACATCCACACTAGAAGAATAGTTTGTCCACTAAAGAAGTCACTGGTTGTTAGGGATGTGCGAACACTGGGGGGTTCAGTGTTTGCCCCTTTTGGGGGTTCAGCCCCCCCAAAACCGTTCGGCTTCTGGCTGTTTGACCCAAACCTGTTCGGGGGGGGGAAACCCGTTCGGGTGGGGGGGCGGGAGACAGGAGGAAACTGGTTTTCCCTCCCTTCTCCCCCCTCCAGGCTGCGCGGGGGGAAGGGGCGCAGGGGCTCACCTCCCCACCACCACCCTGCCCAGCCTCATAACAGCAGCGGGTTCAGCAGTGCTCCAGAGCACTTCAGGCCTCTGCTAGGCTTTCCGGGTCATGTGACCCGTCATGTGACCCGTAAGTCCTAGTAGAGGCCCGAAGTGCTCCGTAGTGCCGCCGGACCTGCTGCCACTGCCGCTGCCAGACCCGAGGCAGGAGCCCCGACACCACCAGGTGGGTCAGGCTCCAGCCCTGGGTCCGGCAGCAGCAGCAGTAGTGGCGGTGGGTCTGGGTCTGGTGGCGCTCCGGAGTCCTTCAGGCCTAGTAGAGGTCTGAAGCACTCCAGAGCACTGCTGGACCTGCTGCCACCACCGCTGCCACCACCACTACCGGACCCGGGGCCAGACCCCTGGCACTACCAGGTAGGGTGATCCCTGGGGTGGGGTTTAAAAAAATTACGAGGCTGGGCAGGGTGGGGCAGGGAGGTGAGCCTCAGCGCCCCTTCCACCCGCGCAGCCTGGAGGGGGGGAGGGGAAGGGAAAACCAGGTTTCCCCCTGTCCCCCACCCAAATGGGTTCAGAACACGAACTTTGTTCTGCTGGTTTGGGCGGGGGGCAGTTTGGGTTCGGGGTGTTTGCAAACGGGCCGAACACCCTGAGTTCGGGCTGAACACCAAACCCCCGAACCGCGTTCACACATCCCTACTGGTTGTTTTTACACACACATTTCTCCTGCATGCTTGCTGTTACATCCTGAATTTTCTATGTGTCTAAATCACTCACCCAGATCTTAAACATCCGGTTCTTTGAACTTCTGCATAGAACTTGTCCCAGAACCTTTGTGTGTAAAAGGTTCTCCTGGTAAACTGCTTTGCTCCAGGCAGCTGTGGTCACTTGGTTTCCATGGCAACCCCTCATGTCTACAGCTGCAGCTGCTTTAGGTTGTCTCAGGGCAGCGTTTGTCTGAAGAATGCATCTAGGGAACTGCCTCAGGGCAGTGTGTGTGTGAAAAATGCATCCGGAACTTACTTGTGGACTTGTAAACCCAGAAGATTGAAAAATCCA
The DNA here is from genome assembly GCA_003113815.1 of Sphenodon punctatus. Classification (NCBI taxonomy): domain Eukaryota; kingdom Metazoa; phylum Chordata; class Lepidosauria; order Sphenodontia; family Sphenodontidae; genus Sphenodon; species Sphenodon punctatus. Next base: position 143,809 of record QEPC01008369.1, on the reverse strand, counting down.
GAAATTTAAGGTGTGTGTAAAAATGCCCACTGTGTTGTGGAATCTCATTTTCTGTAGACTTTCATGAGGATGAATAGAGATTTGATAGAGATGTGTTAGGTCACATATGTTTAGTTATTTAAGTTTATTTTCCCACCCTACTTAAGGCTCTGGTGGTGTTACAACACACAAAATCATAAACAGACACAGGTAAACTAGTTATAATCCTTTCTCCCAAATCTCCCCAAAATCTTATCCTGCTCTGCTGTGCTCTGCTGTAGCTTATGTATGTGGGTGCCTTGTGGTTTTCAGACAGCTGCTGCATTCTTTCTTTGGCTCTTATTTTCCCAAATAATTTACAATTCCCAGAAAATGTTGCACCCCTTTCTTTGTAACAAGGGCACAAGGCATCATGTGAATGGCCAGAACCTTCTTCTTGTCAGGTTTTACTCCTTCAGTGGAGATGATGTCTCCCACAAAAGGCAGCTCAGCTACACTTAACACACACGTCTCTTATTTAATTTGCAGCTCTAGTTGTCTCTACAACTTCCCAAAGCCTGTCACTGTAATTCTCTTTGGTGGTGCCCCATATGATGATATAATCCATGGAGATGTCTGTCTACAGCAGTAATATGTTCATAGAACATGCGTACAATTTTGTGATACAGTTCAGGGGCTGAAGCAATGCCAAAAGGTAAATGTGAAAATTGGTACCTTCTAAACAGATTATTAAATGTACATAATCTAGAGTTTTCTTCTGTCAGTTTGAGCTGCCAAAAGTCTGAGGAGGCCTTCAATTTTCTAACAAATTGTGCATGTGCAAATTGGGGCATAATCTCTTCTCTAGTTGGCAGTCTGAAATCTTCTCTTTTAACATCCTTGTTGAGCTCCCCAGAATCTAAACACAGACGCAACTGGCCATTATACGTTTCCACAATGACTTGGGACTAGCTCACCTTTTCTGTTGGTTCCTGAATTTTCTGTATAACTTGTAGTTCTTCCATCCTTGCTAGCTCTCCCTTAGGTTTATCACAAAGAGCAAATGGCACTTTTCTGGATGGATGGATGGATGGATGGATGGATGGAAGGAAGGACCTGATTATTTATCCAGATTGTGTGTCCACCAGGCAAACATCCTAGTCCTTGAAATTCTAAAATGAGTGCCTCATATCCTGAGTCAGTATGTTCTTGTAAGCTGCTATTATTATT
>QEPC01008369.1:87449-107721 GCA_003113815.1 Sphenodon punctatus | reverse complement strand
GCCTAGGGGTCCGGTGACGAGTCATCTTCCTAGGCCTGGTCCTGGAAGCAGGGCTGGGCCCGGGGCCAGAATCCGATTCCTCTCTGAAATGGGAATACATAGGAATACCAAGTAAATATGCATGTATGATGATGCCTCTAATCCTCCCTCCTTGGGGTGCTAGTAGGGACGGCAACTAAAAAAAACCATAAAGAAAAGCACGTGCAAATCCTGCCCTCCCAGGGGTGCTAGGGGATGCTAGATATTGCAACTAGAAAGCCCCTGGCTGGCACGTGCAAATCCTGATGCCCTCCTTGGGGTGCTAGGGATGGCGATGTGAGATGTGACCCTGGCTGGAGGAATGAGACTGCCCTTATTTGGGGGTGCGTAGGGAATGGGATGGCAACTGGAGAGTGGAGACCCTTGATAGCTTTAGCCTGGCACATGTTTAGGTGGGGGTGTTGCTCATGCCAGAACCCCCCACACTACAGTACCCTTTCTCTCTGTGGCAGACATCTGCTGCCACCCGCTGATGCCCACTGTTTGTGCCTGGTTGATGCCCACCACCCAACACTCACCAACCACCCAAACACGCAGCACAGCCAAATGCACCACAAACACAGCCAAAACACACAAACTGAACAGCCACCCAGTCAAACACACACTCACTCGCCACACAGCTCCGCACGCACTCGAATTTCCAGTTTCCGGCACAATTACGGCTTCCCGTGCTCTCGCGATATTTTTTCCCGAGCGGCCGAACCCGAACCAAACGGCCGAACCCGAACCCGGCAAACCACCCAAATGCAAGAACCCAAATGCACAAACCGAACGCAGCAGAACCGAACGGCCGAATCCAAACCGCGATCTGTTCGCCAATCCCTACTTAATTTTGCATTGAGTGAAAAATTACTTTGTTTTATTTGTTTTAAATGTCCTATTTTTTTAGTTTCAGGAGTGTCTCCTAGTTCTAGTACAATTCAAGAGGGTAAATAACCATTCGCTATTAACTTGTTCAACAACACTCATGATTTTATAAACTTCTATCAAATCCCCTCTCAGTCCCATCTTCTCCAAGATGAAGAGACACATAGTTTCTAGTTTCACTTCATAGGGGAGCCGTTCAATACCCTCTATCATTTTTGTTGGCCTTCTCTGTACCTTTTCTATTTCTACTATATCTTTCTTGAGATGAGTAGGTATGGGCGAACATGGTTCGGATGTTCAGAGTTCGGACCGAACTTGGTCTGTTTGGACATCTGAACCGAACTCTCGAACGACCGAACAGTTCGGTCATGTTTGGATGAGTTCGGATAAGTTTGGATGCAGGAGAAACGTCTTTCCAGAGCCAAAAATTAGGTTTCAGTTTCGGTTTCGCTATTTTTGAATGTTCGGCCAAGTTCGGCCAAACCGAACTTGTCTGAACTGAACCATCGAACCCAAACTCGGGTTTCAAATCGAACGACCGAACATCCGAACAGCATTCTGTTCGCCCATCCCTAGAGATGAGGCAACCAGAACTGTAGTCACTATTCAAATTGCAGTTGCACCATAGGCTTTTATAGTGGTATTGTGATATTTTCATTGTTATTCTCTATCCATTTACAAATAATTCCTAATATTCTGTGTACGTTTTTGATGGCTACTGCACACTGAGATGAGGATTTCAATGTATTGTCCACAATGACTCCAAGGTCCTTTTTCTGAGTTGTAACTCCTAATTTAGAACCCAGCATTGTTTACATAACTTCAGATTGTTTTTCCTATGTGCATCACTTTGCACTTGTCCACATTACATTTCATCTGCCATTTAGATGCCCAGTCACCCAGTCTCACAAGATCGTCTTGCAATCCTTCACAGTCATCTTGTATTTTAATTAACTAACTTCAGTAATTTGCAGGGGTGTAGTGAGGGGGGTGTGTGTGTGCCAGAGCTCAGCTCCAGGACTTTTCACTGACCTGGAGCGCGGGAGCGATTACACTAGGGGCTGGCCCCGCCCAGTGCAGGGGGGGAGCAGCGAAGCCTCCGCCCCCCCCCCAGGAGTAAGTGCTCTGCTTCAGTGCAGCAGCAGCAGCGGGGACACAGATCGGACTGGGAGATAAAAGCTGTTTGTTTACAAACACTCCTCTCCATGTGCCCGATCAGAAGGTTGTAACCTTGTAAAGAAGGTTTGTTGAGATGACTCCGAACATTCTCACAACTGGGTTCTGCATGCTCACCATATTCAAACAATAGACCACATGATGGTCTCGACCACCTCTAGTATAAAAGACACTCTCCCCCTCTGAATGACAGTCCCTTATAACAGCCCTTTAAGATAAGAAAAAAATTCCATGCGGGGCTGGAAGGGTGGGTGCTGTGAGAATGTTCGGAGCCATCTCAAAGAACCTTGTTTACAAGGCAGCAACCTTCTGCTCTTCTTCGAGTGGCTCCTCACATGCTCCGTGGGTGCGCCAGTGCATGGGCGGGTGTGCACATGGCTGCACACGCATCCCCACTTGCCCCCCACTCATCCACACCCACAGAGTAACCGCCGTTTCCCCTGGTTACTCCGTGCATGGGGAGGAGTGGGGTGTGTGTGAGTGGGGATGCGTGTTAGGTGGGCGCGTGCGTACCCCCATTCACCATGGTCACGTGCATCACGTTGTTCACACGGGGCTCCCCCACCCATGAACACACAGAAATCTGCGTGTTCATGGGTGGAAGAGGCCAGTGTAAAAAGGGCCACATTCTCACAACTGTCTTATCTTAGGTAGGAATTTAGGATGTAAAGCAATATCTATTCTATCTTGGAAAATAAATCTGCAAATATGGTTCTGAGATTATTATGGCTGCTATTTCACTAACTTTTATTAATGAAGTTATTGCTAACAGGAATACTGTCTTTAAACCCCCACCCCATAACCAGTTCATTTGCGCCCCCCATATAATTAATTCACACTGCCCCGGGGGCACAAATTAAATGGTTATGGGTGGGGGCAGTGTGAATTGATTATATGGGGGTGGGGGCACAAATGAACTGGTTATGAGGTGGGGGCAGCATGCTGTATGTTTCCCCATCGCTGCCAATGTGGAAAACGCAGTGAACGCAGCTCCCTGCAATACCAGTGATATTCCTTTTAGTGAGAGGTGCCTGTCAGATTGTGATGGTGATCTAGAAGTGGTTAGGATGCAAGCAATATCTGCATGGCCAGATATATGGTCACCTGAACAGTGAGAAAACAAAAGAGCCAAATATCCATGGCTGCGATGTGAATCTGGGAAACTGGGTTGTAAAGTGTGCTCTAAAGCAAAGTATTTAGGGGTATTGAAAACACAGGGTACCTCCATTTCCAAGGAATGGTGTGCTAATTCTATTACTTATTATGGGAAAACAAAACTAGACCAACTCAAATCCCTTCAAAAAAAGATCTGTGAGCATTCCAGCTCATTGGCACACAAATCTGCCCAGGGCATAGTTGATCAGTCCAAGAGACAGGACTTTGAGAGCTGCCTTGTTCGTTGCCAGGAGGCTAACAATGAAAGAACCCGTCGAGTTTTTAGGACTGCATATTACATAGCCAAAAAAGACAAACCGTATACTGACCACTCTGACCTGCTAGAGCTCCAAGAGCTAAATGGTGCACACCTTGCCAAAGGTTTACGCTCAAGATACAGTTCAACTGCAATTATAGATCATATCGCATCAGTAATGCGATCACAAATTTGTAACAGTATTCAGGAAATTAATGGCAAGATATCAGTCCTTATTGATGAGTCCACCAGCCAAGTGGTTAAAAAGGCACCGTTCTGCTGATGACCCACAGACCAGAGTGTGTGCCAGCCCAGAAATCGAAATGAATCCAGTGTGGGAGATTATTTAGAATATGTTACTTGTGAATATTGTTGTAAATATGGATATGGATAAAGAGTCAAGTCTGTTGTCTGCATCCTGGTCAGCCCTGAAATGTATCCTGGCAGGTTCCAACATGCTGCAAAAAACCTAAGGAAGTTCCTGTGAATAAATATACTGTAAATAGTTGCATTGGTGTGTTGTGTCAGTATTGCAGAATACAGGAGAATATTTCATATATAATCATATCATTTTATGCCCTTACTGATTAACAAAAGATTAATCACCCACACCTTTTGGGAGAGTTATGTTATCACATGGGGTTCAAGCACAGTGGGGTTAGGAAGCTATACATGACTGCCTTGTGGCACAATTGGAGCCATTATGTGTGGTTTTCTGGGGGCACACGGTTTTCTGGTTTACATGTGGTTTTCTGGGGGCACATGGGGACATGGTGGGGGGAGTGGGGGTTGATGGTTTATGTGTGGTTTTTCCACCTACCATTCCCCTGGCTCCGCCCCTAGGCTAGGCTCCGCTCCTATGCTCGCCGGCGGCTTTGCCACCGGCAGCTCGGCCAGCCTTAGTGATCCACCAACCTCATAAGCTCCTGCACTTCTCAATTTAGCACTACACCACTGGTAATTTGGTGTTCTTCGCAAATTTGATCACCTCACTCTTTACTCTCCTTTCCAGATCATTAATGAATGAAACAATACCAGCCCCAGCACAGATCCCTGGGGGACTTCACTAATTACTTCTCACCATTGTGGAAACTTAGTATTTAGTCCTACTCTTTGTTTCCTATCCTTTAACAAGTTACCAATCCACAATAGGACACTGTCTCTTATTCCATGGATTTTAAATTTCCTCAAGAGTCTCTCATGAGGGACCTTATCAAACTCCTTCTGAAAATCCAGATACCCTATATTGCATGCACTGGCTCAGCCTTATCCACATGCTTATTCACACCCTCAAAAATTCCAATAGATTAGTGAGGCATGATTTTCCTTTCCTAAATCCATGTTGACTCCCCCCCATTAAGCCATGTTTATCAATGTCTCCAGTATTTCTGTTCTTAATAATAGTTTCCACCATTTCCCCAGGCACATACGTCAGGCTCACCAGTCTGTCAATTCCAGGATTGCTTCTGGGGCCCTTTTAAAATATCAGCATTACCCTCCAGTCCTCAAGAACAGTGACAGTTTTTAGTCACAGGTTACAAATTACTAGTAGTATGTCTGCAATTTCATATTTGATTCATACAGAACTCTGGGGTGAATACCATCTAGTCCCAGCGATTTGTTAATATGTAGTTTGTCAATTTGCTCTAGAACTTCCTCCAGAGTCTTGTTGATTTTTTGATAGCTCTTCCGATCAGTTACAAAGAACCGTTCCGGTGTTTGGCTTTCAAAATGGTGTTTTTAGATAGACTCCTTAGACTGTGAGCCACCCTGAGCCTTATGGGAAGGCGAGGTATCAAATTTGAATAAATAAATAAAATGAAATAAAAATGGATTGGATAAGTTCTTGGAGGATGGGTCCATAAATGGCTACGAGTCAAGTTAGTCAGAGGATGAAATTTTTGACTGTCGGGAACTGAGAATGAGTGGCATGATGAAGTGGAGCACTCCATGATCTCTTGTACATTTTTCTGAATGAACTGAAGGTGGCCATCAACATCACTTCAACCATGCCTCCTCCAGCCTTTCCCTCTCATTCTTACCTCTCTCCCCACAACACCAGTTAAGACAGAGAAAAAGCACCAACCCCCAAAAGCCAGGATTCAAGGCCTTCTTAAAAACACATGTTGTGCCAATGCAACTTTATTAATAAGCTGGTGACAAATGTTCCTTTGGCTGAGTTGTGGTTCTCTCAGGAAGATTAATCTGCAGATCACTAAGGTCTCTTTTTCTCTCAGCATCTCAAAATGGAGTCACCGCAGGAAGCGAACAATTCCCTTATGGCACAAATCTCAAAAGCATACACACAGTAGCCTCCTGCGTTCCAACAAGGAGGGATGCTAGCAGGCCCTTGGCTGTATCCTGTAAGGATGAGAAATATTCATTACGGTCGCAAAGGGTAGCGTCCGTATATTCAAACTTGGGCAGCTGTTGTAACTGGGCACGTAAACTAATAGTGAGAGAATAAGAACGTAGCAACTGCCGTTCTAGGTTAGACTAATGGCCCGCCCAGCCCAGCAACCTGTCTCTGATTGTTTCAGTGGACGTCCATACAAATGGGAGCTATATAGACCAGTCCAGCCCACCAATCAGTCCAACAGTCAAAGGCTACAGTCTTGGGGTGCCCTGTTTGTAATGGCAGCCCGATTCATTTTAGTTACTAAAGATATGGAAATGGATGAATAAGAAAATGATTGTCACTTGCTTTCATCCATTTTTGTTTTAAAAATTCAATTTTTTAAAAATATATATATATTTTAAAAAAATAAATCATTGCACATGCACCAAATGGCCACTGGGGGTGTTCTGCACATGCGTACTCCTTTCCAAAATGGCACCAACGCTGGCAGAGCCATTTTGGAAAAGGGTGTGCATGTGCAGAGCGGTCCTGACAGCCATTTTGTCCATGCACTGTGATTTAGTGCATGCACTATAGCCCAAGTTTGAACATTTCCAGACGTGATGTAAGTTCTAGTCCAACCTGCCTGCATCAGGTGGCACTGGGGTCTCTGGGACCCCACTGCCACTCCTGGGCTCTCACAGACACTTCCTGCACCCCTCTCCCCAAACCATGAGGTCTGAGGTAGCTGCTTTGGCTGCCCCAGAGGCGTAGCTATAATACATACAGCAGTCAGCAGGTGTGGTTGTACTGGGGGCCCCATGGGCCTGGGGGCCCCACATGCATGTCAAGTGCATCTACACTCTGGAGTAGGGTTCCCAAGCAGGGGGTCCATGCCATCTTCTGCACCAGGGCCCGTTCCCACCTACCTTTGCCTCTGAGCTGTCCCTCCCCAAGGCCGGCCCCGGAGCCAGAATCGCCTTCCCTTTTCAAGAACACGTTCTTGGTCTGAATGCAGACAACACCCCCCTGCATTGTTGTGGTTTATTCTTTCTCTGTTACCTGGAGGAGCCTGGCAGATGAGGACGACAACAGCAAACAGAAGGGAAAGGGTCCTCATGGCTGGAGATTAACTGGGATTCTGGTATCAGTCAGTGGAGATGAGCAGCAGCCAGGTAAAGGGAAATGGAGATTCTTGACTGGATCGAGGCTGAACCTGCCTGTATCTGGGACATCCCTGGGGGCTGTGAAATGTGGCAGGGCAGGAAACGCTGAAATAATCTGTAGCCAGTAAATTGCAGTCATGTAACAGGATCTTTCTCCGAGACCATCAGGGTTAATAGCTAAGAGGAACATTCCTGTACGGGGAATATTGTGTGTGTTCTTACCAGTGTAGCCTCCTGGCCCAGGGGGTTTAGCAGAAGCAGGGACTGAGCTGGCGTTCTCTGGAGCTAGCTGTGTGAGCCTCTATCCTCTGAGCTACTTTGTTTTAATGAATTCCAGGGATGGACAATCCATCACGTTCCTGGGTAATTTTTTCAATGGTTCGAACCTTAGTTATTCAGTTGGAAGAGACATCCATGGATATCTACTAGTGCTGCAACTCGGCCCTCGGTTTTCCTCGGAAAACACAAAGGACCAATGTATTTGCCTCAATTTGACGAGGTGCAAAGTTCTGAGGATGGGTTCTCGCAACTTCAGTCCTTGAGGCCCCTGCTGGCTGGGAGAGCCAGTGTGGGGTAATGGATAAGGTACTGGACCTGGAAAGTCAGGGTTCAAATCCTGTCCTTGCCATGAACTTACTGGGTGGTCTTGGGCAAATCACAACCTCTCTGCCTCAGTTTCCCATCTGTACAAAATGGGAATGTGTGTGTCTGTCTTTCCCTGTGTTCCCCTTACCCTGGTCCATTTTTGATTGTAAGCCCACCGGGCAGGGACTTGTCTCTGAAAACCTGAGAGTGTAAAGCACTGCGTACGCCTAGTGGCGCTATAGAAATTATAAGTAGTAGTAGGGGGCCAGGGAAAGGGGGTGGGGGCCTAGCAGGGGCTCAAGGGTGGAGTGCTTAAGGGGATAGGGGCCTAGTGGGGACCATGGGGTAGAGTACTCACCCTCCGAAAGGGGTCTGGCAACAAATGACTTCCTCTGGGGCTGGGTAAGTTTAAAATAATAATAATAAATAAATAAATAATTATTAAGCCCTTCTGAGCATGCTCAGACTTTTCCAAGATGGTGCTGCCAGAGTCCAGCAAGTTTAAATAATTAGGTATTTAATTGCTGCCCAAGTGTTGTGGAACTCCCTCGCCCTGGAGGTCTGCTGGAGCCTGAGTCTATTCTGGAGGCGATGTGCGACCTTTCTTTTTAACCAAGCATTTGGAAGGTGGGGCTAGGGATTGGGGGAGGGACATTTAGGGTTGAAGGTGGGTTTTTACCTTCCGACTTAAAATTTTTTGCAATCGCCAGGTACATATGACCCCTATGGGAAAAACCCATTATAGGTGGGGTCTATTTTATCCCCAAAACTTAGGGTGATTTCAGACGTTACGGGGTCCATTGGCCCCGTACCGAAATCAACCCATTCATTCCCCGCCGGGGTCACCCCATCACGCTGTATCAGACGTGCCGGGGGGATCCTGGCGGGGAATCCGGGAGGGGGCGGGGCCGCATGGCACAACGTGTGGTCGCACGGCCCCACCCCCTCCACGCACCCCGCTGCCCGCCTTCTGAGGAGACGGGTGGGCGGCGGGGCCAATGTGGCCGCCGCAGCCGGCCAAATGCGCCACGGCCCGGGATCCCGCCGGTGATCCCGGGCCGTGGCACGCGGCCAGACGTTCTTTTTTTTTGGTCCCCGCTGGGGATCTCTTTGACCACGCTTCCCGGGACATTCCCCTGGCTAGCCCGGGAAGTGTGGTTCAAATTGACCCCTTGTGGGTATTGACCGTGGCAAACATCTGGCGGCCGCCAAACAGACGTTCGAGACACAGTGACCACAGGTGGGTATTCACCGTGGTTCACTGTGATCTTGTAATGTCTGAAAATACCCCTAGTCTGTGTCCCAAAACCTTCAAACTAAGCCCTGGGAGCACACACACACAGAGAAATACATGGAAGAGTCTGTTTTATGGGGATTGTTTACTAGAGGTGGGACCCCGGGCCCATTACCGGCTACCGGATTTACCGGTTACCGGTTCTCCGAAAACCANGTGATGTAAGTTCTAGTCCAACCTGCCTGCATCAGGTGGCACTGGGGTCTCTGGGACCCCGCTGCCACTCCTGGGCTCTCACAGACACTTCCTGCACCCCTCTCCCCAAACCATGAGGTCTGAGGCAGCTGCTTTGGCTGCCCCAGAGGCGTAGCTATAATACATACAGCAGTCAGCAGGTGTGGTTGTACTGGGGGCCCCATGGGCCTGGGGGCCCCACATGCATGTCAAGTGCATCTACACTCTGGAGTAGGGTGCCCAAGCAGGGGGTCCATGCCATCTTCTGCACCAGGGCCCGTTCCCACCTACCTTTGCCTCTGAGCTGTCCCTCCCCAAGGCCGGCCCCGGAGCCAGAATCGCCTTCCCTTTTCAAGAACACGCTCTTGGTCTGAATGCAGACAACACCCCCCTGCATTGCTGTGGTTTATTCTTTCTCTGTTACCTGGAGGAGCCTGGCAGATGAGGACGACAACAGCAAACAGAAGGGAAAGGGTCCTCATGGCTGGAGATTAACTGGGATTCTGGTATCAGTCAGTGGAGATGAGCAGCAGCCAGGTAAAGGGAAATGGAGATTCTTGACTGGATCGAGGCTGAACCTGCCTGTATAGGGACCTGGGGGCTGTGAAATGTGGCAGGGCAGGAAACGCTGAAATAATCTGTAGCCAGTAAATTGCAGTCATGTAACAGGATCTTTCTCCGAGACCATCAGGGTTAATAGCTAAGAGGAACATTCCTGTACGGGGAATATTGTGTGTGTTCTTACCAGTGTAGCCTCCTGGCCCAGGGGGTTTAGCAGAAGCAGGGACTGAGCTGGCGATCTCTGGAGCTAGCTGTGTGAGCCTCTATCCTCTGAGCTACTTTGTTTTAATGAATTCCTGGGATGGACAATCCATCACGTTCCTTGGTAATTTTTTCAATGGTTCGAACCTTAGTTATTCAGTTGGAAGAGACATCCATGGATATCTACTAGTGCTGCAACTCGGCCCTCGGTTTTCCTCGGAAAACACAAAGGACCAATGTATTTGCCTCAATTTGATGAGGTGCAAAGTTCTGAGGATGGGTTCTCGTAACTTCGGTCCTTGGAAAACCTCAGCCGAGGGCCCCTGCTCCCCCTTCCCTGGCCCCGGCTGGCTGGGAGAGCCAGTGTGGGGTAATGGATAAGGTATTGGTCCTGGAAAGTCAGGGTTCAAATCCTGTCCTTGCTATGAACTTACTGGGTGGTCTTGGGCAAATCACAACCTCTCCGCCTCAGTTTCCCATCTGTACAAAATGGGAATATGTGTCTGTCTTTCCCTGTGTTCCCCTTACCTTGGTCCATTTTTGATTGTAAGCCCACGGGGCAGGGACTTGTCTCTGAAAACCTGAGTGTAAAGCACTGCGCACGCCTAGTAGCGCTATAGAAATGATAAGTAGTAGTAGGGGGCCAGGGAAAGGGGGTGGAGGCCTAGCAGGGGTTCAGGGGTGGAGTGCTTATGGGGATAGGAGCCTAATGGGGACCATGGGGTAGAGTACTCACCCTCCGAAAGGGGTCTGGAAACAAATGACTTCCTCTGGGGCTGGGTGAGTTTAAAATAATAATAATAATAATAAATTAAGCAATTCATTAATTAATCACGCAATCAATCAATCAATCAATCAATCAATCAATTAACATTAAAATTGCCATTTGGCCCTTCTGAGCATGCGCAGACCTTTCCAAGATGGTGCTGGCAGAGTCTAGCAAGTTTAAATAATTAGATATTTAATTGCTGCCCAAGTGTTGTGGAACTCCCTCGCCCTGGAGGTCTGCCGGAGCCTGAGTCTATTCCGGAGGCGATGTGCGACCTTTCTTTTTAACCAAGCGTTTGGCAGGTGGGGCTAGGGATTGGGGGAGGGATATTTAAGATTAAAGGTAGGTTTTTTTTTTTTTTTAAAGGATTTAAATGTATGTTTAGGTGTTCTTATATTGTAGGTGGCTTAGAGCCTTAGAGGAAAGGTGGGGTATCAAATTTAAATAAATAAAATGTGTCATTTTTAACTGGGCTGCAGCTGGTGGTTTCTATCATGGTCTGATAAGTGCTTCCCTGAGGGAAGACTAAGCATCCAAGGGTCTCTCCTGGATTTTAGAACCAGCAGGATGAGGAAAACACTCAGCTTTTTCCATTGAATAAACACGTGCACACACACAACAGAGAAACATGTGCCTGCTGCCGGCTCCCGCACCTCACAACACACGAGCGAGACTGGCATCTGGTTTAACACACACTTTATTAGTTCTCTCTTCCGACGGCAGGTCTCTCCTCCTCTCCGTGTTTTTTCAGCACACCCGGCTCGCCGTCACATGCAGCAGCCCAGACCAAGGTCACATAAAAAGAGAGCGAGGTTCAAGCCGGAGGGACACAACCCAAGCTGCAAAAGAACGCACTGTCCTCCTTGCTGATGACAGGGACTCCGTCCTGACTGGCTGCTTCCTTCACTAAGGAAAATGTTGGGTAAGGTAAGCTGAATCCTGAGGAGAGAGTATTTTCAAGCTCGGTTGCCTATACTGACGTGCCTAGGCCGTCATCCACCCGCCACTTGTGCCCTTTTCACCCCCCTCACACACGTGTGCAGTGCCCATGCGAACGCTGCAGGGGGGATGGGTGGGCTCCTGTGGGAACACCATGGGTGTGTGTGTGCACGCTCCCGCGCTTCACCCGTCTCCACCCACCTCCGCACGGAACAAGGGGCTCCAAAGCAGGTTGCTCCGTGTGTGGAGATGGGTGTGTGCCCGTGGGAATGGACACACACCCATTACCTCACCCACCGCTGCCCGTTTGAAAAGGACCTTTATCCAGAGTAAGTGGTGGGTGGATCATGGCCCTTAATTAGTCATCTTAAGAAACAGGCACCGTAAGAACTGCAGCTGTTAGAAATCAAGATACATGGTTCAATGGCTAAATGCAGAGTTAAAGGTGTAACGGAGAAACGTTTTCCTATGGACAATGCTAGACTGAAAGGTCACCTGCCACCTGCCCACTTCACCTTGGATGAGCCAAAGTCAGATTCAGGGCAAGGAGTGACAGAAGGATCAGAGATAGTATCTCCTGCCAACCCCCACCAGACTCTAGCTCCTGACCCAATTTCATAAATAAGCCTTGCAATAGGTGACTGGAAGAGGCATGTCTGTCCCAGCAGACTCTGTGCAGAAAAGACAGCTATTTGGATCGGCATTAAGAAAACTTTAACTGAATTAGCGAGTCCAGTTCCAGGGTAAGGACCCGGTCAATTCTGCACTGCAGCCATCGTTACAGCATTTCCTGAATTTGGCACCTGTCCAAATTCTTACAGAAACTGCCTCTGGCAGAGCACAATGACAGCTTGAGAGGAGAGGTAGGGAGAGCCAGCGGGCAGCCACTGTGGTGTAGAGGATAAAGTGCTGAACTTGGACCTGGGAAGCCAGAGTTCAAATCCCGCTGTAAGTTAATGGAAAATCTTGTAAATATACAAAAATCCTATAAATGTACAAAAATCCCTGCAATGGAAAAATGATGACAAAAATTGATCAAACATGATGAAAATACCAGAAATTGATGTAAAATTCTCAAACTGCTGGAAAATTGAGGGGACTGGTATCTCACTAGCAGAAGTATGGAGTCAATCAATAGTAGTGAGGAAAAAACTGACAATCGCAAGCACTTCCAAGAGGTGTTTCCCAATGGCACAGGAACACCTGCTTTATGTCTCAGCACCACTCTCTCCCTCCAGAAACAGTAACAGCCAACATGGTGCCCAGGACTGCCCTTACCACAGAGTCACCTGGGGCAAGGGCCCTAGATCCCACTTTTTTTATTTTATTTATGTATTTGTATCCCACCTCTCTCCACCCCTCCTTTTCTCTACTTCCAACCCCCACAGTGGCCCCCATGTTAACCAGGGTAGGGTGCGGGCCTCCACAGCCTCCCAGCAAAGCCCCAAACCTGACAACCTCTAGGGCCCCATGGGGCCTTCACAAACTTCAATTCCCTTCTAAAAACCTACCTTTTCCACCAGGCCTTAATTCACTCCTGAGCCCATAGACGGCTCCTTTATGCTTCTCCTTATACTGTCTCTTCCTTCCGGATCTTTCTCCTCCCCTGTAAGTAAGTTCAGCGCATGTACCTGCGACTTCTCAGCTTCGTGTATCCCTGCCCCACCCTTAGTGTTTCTCCCCTTCCCTTGTCCATCCTAGACTGTAACTTCCTTGGGGCAGGGACCTCTCTCTAATCAGGACTGTTCAGTACCAGGAGATAGATAGATAGATAGATAGATAGATATACAATTATATATATAATTGTAATGCTACAGAGGCTACATCCCACACAGAAGCTGTTGGGGGTGGGTTGCAGTTTGATCCCACTTTTTCCAGGTTTTGGCAGAGAGAATTCATGTTTGTGTGTGCAACTAGCTGTTGCCATGATGACAGCCATGGGGCTCTTGTGAGCTGTGAAACGATCATTGCGCTACACACATGGAGCAGCTCCAGGGGGCAGTGCGCGACACCTGTCTCATGACAACTCAACCCTTTTATTTCATGCAAAATGAAACTCAAGCCCTTTATTTCAGGCAAAATATATTCATTTTGCATGAAATGCAGCCATTTCTCAGAAGCCAATGACCATCCTGACGAGATCCCCATGGGGTCTCTGATCCACTGGCTAGAACCCAGGAGGGGAGGAGACCGTTAGCTCTCCCCAAGTTGTCCAAGAGCCAGTGGGGAGGGCGTGGCATGGTCACCTTATTTCTGGGTGCTCCAATCCCAGGAACACGCCGCTCATTAATGACTGGGAAGAGGGGAGCACTCAGCATCCCCCAGGGGTGCATTATGGGTCGGCATTCTTAACACTGAGAAGGCAGAAACCATTTGAGGTCTGTTTTTACATGGACTCCAGTAAAAGCCCGGTTCTGCCCATCTGTCCCACTATGGAGTCAATAACCAAGCTGTTTTGCTGCACTGGAGCCTAGTGGATAAGCGCTTATCATTAGACGTGGGAAACCAAGGTTCAAATCCTCTCTTTGCCATGAACCAAGTGCGGGGTCTTGGATAAGTCTTTCAGCTCTAATTTGCAACCTGTAAAAATAATCATTTAAAATTAAGTATTAACATAACACTAGCAATGTGTCTGATACTGAACACTCATTCATTAGAGACAGGTCCTTGCCCCAAGGGGTTTACAATCCAGGCTGAACAAGGAAGTAAACATAGAGGGAGACAGGGATAACGCCCAGTAATAATGACCTACCTCATGGGGTTGCTATGAGGGTGAACTAGATGAAGATTGTAAAGCACGTTGAACACTGAAAGTGTGATGGAAATCATAGCTAATAAAAGTGTGCCCATCCTGTCTCCCAATCCCCTTTCTCTCTTGTGCAGGCTACGGGGGATCCTGTAAGGGCAAGCATGGCGGTTATTGTTGTACAGAAAAGTTCTGCCCTGCGGGTCACAGCCGTGTTTACACCCACGACTGCAGCAAGGGGAAGGAGATATGCTGCGTCCCGCCTGCTAAGAAAGCTAGACGATGAGGAGGAGCGGTGGCTACAGCGGTCTCTCTACTGTTTGGAAAGGAAGGTGCTTCCCTTCCCTTATTAAATAAAGAGCAGCCCTGGCCTGGACGAGACCCGTGTCTTCCATTCTCCTCTACTGAACCGTCCCTTTAACTCTGCTTAGGATCCTGAGGCCTGGTCCCTTTCATCAATCAACCATCATCTCTAGATCCAGCTCCCACCCAATCCATGCAGTTCTGGCCGACTTACAACAAATTAGAAAAATACAAGTCAAAACACAAATAAAATCCCATCCCCAAACCCCACCCATTCCCACTCCCCTTACTCTCACACACTAGATTCCCTGCCCTCCCCCCCCCCAAAGCTGCTCCCCTTCTCTCCCATAGGGGGGACCTCAGCCCATACCTGTCCTCTCATAGATGGGTGATGGCTATCTCCAAACTCCATACATCATTCTCCCTTTGCCTTGCCCCAATAATAAGTCACACTCATATATAATTTAAAAATTTGCAAAAGCCCCCTTGTTCTCAACTTTTTCACCGCTGATGGGTGACACCAAAGGGTTCCCTTCAACCTCACCGAGCCATAGGCACCAATCCCCTTGCAGGCCAACCTGGCTGATGAAGCTCTTGTCTCTGCATGGGTTCTCCAGGTCTATGAGGGGCCTATTCCAGTGACTGGGCTGGGGTGCACTTCCCTGCCCTCCATTCTGTTAAAAGCCAGGCTCAGAAGGGGCTTTATGATGTTAGGATGTCCATGGGGAGGGTCCACACACGCTGACCAGAGGCAGTAGCACCAAAGACACCAGCCCTCTTCCCAAACAGGTCAGCCCGGCTCATAAAGGTCTGGGATCTGGACGCGTCCTCTGGGGCTACGAGGGGTCCATTCCAGTCCCTGGATTGTGATACACTCTCCTCCCTCTTCCCTTCTGCTGACAGAAATTTTGAAGATGGTGGGTGGTGTGGAACAAGGCAATCGGCGGTTGTTCTTTACTGTCTTGATTGATTATTAGAACTAGAGCACACTTCTATTAAACGAGCTGGCTACAGATTTGAAACAAATAAAAGTAATTCTTCACGCAACGTAAAACTCAGTTGTCGAAGCACGTTGTGAGGCCAATGGCATAACTGGGTTTTTTTAAAGGACTGGATGAATTCTTCAAGGTTGAATCGATAAATGGCTATTAGTCAGGTTGGTCTAGGCACGTAACCGCTGACAGTCAAGAGGTGGGAATAAACAACAGGGAATGGATCACTCCATTATACCTGTTGTGCTTTCCACTGAAGTGTCCAGTGTTGGCTGCTCTCGGAGACAGGATACTGGGCTAGATGGTGTAAGGGGGTTTAATGACAACAACGTGTATATAACACGCATGTATTGTGGTTTTCATGTGAAATACATTCGTACTTCTGAAAGCATTATGGAAACCATGACAAGTTTCAATGGGCATGTGCCCACTTTGCATGCGTGGGTGTGTGCAAGTTGCACGCGGCACATGCTATAAAGCTCTTCACAACCTCGCTCCCCGCTACCTCTCTGCACTTATCGCCCTCCATACTCCAGCCCGTGCACTTCGCTCCTCCTCTGTCCCTTCTCTCACCCTTCCACGCCTTCCCTGCTCCCCTAAGCACCTTCCTCCCTTCTCACTTGCTGCCCCCCATGCCTAGAACTCCCTCCCTGTCCACATCCGCCTTGCCCCCTCCCTTCATACCTTCAAATCTCTCCTTAAAACTCCCCTCTTTCGCTCTGCTCTGTCTGACTCTTTATCCTGCTGAGCCACTATTCCTATACCTACGGTCTGTTTACCCTTATCCTTGCAACATGGACCTGCCTGCTGTCATTCTCATCGTAACCAAGCAAGTACGTGCACTTGAGACCTCGCATCTTCATGAATGTTAGACCCCTTGTCTCTCCCTCTGTTCCCCTTCCTATGTCTCTCCCCCAGCTCCTGTCTCTCAGATTGTAATCCCTAGGGGCAGGGACCGTGTCTATTTTATTACTTTGTAAAGTGCCAGGTACACTGCTGGCGCTATATAAATGTTTGTTAATAATAATAATAATAATAATAATAATGCGGAATATGGGATCCTACCCATTGTCTGCAAACACTGAATCCACTGAGGGGAAATGTTTCCGTTTGAGGACAATATAAACAAAATTTTAAGTTTGGAAACTAGAAGATAGAACGTGAGCCCAAAAATAAAGTTAAGAAGTTGGGATAGGAAGGGAAGCCTATTATAATGTAGATGAACTGCTGTGGAGGGTACCTGAGTTACTAGTAGCTTCCAGGTATGAGATGAAAGCACAAGAGATTAAGAAAAAAACGGTCTAGCTACAGACATAAAGCTGTGTGATATGGACTTGTAAGTCGAGTGAGAGATGAGTTAGAGGATTTATAGTGAAACTAGCACCGTATTAATTTTGTTTTGTTTTTTTAATCTGGCACTCTTCAATCGCTGGTCATTTTTACATGAGCATTAATCCAAATTAAGTGGCTCTTAATGTGGATTAAGTTAAGTGTGAACATTTTTGTCTGAATTAATGTCCCTGAATTCGAATATTAAACTGGGTTCTGAAAATCTTATTTTCAAGGATTTATTTTAATGTGTATTAAACTCAATCTGAATTAGTGATCATGTTAACCCATAATCCGGACTGAGTCCCAAGCACCATAAAGTGCTGCCGATAGACATGTCTCCCCTCTAGCTGTTCATATCTCTATGGTATTCCAGCAGTCTCTGCTTGGCGCACCGAATATAAAATCCACCGAACCAAGGGGAAGCGTAGACCGCTCCATGTTGCAAGGTGACTGCTGTTTCTGTTGCTGTCACTGTGCTCCCGGAAATCAGAGTGGAAGAGGAGGCTGAAATCTGGTTGCGTCGCACCATGATTGAAACGAGAATGAAACTAAGTCTTGCGAGAATCTTGTGAGATTCTCACAAGAAACTCGAGATTCTTGTGAAAAACTCAAGAATCTCAAAAATACCTAAAAAGTATCCGTGCATGCACAGATTTAAAAACGTCTATCCTATGCTTCGCATATTAAAAATAATGGCCACAATCCTATTCACTTACGATGTACGCGGTTTGCACGTGGCACAATGTACCAGTAATGTGGATGTGCGCGGGTCCCATGCAGCCACGTGCTCAGGATCCTCAGGCTATAGGATCGGAGCCAGTCAATCTAAACTATTTGCGTTCTGTGCAGCGCAAACTTTAAAACACTGTCGTTTCAGAACTAGTAAAGGGCATGATATGATAGACATGCAAGATCAGAAAATGATTCAAGAGTAATTGATGGCCCTCGGTGGCTATTTTTGCTCATGTACAGACAATTTTTTTTCTAGTCTGAGGTTCTTGAGAATCTCAAGTTTCTCGCAAGACTCTCGCGAGAAACTCGAGACGAGAATATCTCATCTAGAAGCCTATTCTCATTGAGATTTTTGAGAAGGGCGAAATTTCGTTTCCGTCCTAACCATGGGATTTCGCAATCTTCCTTGTGGCTTCTAATCTGGATTAACCTGTTCACACTGCAAATCAGGATTCATTCTTATTCCTGATTTAAATGATCATGTAAACCGTGACTGTTTTTATATGGACACTAACCCACATTTAAATCCACTGATTTTTAATTCCTGGTTCCTGTTTATATGAACGTTACAATTCGGAATAACAATTAATAGAGGATCAAAGCGTACATGGTCAATATGGGTTTAGACTAAGATGAATGACTAAAAAATTCCATGGTGCTTTGCTGCTGAATTCCATGGCATTCTTCAGCAATGATTTTTGTTCCCTTTTAAAGATATCTTTGAACAATTCCACGGCTAATCTATGCACGAGGTTTGGGGGAAGACAAATCAAACTGCTGATTTCCTGGCCAGAGCCCCTGAAAGCTTGACAATAGTGACCATCATATAATAAAATTTGACCTAATTACTGGATGGAGAATGATAAATAAAACTACTGCAGTAACCTTTAACTTTAAAAGGGGAGACTAGCAGAAACTAGTCTTGGGTTGTGTTCATGGAAGATCCATTCAGAGGTGGTAGCATGGGAGAAGGGGCAAAGGCAATTTGGGCAGAAAGAGACTTGGGGAGGATGGTGGCAGAGGAGGAGAAAAGCTCTTGGGTAGAAGTGAAGTGGGAAATGAGGACAGAAAGACAGAGAGGCGGAAGACCATGAACAACCTTGATGGTGAAGACACGGAATTTGTGCTATAAACAAAAAGGGAGAAGGAGCCGGCAGAGGGAGAAGGGGAGGGGGTGAATATGATTGAAGGGGTGGACGAGATGATAGGCCTTGGCAGAGAAACAGGAAACATAGAACAGAAAAGCGAGGAGGAACATGGGGGCAGGGAAGGCAGCACAGAAGGTGGCATTGTCATGCTCCATCCAGACAGGAGAGAGATGAGGAAGCCCAAGAGGCAGTTTCTTGCCTTGGAACAGAAAGGGCTGCCCAGCAGGCTAGGAACTAGAGAGTGGAGACTGGTTTCCTTTTTAATATAGCACAAGTCAGTCCTATTACTACATAATGGGCCTCCATTCTTTCAAGAAGTTCAGGGTCAGGAAAAAGCGAGAGAAAGGAACTGGTTGGAAAGGGGGAAAACATGAGAGGGGAGAAGAAAGGGGAATGAGGAGAGAAAGGAGGGAAGGAGGAAGAGGTGCTGGAGTAGATGAGATTGTGAAGAAATAAAAATTTGTAAGAAGGTATATGTGAAGAGATTGCAAAGGTTAAAAAACAAGAAAGGAGGGAAGGGGAAGACAAAAGTGCATGACTGACAATGTGTTCTTATTTCTCCTTTCTCCATTTCTCTCCCCATCGTGAACCACCTCTCAACATTGCACTGAGATACCCATCCTTTACACCATCTTCCTGACCACAGTATAAACCTCCATCCCATACATTTGTACCCCTTACCTGGAGCAGCCAGGGAGACCAGTAAGAGAACAGCAAAGACCAGGTAGAGAGCCCTCATGGCTGGAATCCACCGAATCTGAATGGCAGAGACTACAAAGAGAAGGTCAGAGAGCTGTGAAGTGGTAAGGCAGGGGTTCCTGGTATTTATAGAGAGTTTCCTAGAAGGGAGTACGGGGAGGGCTGGGGGAGGAGCAGGAATGAACAGACGTTTATGTTCATGTTGTTTCTCACTTGAAGCCCTGTAATCTTGTTCTGACTCACTGGGTCCCTTCACAGTTGAACACACGTGCCATGTCGTCAATGACAGAGCTCTAACCTTTGCCTCTGGACCACGTCCAAGCTGAATCAAAATCCATCACTTACCCACGCACACCAAAGCTACTAGAAACGTAGGACTGGACGTGAAACCAAGAACCTGCAAATCCAACCAGATGCACCAAAGCATTATTAATTATTATTATTATTATTATTATTATTATAAACATTTATATAGCGCCAGCCATGTGCCTGGCACTCTACAGAACATAAAAATAGACGCGGTCCCTGCCTGTGGCTTACAATCTAAAAGACAAGGAGGGGGAGACAGGGAGAGAGGACAGTGGGAGAGACAGGGGAGAAGGCAAACAAACATTCAAGAGGATGCGAAGTCTCAGGTACGTGTGCATGGCTTGGTTACAATCAGGTTGATTGCAGCAGTCTGCAGAGGAGGGCAGACAGTAAGTGTATGGGGAACGACTAGCAGGCATTGGGAAAGGCAGTGAGGAAAAGTGGGTCTTGAGGAGGGATTTGAAGGAGCGTAGGGAGGGGGAAGGCGGATG
>QEPC01008369.1:28728-48382 GCA_003113815.1 Sphenodon punctatus | reverse complement strand
CAAAAAATAACACCTAAATCTATCCAATCTAAGCTAAATAAATGATAATATGGAGGTAGATGGGTTGGATGGGTGAAATAGGAGGAGGATGGCAATGGATTGAGGAGAACAATACTGCTGGGAGAGGGAGCCTTCTGAAACACCTGCTGACAGGATCAGTGACTAGCTCAGAAGCTGTTGTCAGGGGAGAGGTCAATGACTTTTGTTACTTGCTGCACCCACCTCACCGCAAGTTCCATTGGCTTCATGCAGCCTAGCTCGTGGCCAATCGCAGACTGCGAAACCAGTGGTCTGAGGAGAAAAGGGATGGTGATTGGGCAGGCTGGCTGCTACTCCAAGCCTCTTCCCCTGGTGCCTGGAAGTCTGCTCCTCAGCTGACCACCCCCCTACCTGGGTTAGGCAGTGGTCAACTGGTCACTCACAGGTCACCGAAGCATCCGAACTTGAACCGAACCGACCGAACTGTTCGGCAGTTTATTGTTGTTATTTTATGATTGTATTAATTGTATTTTTATGTTTTAGAAATTGTTCGCCGCCCCGAGCTGTTCTCAGGAGGGGCAGGATAGAAATTGACAAAATAAATAAATAAATAAACTACTGTAGCAGGTACCTGAGTTACCAGTAGCGTGTAAAGACGAGCGAATGGCCCAGAAACAGAAAACACAAGAAGCTTCTGGGAGTCATTAAGAAAGTATCTAAGGGGATAATGATAAACCAAGAGAGATTCAGACAACCATTCAACTTTGCTGAAAATTCGCGAGATGGATGATTTCCTTCTATAATATGGCTCAGGCATCAGAGTATAAATTGGAGATCCCCACATTGCCCTATGGAGATGAGTGAATGGCCCAGAAAAGAGGAAACGTGAGAAATGTCTGGGAGCCATTAAGAAAGTATTTAAGGGGATAAAGATAAACCAAGAGACATTAAGACAGTGAGGGCAACCAATTGTGAACTAGATCCTTGCCCTAAATAAATAAACTAACTAACTAAATAAAATTTTCCATTCCAACCAACTCCCTAACAATATTGGACGATTTGTTCAATTGATTGCATGCTATATTCACACACACACGCACACACACACACACACACACACACACTTGCACTTTCCTTTTTTTCCTGTTCTTTTTTTTCTTTTCTTTTTCTTTTCTTTCTTTCTCTCTATTTATATGTAAGAAATTATTATACGCAGTTTTTGATGCACGTAACGATTATATGGGAATAAAAATCAATTTTTAAAAAAGATTCCTGAGAGAAAATGCAGATTTATATCGACTAACCAGCCATATAGGCAGAAGCAGCATCTCTCAGGCATTACCAGTGGAAGATTGTATTTAACCATTCTCTGGGTGAAAACAGACATGATGCTAACCACCCTTGGTGGTTATTTATGCATGTTGCAGGGCTGTATTGGTGCCCTATGCAGCCCTGCAACATGCATAAATGACCGCCACGGGTGGTTAAAGAGTGGTTAGCGTCATGTCTGTTTTCACCCACTGAGACTGGTTAAATGGAAGAGGCTAACCAACTACTCTCCCATCCCAGACAGTTCTACTGCATCTGAGGCAATTTGGTGGCAAACCTCTTGGACTTCTGATTGGAATTCTGGCCAAAATAACAGTCAACATTATTTTTTGGAAATGTCTGCAAAATCAGAACAGCTGTTCCTACCCAGCCCTAATAAAGAGAGATGGTCTGCATCAACCAGGGCAATCCAGAGATTTCCAATTTAAACTCGGATCCCTGAGTCATATATAAGGATCTTGTGAATTGTCAAGAAATAAACTAAGTAACAGTGTAGAGCTTTGGCATTAAAAGATGTTTTCCCTACTACAGTTTGCGGCAAAGTCAAATGGTTGTCTGAATCTCTCTTGGTTTATCATTATCCCCTTAAATACTTTCATAATGGCT
This sequence comes from Sphenodon punctatus, assembly GCA_003113815.1. NCBI lineage: Eukaryota > Metazoa > Chordata > Lepidosauria > Sphenodontia > Sphenodontidae > Sphenodon > Sphenodon punctatus. The sequence continues at coordinate 46,468 of QEPC01008369.1, read as the reverse complement.
CCCAGAAGCTTCTTGTGTTTTCTGTTTCTGAGCCATTCACTCATCTCTGGAAGCTACTGGTAACTCAGGTACCCTCCACAGCAGTTCATCTAAATAATAATAGGCTTCCCTTCCTGGTCCAAATTTTTCTAAATTTTATTTTGGGCTTATATTCTATCTTCTATTTTGGTCAACAGGTTCCACAACTGAGTTGTATGTTGAGTGAAGAATTACTTCTATTTGTTTCAAAACTGCAGTCAGCTAGTTTCACAGCGTGTCCTCTGGTTCTAGTATTCGAGAGAGTAAAGAACGACTCCCTATTGCCTTGTTCCACACCACCCACCATTTTCAAAATTTCCAGCAGCAAAAGGGAAGAGGGAGGATTGCCCCACTATCCAGGGACTGGAATGGACCTCTCGTAGCCCCAGAGGATGCTTCCAGATCCCAGACCTTTATGAGCCGGGTTGACCTGTTTGGGAAGAGGACTGGTGCCTTGGCTGTGACTGCATTTGCTCATCTTGTGCAGACCCTCCTCCTTTTAAGAGTCAGGTTGATCCGCAAGAGAATTGTTGGCTTCTACATCTCAGCTAAAACTAGGGCATCCTTTGCTTTTACCCATCAGCGGTGAAAAAGCTGGGAATGAGGGAGCTTTTGCAAGTTTTGAATTTATGAGTGTGGCTTGTTATTTGGGGGAGAGGAATGAAGAATGGTGGATGGAATTTGGAGATAGCCATCACCTCTCTTTTACAGGACAGCTAGGGGTTTGAGTATGACTTTTCCCCTGGGTGAGATATGGGGCGCCGCGCAGTTTGAAGACAGGGAATCTGGTGTGTGAGAGGGATGAGAGTGGGAATGGAGGCTGGGGGGGTTGGGATAGGATTTTACTTTTGGTTTGATTTGTATTTTATTAATTTGTTGTAAGCCTCTGAAAACTGCACCAGTTGGGCAGGAGATAAATCTAAAGACGGTGGTAATGAAAGGGACCGGATCTCAGGATCCCAAGCAGAGTTAAAGGGAAGGTTCAGTAGAGGAGAATGAAAGACACGGGTCTCATCCAGGCCAGGGCTGCTCTTTATTTAATAAGCGGAGGGAAACGCGTTCCTTTCCAAACAGTAGAGAGATCGCTGTATCCACCGCTCCTCCTCATCTTCTCCTGGAATCCCCAGACAAATCGACTTTCTTAGAAGGAGGCGGGACGCAGCAGATCTCCTTATCCGTGAGGCAGTCCGAGGTGTAAACATGGCTGTGATCCGCAGGGCACATTTTTTTCGCACAACAAAAACCGCCATGTTTTTCCTTACAGAATCGTGCATATCCTACAGAAGAGAGAAAGGGGATTGGGAGACAGGATGGGTGCATTATTGTTAGCTATGATTTCCATCACACTTTCAGTGTTCAAAGTGCTTTACAATCTTCATCTAGTTCACCCTCATAGCAACCCCATGAGGTAGGTCATTATTACTGAGCGTTATCCCTGTCTCCCTCTATGTTCCCTTCCTTGTCCGTCCTGGATGGTACTAAGAACCCTTGAGGCAAGGACCTGTCTCTAAAGAATTATTGTTCAGAGTCAGACACATTGCTAGCACTATGGAAATACTTAATTGTGGTAAAGATCAGGAAACAATCATACATGTTAGATACCTGTTCACAAATGGCTACTCTGTATTAAGCCGGTTTTACACGGATGCCCCCCCAACGCTTGGTGTTCGGGCGGGTGTGCGGTGGGGGGGGCAGTCCGTGTATGTGGCCGGCTGTGGGGGGGGATGGGTGTGCGGCAGGCGTGCACCCATGTAAACAGCATGGGTGGCAGCTGTTTGTGCGTGCGCACTCCCACTGCACACCCACTGCACACCCACCACACACCCACCTGCACCCACAGAGCCCTCCGACAGAACAGAGGGCACATGTAAATGGGTGTGTGCCCATGTAAATGGGCACACACACACCTACACCCATGGCGTCAACACCCCCACCCCCATCTGTGTAAAAATGGCCTAAGTATTGGACATGCATGTTTGGTGTCATAGTATTCATTTGATATTATGGAAAGAATGTAACCAGGATATGAAAGATTACATGAAAACCTTATGGTGTACAAAGCCAAAAGTAAAGTTATAATAAGAGCTTAGACAAAGGAACAGGAAACTTGGTGAACTCTTCACAGGTAACATGAAGAAGTCCATGATGCCACAGATTTTTGTATTTCCCATGGATTGTATTCAAATGCATTGTGAATGTGTACGCCATAGGGCAATATACCGTAGAGACATTTCACTCGAAGTACATAAACCTTAGACAGACAAATTGCATTTCAAAGAGCCAGGATACAATGCCTAAAAGAGCAAATGCAAATGTTAATTAACACCTAAAAAGCAAGCGGTCTGGCATGCAGGAAGAGGAGGAGGAAAGGGACAGAGGGGAAGGCAAAGGTGCACAATTGACAATGTGTCCTTAGTTCTCCTTACACTCATCCTATCCCAGTTTCTCTCCCCAATGTGAACCACCTCTCAACACTGCACTGAGATACCCATCCCATTGTGCCATCTTCCTGACCACCCTATAAACCTCCATCCTGTACATTTTTACCCCTTACCTGGAGCAGCCAGGGAGACCAGTAAGAGAACAGCAAAGACCAGGTAGAGAGCCCTCATGGTTGGAATCCACCGAATCTGAAGGGCAGAGACTACAGAGAGAAAGTCAGAGAGCTGTGAAGTGGTAAGGAAGGGGTTCCGGGTATTATTTATAGATCGCTTCCTGGGGTGGGGAGCTGTGGGAGGATCAGGAATGAACAGATGTCCAGGTACATTTTGTTTCTCACTTGATGTCCCGTAATTTCATTCCGACGCACTGGGCCCCTTTGCAATCTGACACACGTGCCATGTCATCAAATCCCATCACACAGGGCATTTTTAGATGGACATTTAAATAGGCATTAAGGCTTTAAATCCTATGTTAGTTGTCCGTCTGAACGCTGCTAATTTTAGATTATTATCTAGGATTAGGAAAAACATCGGGATATCATAAACCCTAGGTTGTTAGGGTTTATGATATCTGGATGTTAAACTAATCCTAGATAATGTCCATCTGTACGTCTGTCAAGGATTCATTAACTAAACCTAGATTACAGCCACAGAGTTCGATCTAAAAACCTGACAGTGACAGCCTCTCTAGGCATTTCTTGCTTTATGGTACATAGAGCTGACAGGTGGGTGGGGGGACTAACGGGGCTGACGGGGGCGGAGAATGAATGGGGTTGACGGGGTGGGGGGATGAATGGGGCTGACAGACGGGCGGGGGAATTAACAGGGCTGACAGGAAGTGTGTGGGAGAATTAACGGTGCTGCTAAAGGAGGATACTCAGGAAGAGTGACCTCCCCCTCCCCGTCTCTCAGATTGTAAATCCTAGGGCAGGGACTGTGTCTATTCCATTACTTTGTAAAGCACCAGGTACATTGCTGATGCTATATAAATGCATGCTAATAATTAATAATTAATAACTAGTAATAATTAATAAGTAATCATTAATCATTAATACTTACTTAATAATTAATAATTAATAATTAATAATTAATAATTAATAATAGGATGGTCCAGATCCCCTGCCTGCCTGTACATCACGCTGAGCATGTTTGCAAAGCACCACAGGACTGTAAATCCTGATTAACAGCAAGGGCGTGTTCAGATGGACTGTCAAGGAGTAACGTTATCTAGCATTAATATGTCAGTCTGAAGAAACAGGAGTTTGTGAATACTAGATAATAAGCTAGGATTATATCAAGGATTAGTTTGTCTCTCTGAAAATGCCCTTACCCACGCACATGAAAGCTACTAGAAGCTTAGTACTGGTAGTGAGTCCAAGAATCTGTAAATCCAGCAACATGCACCAAAGCAGCATTAAATGAAAGCTCCTCTGAGCGTCCCATCATGGCCCGAAGTCAATCAGGAACATCCTTTTGTGTGCGCTATGTACCCAACAAGGTTTCATAGAAAATATGTACAGAGGGGGCGTCCTCAGTAGCTCAATCCACCCACCCACCCCAAAAAAAACCCTCAAAAGTCTGGCTTCCTTGCCTTGAGCTGCAATGCTGGGCTGTTTGTGTCTGTGTGCTTTGGAGCAAAGGGAAGTGCTGGCAGTCAGGGGGGCCAGGACAGGCAGACAGACACTTCACAGGAGGCTTGGCCAATTAACAACAAACTCTCCCACGCCCACCTCTAGATTACTAAATAGCCATTTGTTGGAACTGCAGATATCTGCCTTCACATGTGAGTTCAATCAGTCTTACCTAATCCCCCCCCCCCCACCCCCTTCATTTGAATTATCCACTTGCTGGTGTCCCAATGTGATTCTCGGCTGGTGTCACTGGACTGCCCCCAGGGTTGTCTGATTCATCAGTCAAAGGGGAATCTGGGGGCAGATTCTCCAGCACAGCAGCATATTACCCCCACTGCACAAGCACCTACCTCGAGGTACAAAGCAGTGAATGCTCAGTTCAAAAACATAGGAACGTTTTGGAATATGGAGTTATCCACTTTGACTGACTTTAATCCAGTCTTCTCTTCTGTGGCAAAACGTCCGATTTTGAGGTTCCACTTTCTCAAAAATCTACAGCAACTGGGTATAAGCTCCCACAGCCTTTATAAATGTGTTTACCTGTCTTTACTACCCACTCTAATGACTGAACCAATGAGATCTTCTAGAGAACCAAGAATTATTCCACATTGTCTTTTAATCTTCTGCCAAATCAATAAACTCTTCTTAAGACTGGATTTTTCAAGCCCACTGTCTGGCTGGGATTCAGTGGGGGTGGCATAAAGTTCAATGATTAACAGGACTGGTCTGGAAAATATTTTTTCCCCTTCCAATCCACCCATTAGTCTCTCAGTCTCTACTCCACTGTGCTGACCATGCCATTTGTACGGACTAAGAGCAATGCAGTTTATGTTTGATTTGTGTAAGTCCCCGAGCTTTGCATTTTGAAAGTCAAACTCTGATTTCTAACATTCAGGGCATTTCTAGACGAGCGGGGGAATCTAGCAGATTGACAAATGCACTCTTTAAAAAGTCGTGCGGGAAGCCTTTACAAACATGCCAGAAGTGGCCGACTGCCATTGAAAACAGTGGTGCCTGGCGGGTCAAAGATTATTTTTAAGAACGTATTTACAAAACCTCAGTATTACAAATCTGTATTTAAAATAATGCATGCACTAGAGCATGGACTAGGGTTTTTGTGGTGGCAAGAGTAAAGCAACGCTGGATTTTAGTAATATTATACAGAGCAAAGTGACGGGATTTAGCAACAGCCTGGATCTAAGACTTAAAGGAGTGGGAGGAGGAGTCAAAGAGAGGGAGGAGGAGTCAAAGATGAATCCCACCTACAAAGAACAGTTCCGGCATGGGTATCTCCCCTCTCCAACATCCTCTACAGTGAAGACCAAAGCAAAGTATTAAATCAGCTTTTCTGCAATGGCTTTATCCTCCCTGAGCACCCCTCTGGTCATCTAATGGCTCAACTGTCTCTCTAGCAGGCCGGCCTCTTGCTTCTGATGTACTTGAAAAACTTTTTATTATTAGTTTTTGCCTATTTAGCAAGTCTCCCCTCAAATTTTCTCTTCGCCTGACTTATTAACGTTTTACATCCGATTTGCCAGTACTTCATGCTCTTTCCTATTTTCCTCATTAGTACTAGCTTTGCATTTTGAAAGGATTAGGGATGGGCGAACAGAACAGAGTTAGGAAATTTGGTTCGGTTCGGTTTGAAATTTGAGTTCGGAAATTCGGTTCAGTTCGGTTTGAAATTCGAGTTCGGTTCGGAAGTTCGGTTCGGTCGACCGAACAGACGAAGTTCAGTCGAATTCCGAACTTCCGAACCAAGTTCGGCCATTCTAAACCAGGTTTTTTGGTGTGTGTTGCCACTAGGAATGGGCGAACGGAGTTCGGAAATTCGGTTCGGTTCGGTTTGAAATTCGAGTTCGGTTCAGAAGTTTGGTTCAGTCGACCGAACAGACCGAGTTCGGTCCGAACTCTGAACTTCCGAACCGCGTTCGCCCATCCCTAGAAAGGATGCCTTTTTTTTGCTCTAATAGCCTCCTTCACCTTCCCATTAAGCCATGCTGACAGATGTTTGGTCCTCCTGCTACCGGCTTTTTTTTACATGTGGGATACATTTAATCTGGGCTTTTTTCAAGATGGTGTTTTTACATAGTCTCCACCCACCTCTTGCAGACATTTAATCCTCGCCACTGCTGCTTTTAGTTTCCTTCAAACTAGTTTCATCGTTTTAGCAATTTCAGCCTCCATTTCTAAGGTTAACCATTACTACAGTAGTTTTATTTATCATTCTCCCTCCAGTAATTATGTCATATTTGATTATATTATGATCACATTGCATGTGTGTCATGCAGTGGTGGTTCCTCAGGTCACAGCAGCTCCGTGACTGTCATCATGGCCACAGCTGGTTGCACGCACAAACACAAATTAATTAATTTATTTATTTATTTACAGGATTTTTACCTCGCCTCTCCTGCTCATGCAACTCAAGACGGCTTACAACATAATTTGAAATATCATTAAAAAAACATAAATAGCACATATAAAATTCATAAAACAAATCAATAGGGGGGGGGAGCATAAAACCCTACCCCACCCACCCTACCCATCTCCCTCACCAAAAACCTGGTGGAACAGCCAGGTCTTGCACTGATGTCAAAACAAGGCAAGGTCTGGGGTCACTCAGGCCTCCACTAAAAAGGAGTTCCACAGCCTAGGCGCAGCTACTGTGAACGCTCTCTCCATTGTGGCCTCCCAGACCGCCCGGGGGACATTAAGAAGGGCACTTCCAGCAGATCGCAGGGGTCAATCTAAGACACAGAGAGTGAGGTAATCCCGCAGATAGGTGAGGCCTAGACCGTGTAGGGTTTTATAGGTAAGTACCAACACCTTGAATCGGGCCTGGAAGACTATAGGCAACCAGGGAAGACCACGGAGCAGTGGTGTGATGTACTCATGGTGACCCATCCCGACAAGGAGGCAGGCCACCGCATTCTGCACTAGCCATTCACTCATCTCTGGAAGCCACTGGTATGTTGATCTGCCTGGGAAGAGGGATTGCTCATTGGCTGCGACTGCATCTGCTCAACTTGTGCAAACCACCCCCATGGCCTACATCCTAACATCATAAAGCCCCTTCTGAGCCTGTCTTGTAACAGAATGGAAGGTGGGGAAGTGCACCCCAACCCAGTCACTAGAATAGGCCCCTCACAGACACGGCGAGAGCTTGCAGACCCCAGACCTTTATAAGCAAGGCTGACTGTCATGAAGAGATAGTCTGGGATACATGTAAACAATATGTGTAATGAATTCATAAAGGAAAATGTTAAGACAACATGTAATGAGCTAAGATGAGAACTGAAAACTCACTTCATGTAACCAATGTAAAATGGAAACTGCAACGTCATTACAGGAATGACATTGAGAAATCGGGAAGGACTTCACACCCGGAGACACTAGCAATAGGCCATTGATTTGTAAATGGATTTCTTCCTGCAGACGTGACCAAAAGCAGAGTCACTGGGCAGGAAAATCAAACAAAGGACCCTAGAAAAGTACTTAAGGGGGAAGACAAGACAAAGACAAAGAGATAATCTTGACCATCATCTAAAGTTATCATCACATCTCAACAGCCAGAGAAGGGTTGCACCAAACAAGCTAGCACATGCTCATGCTATCCCAGTTTCTCTCCCCAACGTGAACCACCTCTCAACACTGCACTGAGATATCCATCCATTATACCATCTTCCTGACCACCCTATAAACTTCCATCCTGTACATTTTTACCCCTTACCTGGAGCAGCCAGGGAGACCACTAAGGCCTATTTTACACCGCGGACATGGGAGGCACCATGGTGCAAGGGGGAGATGGGTGGAGACCACGGCGGGTGTGCGATGTGTTGACGGGTCATCACACTGACGCCCACCCACCTCCATCCATCTCCACGCATGGAGGCACCTCTGTTTTCCGTAGTGCTTCCGTGCATTGGGACTCGATGGAGATGGGTGGAGGTGGGTGGAGGTCGCGGGAGCACACACGCATCCCCACCAGGGATCAGACGAATGCCCCCCCTGCCCACACTGTCACACACGTGGGCGAGGGTGGGGGCATCCGTGTAAAAAAGGCCTAAGAGAACAGCAAAGGCCAGGTAGAGAGTCCTCATGGCTGGAATCCCACTGAATCTGAATGGCAGAGACTAAAGAAAGAAAGTCAGAGATCTGTGAAGTGGTAAGGCAGAGGTTCTTGGTATTTATAGAATGCTTTCTATTGGGCGTGAAGCTGTGGGAGGTTCAGGAATGAACAGATGTCCAAGTACACGTTGTTTCTCATTTGATGTCTCATAATGTTGTTCCGACTCACTGGGCCCCTTTATACTCGGACACATGTGCCATATCATCAATGCCAGAGCTCTAACCTTTGCCTCTGGACCACGTCCAAGTTGAATCAAATCCCATCACTTACCCAAGCACACCAAAGCTACTAGTTTAGATTTTGTTTTGTTTTTTAGTTTAGTTTAGTTTATTTAGCATTGGCTTTCACCATAGCCAGACATAAGATAAAAAATAGTGTAAAATTTACAAAGTTTTAACAAAATTACATAGTTCCACAATTCCATAATTCCACAATATCAAATGAACAGATAAATTCGAATTTCAAAATAGTTTTAATCAATTTGCCAAAACAAGCAAAAGATAATACAAAAATTACAATAAATTTAAAAATGAGATTCCATAATTTCACAGTATCAAAATAACAAATAAATTGGATTTAAAAATAATTATTATAACAGGCCAAAGCTACTATAATCTTAGGACTGGAAGTGATCCCAAGAATCTGCAAATCCAGCAACATGCACCAAAGCAACATTAAATGAAAGCTGCCCTGAGTGTCCCATCGCGGACTCTGAAGTCAGCCAGGAACAACATCCTTTTGTGTGCAATATGTACCCATCAAGGTTTCGTGGCAAATATGCACAGAGAGTTGTTCTCAGTAGCTCTCCCAAAATTATGGATATCCCTCTGGAGGCAATGGAAGACTTTGGGTATTTTCAGACGTTACGAGATCACACTCAACCACGGGAAATTCTCCGTGGTTGAGCGTGTCAACGTCATGTTGGCCGCTGACCGTGGCCCGGAATCGGCAGCCGTGCTGCCGCCGATTCCGGGCCGTGGTCACTTTCNGGAATTCCCCATGGTTGAGGGTGTCAACATCACGTCTGACCGCTTACCGCGGCCCGGAATCAGTGAGTCATGGGGGGGGGGAAAAATCAGATTTACCACGCTTCCATGCCTCCTCCCCAGAGGAGGCACGGAAGCGTGGTAAATCTGATCCCCCCCCCGTGATTCATGGAGGTGACCACCTGGCATAACACTGGCTAGACGTGGCGTTGACATGCTCAACCACGGGAAATTCTCCGTGGTTGAGCGTGTCAACGTCATGTTGGCCGCTGACCGTGGCCCGGAATCGGCAGCCGTGCTGCCGCCGATTCCGGGCCGTGGTCACTTTCCCGGGGGCGGGCGGGCGCAGCAGCCGCATTGGCCACAGTGCCCGCCATGGGAGCATGGGGGGACGGGGCTGTGCGCCGCGCATTGTGCCGTGCGGTCCCTCCCCCCCAGATTCCCCACCAGGATTGGGTGGCACGTCTGTTTGTGGTGCCGCTTTGATCCCAGCGGGGAATCCCCAGGGTGTTTCCGTGATGGGGCGAATTGGGCCCCGTCACTTCTGATAATACCCTTTGTTATATGGCCAGACATTTTCATGACAGCAATAAGATTTTGAGGAGGTTTTGGGTAAAAGATTATAATAACTAGCTTTATATATGTATGATTTTGTTGTCTAAAAGCGGCCTATGTCTGTTTATGATTTTGTGTGTTGTAACACCCCGGAGCCTTCAGAATAGGGTGGAATAATAAACTTAAATAAATAAGAAAATGAAGCCTCACACATCTCTATCAAATCTCTATCCGTCCTTATGAAAGCGTCCAGTGAAGGAGATTCCGCCACAGAACTTGTCAACTTGTTTCTTGGCCCAACTGTTCTAGTGGGAATGATTTCCTAATATTTAACCTAAATTAATTTTCTGCACCTGAAACTCATACACTGTTATCTATCCTTCAGTATCAATGGAGATGAGTCCACTTTATTTATGGGAACTTTTCAAACTACCTGGAAGCTGAGGTGTTGACTTTAAAGGAATAAGAATTGCTTCTCTGTTTCAGACTCTGTCACAATTGTACAATCTCTCTTTCTGGCCTGGAATGTACTTTGTGTCTCTTGATTTCCACCTCTAATTTCTGGTGATGGACTCCAGGTGCAGAAGGAGGATTTACTTTAGTGAGGTGGGGGGATGAGAGATCCTCTTCATCCAGCTCCTTTCTGGTGTTACCACGTGTCATTCAAGCATCACGACATCAGGGTGCATGGAAGGGGATGTGTCCATGTTGGAAACTGGTGCAGTAAAGCGAGAGTGCTGCCGTTTTTTCATGTAACCACGCCCCCTTTCCTAGTGTAACAATAACAACATAATGGCAGTGGGAAAGGAGGCTTGGTCACATCCCAAAGGAGTGGGTGAGCCTTTTCATGTCTCCCCATTTTTGTCATCCTATGCCCTTCACATCCCGTGCGCAACCCTCCTCCCGCACACACAACACGTGGAAACTGTGAGCATCTCCATTAATGGTACATTGTGCCATGTGGGTGTTGCAGAGACACCTAGGGGTGATTCGCCTTTCCCCCAACCGGACTTCAGTGTCTATTTTGTTGTGCGGGTCTTTAACATAGCATTCAACAAGAGCATTTGCGTTTAATCACTATTCATGTGACATTTATTAATATAGAGTTCAGTGATTACAGATAAGCAAGCAAAACGCACTAACAATAAGTATCTCACTGCTCCAGAACTGCAAGTGTTCTCAATGGTGTACAGTCATGAGTTCCTCTTTGGGTTCTGAGGCATGAGTAGAAGGCTTGGGTGTGGAGGAGCTGGAACAGCTGCCAACTCTTCGTGCCTCCATCATTTATAAAGTTCTTGGTTGCACAAGTTCACTACATCACTGATCAATCCAGCCCAGTTGGCAACTCCTAGGAAGCATTTGGGTTGGCGAAAACCAACCCACCTGCAGGTAGAGACAGCCCATTTGGCAACCTTTAGTGAGCATTTGAGTTGGCCAAAGCCTGACCACCTCCACGTAGACTGGCCAAAGCTAGCCCACCTCAACGTAGAGACAGCCCATTCGGCAACCCTTAGCGGGCATTTGAGCTGGCCAAAACTAGCCTACCTCCAGCCCCTAAACCTTAGATCATGTCTGTCATGGGACAGCACAGTACAATCATCCATTAGATTGTCAGGACAATGTTGCTGCACCTCGAAATTCTCTTCCCAGTACAGTGATTCCCTACTTCCCTTAGCCAATAACTAGGTGTATAACTATTTATTAATACAAATATTTATTAACTGTCATTTTGCATGGATGATACAGTAAGATGTGTACTACTTTTGGATGCACTACATTAATACAATTGTCATTCTGGTTTGTGTGCTGGTAGCAGTTGTTTCTATTTTCTTTTGCTAAGCACTGGTACAGAGACATTCCCATTCTCCTCTGCCAAGAGCTGATGTATCTAGCAAGTCTTCACTTTATGCTAACTGCAAATGCAGAAGCTTCTATTGCTCTCGATATGTTTGGCCTACAGTGGCATTGCTTTCTATATGCATTGGCTATACTGTGCCAATGTCCCCTTCCAACACTCCCTTCTCTTTTAGAGCCATCTGTCCAGCACTCAGTGGCATCCAAAGAAAACATCTCATCTAAGAGACAGAACACATTCCTTAAAGTGCCTGGCCAAAGTGACCCTAGATGTTGCTGGTGACAAAGGTTATCGTCGACACCCCATCGCTAATAACCTTTGTATATCAGATAGAGAGTTGTCATTCAGGAATTAAAGCACACAGGGGTGTTGTGTCTGTCCCGAGATGATTCTGACTGTGCATCGTAAGGGAAGTAAAGATTGAAGCTTGCAAAGGACAATGCAGCATAGCACAATATTAACCTATTATGCCTGGCACAAACAAGGCACAAACAGGGACCCTTTTGAGTCACCTCATTCTCCTAAACAGTTAATTCTGTTAGATTCTATTCCATTCTAGTTTGCGCTGCCCACCAATGTGGTATTTAATCTATGCCGGTGTTCTCTAACATCTCATTGTTCCTTCCCAGTTCTTAATCTGTTTTTTGTTCCAGTTCTTTTATTTTTCTATACCTAGATGACAGGTACTTTATTTAATACATTTTTGAGTGATTTCCCAGACAGGGCCAGGTGCTGAGTTTCTAATGCTGAGTTTCTGCCTCTGTGTGTCTACATTTGGGTCTGGGGAGCCTGTTCCCAGCATGGGAATGCACGGAGGATCCATGGGGCATGGGATCAGCCCCATTGACACATCTCTTGCTTAAATATCTCTGAAGTGGCAGGTGCCAGGGGCAGTACAATCTCACCCCCTTGACCTCTCCTCCTGGCACCCATGGCTGACTTTATCCTTAAATAATTGGACTTAGTTTTACGCATTTTTCTGTGGCATGAGAGTGTCAAAGAGCAATAGTTCTGGGCAGGGATATGTCATTTGTTCCTCCTAATGACCTTTCTATTGTTTTATTTAATTATTGGACTTTGATGTTGACATCAATGAACAGGAAGCTCTGGCAAGTAAAAGCAAAATCTGGCATCATAGACTCTGGGCTGGCGCACAAAATTGAAATGAAAAATGGTTCCTTCAGTTGTGGAAGAAGCACAAGTGTGTGAAGCAGCGCATTAGCCGTGTTTACCTGCAGAAGGTGACATTTGTGGCAGGTTGTTTTGATCCAGACTTGGCCTTTCTTTGGAGGAAATGTACTGTTGTCAAACCCAAGTAACTTAATGCATGTTGGATTTTCCATCGTCTTGTAAAGATGGATTGAGAGAAACAGCTGGTGGTTAAGTTCAGGGCCAGGGAAACTCTCTGGCCTGCAGTCCTTTTACAGGCACCCAATGACCCACCCAGGAGGTTCCCCATCTCCCGCATTTAGTCCTACTAGGCAAATGAGCTCCACAAACACCAGCCATAGTGTGCTTTCTGGGAGGGGAACACAGGGAGAGACAGGAATGTATTCATGAAGCTGAGCATGTTTATTATTGTTAAGTATTTACCCTGTATTACCGAACTGTACATGAGGGTGGAGAACTGCGTAAGCTTCTCATTCAGTGTTTAATTCGTAAAAAATAAATAAATAAAATGATTTTTTTTTTCTGAAGCCTACGTCTACACCAGAAACCACACCTTCACCAAAGAGATTGTCAGAGCAGGGAACTGAACCCCAGTTTCCTTGGAGCAGACACTAGACTACCCTGTGCTTGTGCTTCTTCTGCCACTGAAGGAACCATTTTCCATTTCAATTTTGTGCGACAACCCATAGTGTCTGGGTGGCTTACAACACTACAATAGGAAAGGGAGCGCGATCATGTCAGAATGCAGAATGCACTTTCCAACATGGCCGCATCCCCTTCCAAGCACCATGATGTCACAATCCGTGAAGGTCGCATCAGAAAGAGGCAGAGAGAGGCGGATCTCCCATCCCAGTCCCCACTAAAGTAAATCCTGCTTGCGCACCTGGAGTCCCTGATCAGAAATGAGAGGTGGACAACATTGTACGTGTCCCTTGGTCCAATCTAGTCACCACGACTACGGCCTCTATCACAGTTAAGCAGGCGTGTAAAACCTCATGAAGCTTCTCATTCAAAGCCCAGACACCAGTTAAGGATACATAGGTTTATTGACAAGTACTTCACCCAAGGGTGGGTCCTAGTTCAGCAAATGCAATGTGATCCCAGTCCAGTTATACACTATATAGGCCCGATGACTTGGTGATTACATATTGGTTACATGTTCATTATACATTGATTACACAATGGGATATTCAGGAGGGCTTTCAGTTCATTTTATTTATTTATTTCATTATTAACCTTTCCATTCCCAATATGGGTCAGGGCAGGTTACATCATATAAAAATATATAAAAACAGCTTTAAAAACCCCTAAGTCCAACCCCTTTCCGTAACCTCCGTCCAATCCTACCCAACCATATCCCTGATTGCCAAATGGCTGGCTAAACAAAAAAGTCTTATATTTATTTATTTTATTTCTGAGTCCCCCCCCCCTCCCCCATGCCTACGGCATCTCGGGGCAACGTACAATTGCATAAAAACATAATAAAAACATTTTAAAACACAATAATTTAAACTTAAACAGGATTGGGGAACAAAATTTAGAAATAAAACAAAACAAAAGGTAGGGGAGAGCCAACACCCTATCNACCCACCTGCTCTTTCAAACACCGCGGGAGTCAGCTGGTCGCCTGTTTTAGGGCCGGGAAGGGATTTTTAAATTGCAGGACCCCAGATTGGACAAGGGGATTTCTGGGTTTTTTCACCTTCCCCACAGTGTTAGGTGGAGTAATTAATTACGGTTGGCCATTGGCTAGGGTGGTTATGCTGTTAACAAACATTGTGACACTCTTTGTTGGGGTCCAGTATTGTTATGTAGTTCTTTGGTAAAGAGTAAGTAAACCGGGAGTCATCTCCTTAAGAGATGGGGAAACAATACCAGGCACAGAAGCAGGGATGACTCGTGCTGGGGTCCCGTCCCTGGGAGGGCTGAAGATCAAGGCAGCAAGGAGGCAGAGGCGGCCCCCTGGGCCTTTCAGACTCCTGACTTCTTACTCTGGTCCTTACCTTAACGGACAATGCACGCCTCCCTTGGCCGTGTCATGTGATATGGTTTAGAAGGGGAGGCTCGGTTTGCTGAGAAATTGGGGGCTGGGACTTGAGGGTACATCAAGACCAGTTCCCCTGACAGTTATGGTTAACTGTGGTTGTACCAGAAAATTGGGGGCTGGCACTTGAGGGCATATTAAGGTCAGTTCCCCTGGCAGTTATGCTTAACTGTGTTAATGTACTGGACCCTAATTGCTGTTGGCAATTACGCCCACCTAGCTCATTGAGTTGGAATAAAGAGTGCGGCTTTTAAAACCCCACATAACTCTTGTCTCATTTTGGGATGTGTTAACAAAAAGCCCAGTATTCAAGCCTCAGGCACCTCTTTCCTTGTTGCCTCCCAGGACAAGTCCTTGAGAAGACAATGGGAAGACAGGGGATGGCAATAAACTAACTGAAATGATAAGCAGGAGAGCTTCTTTCTCTTTTTATGCTCTTGGAATGTTTGGAAGGGGGTGCATGTGTGCGAGGAGTTGGAATGTATTCACAGAAGGGTGGAGCTTATTAGCCAAAGGGGTGGAGCTTGTCCCTCTTTGGCTGCGGGAAATGTTATTATTTTTATAAGCACTTGTATAGCGCCAGCTGTGTACCTGGCACTTTACAGAACAATGAGATGGACGCGGTCCCTGCCTACGGCTTACAATCTAAAAGACTTGGAGGGGGGAGACAAGGAGAGGGGACATAGGGAGAGACAAGGGACAAAATATTCAAGCGGATGCGAAGATTCAAGTGCACGTGCTTGACTTGGTTGAAATCAGGGGGAGGGCAGACTGTAAATGTTGAGAGGAAAGTTCTAGCAAGCTTTGGGAAAGGCAGCGAGGAAGAGGTGGGTTTTGAGGAGGGATTTGAAGGAGCGGAGGGAGGGGACAAGGTGGATGTGGGCAGGGAGGGAGTTCCAGACATGGGGGACAGCAAGGGAGAAGGGACGAAGGTGGTTAGGGGAGCAGGGGAGATGAGGGAGAGCAAGGGAGGGGATAGAGGAGGAGCAGAGAGTGCGTGCAGGTGTGTGTAAGGAGATAAGCGCTGAGAGATAAGGGGGAGCCAGGCTGTGAAGGGCTTTGTAAGTAAATACTAGGAGTTTGTGAAGGATGCGTTGGGGGAGGGGGAGCCAGTGAAGCGAGGAGAGGAGAGTCTGTGCTGGGAAACTCTGTGGCTGAAAAGGTGACAAGAAGGTTTTCCTGTTGCAGGCTCAATCAGTTCTAGAGAGAGAATTGATCCAGTGAGAGCTGCAAGCTGGGGAAACTGAGTCATGACAGCCTAGAGTGGGGAGGGGATGGACCCAATCCCATGGCACTCTCTGCCCGACCTTGTTTTAGAAACTTGACAGGCAGATGGCACCTGTGAGAGGGCGCTCCTGGCTATCCTCAAAGACCGTAACGAGACATAAGGGAAGAGGCGGATCTTTCAGACACCTCGGGACCAAACTGTTTAGGGCTTTATAGGTCAAAACTAGCACCTTGAATTTTGCTCAGAAAGTTGTTGGCTGCCAGTGTGGACTCTGGGGCGCTGGCGTAATGTGTTCGTAGCAATCCGCCTCAAAGAAGACGGGCCGCCACATTCTTCACCAACTTCAGCTTCTGGACAGTAATCAAGGGCAGCCCCATGTAGCGTGCATCGCCCAGCAGGAACCCCACAAGTTGATGATGAGTCACTGCCCATCACCACCACCCTCTGGGTTCCCTCCCCCAAAATGAGTCAAACTGCTGAAGGGCAATTCCACAAGCCCTCACCACGTCCTGTAGCCGTGTCAACAACATTCCACGATCCATTATGGCCGGCGAAAGATCTAGCAAAATCAACAGGATACAATTACCGCAGTCAAATTCCAACAAAGGCCACCAGTGCAGTCTTAGTGCCCATGCTCACGGCAAAATCCTGACTGCGATGGTTTGGGGAATCCAATAGCATTGAGATTTATTTATTTATTTACATTTATACCCCGCTGTTACCCAAAGGCACAGGGCCGCTTACATAAAACATAAAATATAATTTAAAAACATTTAAACTACAACCCGCTAGCAAACCCAACCCACTCCCACCATCCAACAGCCTCCCACCTAATCCCTATTCCTATCCCCACCTGACAAATGCTTTAACAAAAAATACCAACTGTTTGACACTGCCTCCGAAAGATGCTCAGGCCCATACTCCGCCAGACCTCTAGGGGAAGGCAGTTCCAAAGCACTGGGGCAGCAAATGAGAATGCCGGCCTCCTGCATGCCCCAACCAAAGGAACAAGAGTAAGAGGCAAAATCCACGGGAGGGCGCCCCCGGCCGACCGTAGGGGTCGCAACGGAGCATGGTATGAAAGGCGGTCTCTCAGATAGATGGGTCTCAGGCCATGCCTGAAGCTTCAAGGCAACCACACGTTCAACAACCTTCCCGAGAAAGAGAAATTTAGAGACAACAGCTGGCAAGTGAGTCAACATCAAGAGATAGTTTCCTGAGCCGGGGTCGGACGACTGCTGTTTTAATCCTGCTTTGGTGCAGGTAGCTGGGTTTTCAGCTACTTCAAATCAATTCCAGTCAGACGGGTGTGTGGGGGCAAGTGATGGGTTTTGATTCAACTTGGACGTGGTCCAGAGGCAAAGGTTAAGGCTCCGGCATTGACGACATGGCACATGTGTCAGACCGCGAAGGGACCCAGTGAGTCGGAACGACATTACAGGGAAACAACGTGTACTTGGATGTCTGTTCATTTCTCCTCCACCCCCAGCCTCCCTCCCCCAGACCCTCTAGGAAACTTTCTATAAATACCCAAAACCCCAGCTTATCAACTCACAGCTCTACTGACCGTCTCTCTTCAGTCTCTGCCATTCACATTCGGTGGATTCCAGCCATGAGGGCTCTCTACCTGGCCTTTGCTGTTCTCTTACTGGTCTCTCTGGCTGCTCCAGGTAAGGGGAAAAA
>QEPC01008366.1:3148368-3178827 GCA_003113815.1 Sphenodon punctatus | reverse complement strand
TTTGCCTACACCAGTGCCCACCACATTGTGCCCCCCCAAACACACAAAACTATTGTCAGAAACACCCACCTCCTATGAGCCTGGATAACTCAGCAGGTAAAGCATCAGACTTTTAATCTGAGGGTCCAGGGTTCCAGTCCCTATCCAGAAGATCGTCTCCTTCAATCTTGCACGCTCCCTAGGCCTACTTTTGAGATGATCTAGCAGACCATTAGAGAGAAACAAACAAACAAACAAGAAAAGACACCCTGAGGAACCTTGCTAGCAGAGCCTGGGTAGCTCAGCCGGTAGAGCATCAAACTCGTAATCTGAGGGTCCCGGGTTCAAGTCCCTGTTCAGGCTTTGGACTCTCCAACACACATCCCAGGTCTTGCTTCTATGGGGTGAGGTAGCTGTGTTTTTGCCTTCACGGGTGCCCACCACCTCGTGCCCCCCCACCCCCACCCCCAAACACACAAAACTATTGTCAGAAACACTCACTTCTTATGAACCTGGGTATCTCAGCTGGTAGAGCATCAGACTTTTATTCTGAGGGTCCAGGGTTCAAGTCCTTGTTCAGGGGATGGCTCTCCTTGGCATTGGACTCTCCAAAACACATCCCTCGTCTCGCTACTATGGGCTGAGGTTACTGTGTTTTTGCCTTCACCGATGCCCACCACCTCATCCCCCCACCCCCCAAACACACAAAACTATTGTCAGAAACAACAATCTTTCATGAACCTGCATGGCTCAGCAGGTAGAGCATCAGACTTTTAATCTGAGGGTCCAGGGTTCAAGTCCCTGTGGGGGCGATCGGTCTCCTTCAATCTTGCACGCTCCCTAGGCCTACTTTTGTGATATATAGCGGACCGTTAGAGAGAAACAAAAAAACAAACAAGAAAAGACACCCTGAGGAAACTTGCAAACAGAGCCTGGGTAGCTCAACCGGTAGAACATCAGACTCTTAATCTGAGGCTACAGGGTTCAAGTTCCTGTTCAGTCGTCGGCTCTCCTTGGTGTTGGACTCTCCAACGCACATCCCGTGTCTTGCTTCTATAGGGTGAGGTGGCTGTGTTTTTGCCTTCACCAGTGCCCACCACCTCGTCCCCCCAACTCCCAAACACACAAAACTATTGTCAGAAATTNTCTCCTTGGCATTGGACTCTCCAACACACATCCCAGGTCTCGCTTCTATGGGGTGAGGTTACCGTGTTTTTGCCTTCACCGATGCCCACTACCTCGTCCCCCCCACCCCCCAAACACACAAAACTATTGTCAGAAACACTAATCTTTCATGAGCCTGCATGGCTCAACCGGTAGAGGATCAGACTTTTAATCTGAGTGCAGCGCAGCAGGTGAACCGGGCTTCTTCCAGAGCCATTTTGGTGGTATGAGGGTCCAGGGTTCAAGTCCCTGTGCAAGCAGCTAGTCTCCCTCAATTTTACACGCTCCGTAACCCCGTAGCTCACTCCAGGCCCCCAGTTTCTGGCTGCTGGCCTGTATATAAGGCCAGTCAGCAGCCACAGGAAGCTGGGTGGATCATCAGTCACTTCCTGGTTCCTGTCGTGCCATCTTGTTTCCACCTTCTGTGTCTCCTCATGTCTCCATGCTAGGGCTGCAACACAAGAAGCAAAAACAATAATTTTTTTGTCAGTTTGAACTGAGATCTCAGTGAGACTTTGGTCCCAGTATGAACTCTCAATGAACTAATAAACTTTTTCTTTGAAAATAAAATAATAATAATAATAATAATAAAAATAAAAATAAAGTTTTTAAACTCACTGTGAGCTCCAAGGGGAGCAGCCTGGCCTCAGTCCCTGATTCCCTGTTGACAGGGGGGCCTCTGCCTATTCAGGGGGAATCAGCTGGCCAACGCTGAGTCCTGGAACAGCTGCACACTCTGTACAGCCAGCTTGTCAATTTCACCTCCCACTGACCAGCACGCCGTACTGTGAGCTCGAGGGTGGGGGGGACCAGCCCGGCCCAGATAGCACAGGAGCCTCTTCTGCTCAGGATGGGGCGGGGCACCCAGAAGACTAGTTAGCTGACCAGTGTACTACATGGAGAGCCGGCGGCGGGGGGGCAGCAGCTGACCCAGCCCTGACCCAGGCAGTCCATGCACCACCCGGGCTGGGGCCAGGCCAAAACCTAGGTTCCCCCCAAGCTCATGGCATGGTGCACTGGTCAGGCACCTTGTCTTTGGGACCCCTGACCAGAAGAGACTCCTGTGCTGCCAGGGCTCTGCCCCCCAGAGCTCGCAGCACACTGGCTATCCAGCTGATCTTTGGGGCTGGGCACCCCCCGAGCAGAAGAGGGTCCTGGGCTGGCTCCCCCCGCCCCTCCTTCCCGGAGCTCCCAGCACAGTGTGCTGCTGGCCAGCAGGAGGTGAAATTATCACGCCACCTGCGCAGAGTGCACAACTGTTCCAGGACTCAGCGCCGGCCAGCTTATCTTGGGGTCAGGAGCCCCCTCCCCAGAAGAAGTGGAGGCTCCCCCATTGCTGTCATTGAAGCCAGACCACCTCCCCACCTCCCTCGTTTGGAGTTCACAGTCAGTTTAAATTTTATTTAATTTATTTATTTTAAATAGTTCACTTTTCCTCATCAATAATTACAGCAAGACGCTGCCGCTTCTCGGCTCATTCTCAGTCCCCAAAACAAATTGAAAACTAGGATTCTCGACAAGACCAAAAAACCAATGAAACAAACTTTCAGCCCTACCCCACGTACCTTGGACTGGCTCTGCACTCCCTGAACCTAGTGTGTTCTTTGGGCCAGCTGGAGGCTGGCCCTTCTGACCTTCCCTCTGGAAACCCAGTCCTTCTTATCCATTGGCAAGTCTGCCTGCCAGGATACTGGGGCTTGGCATCTGCTTCGATGTAGGCCTGGCATCTGCGGGCTGTGCCTTCTACATAGCTGCCCAGTGAACCACCTACGCAACTGCCCAGGGAGACCAGCTCTGCCTCTTGTCCAGTCCTGCTGCGTCTGCCTCATCTCGTCCATCCAGATGAATGGCAGCTGCATTGAAATTCCATAGGCCAGGCCAGGGATCCAGCTGGCTGCCGTCTCATTTGTTTTTATCCAGTCTTTATTTTCTCTCTCAGTCCTGCCACTCAATAACATACAAAGAGTTTAGCTTCAGGAAGATTGTGTATGGCCGCCATGTTGGCCCCAAGCATGAGAAAGAGAAGAGTTAAGGTGGGTAAAACAATATATTTAATGAAGCCAACTCCTGTTGGTGGGAGCAGGGAGGCTTTTGAGTCCTACAGAGCTCTTCCTCTGTTCAGACACACAGAAGAATTTGCGTGGGGTAGCTGTCAGTACTGAGTAGGAGGTGCAAGACTATATATATTTTTACCACTATCACAGATTTCACAATTTACCCACTGTCATCTAATATATAGCTACCCATGAATCCCCTTCCCCCACACTTCTGATCCCCCACTTTCATATTAAATATACATTCATCACACTGAAAATCTATAGCAGACCTTCTAATTTCTAATGTGCTACCTACCGGTAAACATGACATCTAGTTTAGCTTGCTTCCCAAAATTAACACTTCACATAGGTTTTCTTTAAAATGTCTTCAGCCAAAAAGACATACAGCAACAATACAATACTCCACGTAACAATGAGTTCCAGAAGTTTACTAATTAAATGGCTAAAGAAAATATCAGAATGCCATATACAGTGAATATATATGTAACATATATGTAACATTGGGTTCACTTAAGACATATCTTTAAACATCACAGGAGTTTTCTTTATGACACTTTTCAGGTACATCCAATGGGTTTCTTTTTCTGCAGCTGATTCTGTAACAAGTATAGCCAGATCTATATTGGCTACGCTTTCTACAATTGACTATATAGTATGGGTATTTTCAGACGTTTCATGACTATGGGTATTTTCAGACGTTACGTGGTCAATGTCCACCACAGTCAATTCCCTGTGGTGGCTTGGACCACGTAACGTCTGTTGGGGGGAACGGATGTTCCCCCCCAGATGTTACCATGGCGTGGGATCAGATTCACCATGCGAGCGGCCGAAGCGGCGGGACCAGAGGCCGTTGTGTGTTGAATCCGATTCCAGGCTGTGGTGACCCCCGCCGTCACGTCTGGACGGCGGACACAGGCCGGAATCCCCACAGGGATTCCGGCCCGTGGCCATAGCGGGCGGGCGCTGCGGTGGCATTGGCCACGGCGGCCACCCATCTCCCCAGAGGGTGGGCGGCGGGGAGCGTAGAGGGGGTGGGGCTGTGCGGCCGCACGTTGTGCCACGCGGCCCCGCCCCCTCCCCGATTCCCCGCCGGGATCCCCCGGAACATCTATTAAGGCGTTACGGGTCATCCCGCGGGGGATCATTTAACTGATTTTGTGATGGGGCCAATTGGCCCCGTCACGTCTGAAAACACCCAAAGTAACAAATATAGCTTCATAAGGTAATTAAAGTAATATATATATTACTTTAAAGAAATGTCTTAAGTGAACCCAGTAAAACCCCTGAAGAAACTATATTCCATAGCGAAACGTCGGGGGGGGGGGTTCTAAAGACTTCTTATTGACCCACTTATAGACAGTTTACTCCAGTTTATAGATTCTATTCCATACATGTCCTTTCTTGTTTGTACTATTTATATTTTCCTCCAGTATATTCCCAGTGCCTCATTAAATGTTACATATATATTAACTGTATATGGCATTCTAATATTTTCTTTAGCCATTTAATCAGTCAACTTCTGGAACTCATTGTTACGTGGAGTAGTGAATTGTTGCTGTATGTTTTGATTTTCACTGCTCCTCTATACCTCTGTGCATTATTATTTCAGTCAAAAAGACAGCAGCTGCACCAAAGACAAGGAACGTTTCTGCTAACGATTGATCTGCCCAATTCAAGAAGGGGACATCTCATATGGTGGGTTATTTATGCTCCACCTTGCTAGAAAGAAATCAGTCATTTTTTCATTATTTATGTATTTATTTTGAAAATGCACTGATGGTGAAAATAGCATCTTCAAAAGGCAGACATTTCCTGGAATTCAGCATGAGTTGCCAAGGACTATAGAACTGGGGAATATTTGCTGTGTAAGGGGCAAATACGCACCTTTTGGATACAACCAGGATCTTTTTCTGTTTTGTTTACATTTAATCCTGAACTATTTTTAGACTGCTGTGTGCCTTTGACTTAGGACAGCACTGGAGAATCTCTGGCCAATGGGTCACATCTGACCTGCAGCTTATTTTTACTTGGGCCCTTATCAACTCCTGGATCAGATGCACAGATCTGGTTCAAACCCTCAATGAGAGAGATCAGGGAAGGGAGAGGAAATGAGGTCAGGCACTCAAGAATGTCTTAGGCCCTTTTTAAATGGGCGGCACCCACACTAGAACACCCAGGGTGTTCATGCATGGGTGCCGCCCATGTAAATCCCATGGGGGTGGGGGTGCGCGCTCCCATGCACACACATCCCCATGCACAGAGGCACTGGAAAAAATGGAGGTGCCTCCGTGTGCGTGGGGATACCTGTGCACCCCGTCTGAACCCTCCCCCCACTGACCGCACGCAGACCGCAGCGTTCCCCCACCCCAACGCAGCCACAGTCTGTGTAAAAAGGGCCTTCATTTCCTTCATCTTGATCTATCCATGCTTGGCATAAGTCTGTGATGCAGAGACTCACTTCGGTGCCCGATTGAGCACAACCCAACTTCTCTCTGACCTGCAGCGCTTGTGCTAATTCTCAAAGATGCCTGGAGGGAAAAGGTCCCCCAGCCCTGAAGTAAGACATTTTAAGCTGTGAAACAGTCACAAGAAGGATGTGGTCCATAGCTGCAGAGCCCAAACAAACGCCACCCAGCTGGTAACCGCAGAACTGACGGGGAAATGGCAATATCGTAAACAATGGTAGTATAATGCGGTAAATCAATAACACAGCTAGTCAATTCAATCTACCACACAACAAATTAATACCTCTCAGTGAACAGTCCTTGCCGAAGCAGATACCGTTGATCTAGTCAGATAGCAGCAGATAACTGTTTCACTTCTAGTTAGGTTAACCTCAGTTCCTTTATTCCTTATTAAGAGCACACCACAGTGCCTTCAGACATTCACCAAGCCTTCCTACCCAGCTATCCCAGTAAAACCCAGCTGGTTTCCAGTTTTTCACAAGAGTAGAATTTAATTCCACAGTGCAAACCCAACGATTTCTGGGGGGTGGGGGACACATAAGAATTGGGGGTTAAAACTATTACAGTTGCACAGTTTTCATTTTAATAAATGCCAAGACCTTTGTGTTAGACAGCGCAGATCCTTACAATCCCAGGGACTGGAAAGTGTCAGTCTGTTCAGAAATATTTAAATTAAAGAAAAGAACTAGATTCAGCAGAGACTGAAATGTAAATTACTCTCAGAAATAGCACCTCATAAAGAAAATGAAAGTGCACAATTGACCCAGAGAGATGACATTTTCGAAATAGGGAAAGTTATGAAATATATACTTTATTGGACTCCAATTGTGCTCTAACTCTCTCTAATAGGCCTACACAGTCCTCTCTGCCCTCCCTCATCCCATGTTTGCACACATACTGCAATGATGACTGGAGTAATGCCAGTAGAAAATTGCAAAGGAGTAGGGTTTCCATTCCAGATCTCTAGGTTGTTTCACCAAAAGCCTCAGGGTTTTGATCCAGAGTTTCCGAGCCCTGATTTCTTTGGATCAGCTGAGCTGTCTCCAGGAACAGAGAAATCAGGTCTTCTGAGAGAGGTGGGGGAGACACGTCAAAAAGGGGGCAAGCCATAGGACTTTCCCATCTCCTTTCTAAGATGGCGCCAACCATACGGCGCATCATGGAATGAAGACACTATGTGCAGGGCAGGATTACATCAGAAAGGGGTGTGGCAGCCCCTTTGCCCACCTTCTTTCCATCAGGGCCTCGTCCCAGTATATCGTGACATCATGATGCTCCATAAGAGGCAGGGTTATATCAGAAATGGGTCTGATGACCCCTCTGCCCCACCCATTTTCTAATGTGGCTCCCTACAGAGCTGCCTTTGCTTCACCTCCACTGATGTAGCCCACAGCTGAATTTGTCCCTGGAATCTAGTCCCTACCCTCAAAAGTTGAAAGTGTGAGTTCAGAAGAAGGGTGTCAGGGGCCAAGGCTGGGGGACCGAGAGTAGGTGAAAGATCAGGGTCTAAGGACCAGGAGATGGTGCATGATTAGGGTCCAAGGGTCATGACGGGGATCAGCACACAGACCAAGAGGGCAGGTGTAGATGAGGCAGGACTGGACAGACAAGGCACAACTGGACAAAATGAGGTATGGCAGGACTGGACCAGAGAGATGGACAAGACAGGACAAATAAGGCACCAGACTGACAGTCAGGTAAAGGGTGCATCCTGCAGATGTCGAGCCATGCCAAAGGCAGCCAGACAGACTCATGGGCAGGATTTGAAGGACCAGGTCTCAGGGAAAGGGGTCTGAAGGACTGGCATCTTACCAGTCCCAGAGCACACAAGGTCCAGGGGGTGCAGAGTCAGTCCAAGGTTTGTGGAAACACAAGGAGGAGGAGGTACAAAAGGTAGTAACAGGAAGGCACAACAGGAACCAGGAAGTGACTGAGGATCCACCCAGCTGCCTGTGCATACTGCCTAGGCTTATGCTGCGTTCCCACCTGCGGCAGCAGTGGCAGCAGTGGGAGGGGCGAGGGAAGATGTGGCAGTGCGGAGGAGCCAGCCGATGGGAAAAGAGACGGTGCGAACAAGGATCTGCTGCGGCTTCTCTCTCGCGTGTCAGGAACGCAGCTTTATATACAGGCCAGCAGCCAACCAGGAAGTTGGGGGTGTGGAGTGAGGGCAAGGAGGGGTGTGGCTTGACCAGCATGCTGGAAGGTCTTATGGCCAATGGTGGGCCCTAGCTAGTGGGACCTGGTGGTGCTGCAGAGCCAGTCCCTGCACCAAGGGTGCTGCTTCAAACCTGGGTTCTACAAAGAGAGCAGAGATGAGATTATGTACTCAAGAAAAGGAGAAGGATCCAGGGTATAGCTCCATGATGGTACTGCAATCTCCAAGGTTGTTAGTCTTAGGGGGGTTTAATATTCATGCTGATAACAGTATTAAGGGGGCAGAGCAAGAGTTCATGGCTGCCATGGCAACTATGGGCCTGTCTCGGGTAGTGTCTGACCCAACTCATGAGGGGAGGCATACTATGGTTTGGTATTTTGCACTGGCCATGAAGCAGGAGGGTCTGTTAGCGGGGGAGGTGTCATCTGTGCCATTGTCTTAGACAGACCATTACGTCCTGCGGGCCAGTCTCCCGGCACACGTCTGCCCCCAGCAAGGTGTGGAACCTATTTGTATGGTTCGCCCCCAGAGACTTATGGAACCACATAGGTTCCGGAATGCTCTGGGGGGATATACCTTCCACACAATGACCTTGTTGCTTTTTGGAACACCTTGTTGACAGACGCCATCGACGGAATGGCTGCCAGTCATCCACTTCCCAAGCATAGGCGACACAGAACCCCGTGTTCATGGAGGGCCTGCATCAGCTGAAGCAGGAGGGGAGACAGTTAGAGCAACAGTCTCATCTCTGAACAGAACTTGTCTTCTCTCACATTGCAAGCTGCAGTGAGCAGAATGTTCCTGGGGGGGAGGGGAGGTCCTCTGCCGGGCACACAGCAAGTACAGCAGGAGATGACAATGTACAGGATAAGCCCAACAAAAACAGAAGGCATCATTTGTGGCTCAAGGAAATTTTCTAGGATAAACTACCTAATTAAAGTTGATAACTATATGTCCAGGTGGAGTTGATAGTGATTTGAGTTTTTTGACATTTGGCTACTTGTGTGGCACAAAACAGGAAACAGAATAGCCCTGTATAATGAGAAGGAGAGTGTTGTGTTGTGCCTCTGTTTCCCCAAAAGGAAAATGCGCTTAGTGGTCCAGGCCTGACATGATCTGGTCTGTATATAGGGTGCTCTTTTCCAATATGTGGAATTCGAGTTTACACTTTGCTAATAAGCCAGCCAGATCAGCAAAGTATTGTAAAGACCAATTCATTTATATAAATGAGGCTATGAGACTTTAAGAATATTATAAAAATATGAAGCAATAGTTTACTTAAGTTCAAATAAAGACATAACACAAAAGAAACAGTGTCAGTTAAATGTACATGACTTAAAAAGACATGTCTTGTTCAAAGAACAGCTTTTATTACAAGTTCAAAGATCTTAACATCAATAAGATATAACATATGCTCTAAGTATTATTGCTATGGTTGACTCAATGCATCATATAGAATATAACATATTACCTAGTCCTTTCCCCATTCTGCCAGATGAAAGAAGTGAGAGAAGCTTCAGGAAAGGAAGCTTTCTGAAAAATCCATCTTTCCTCTCTCTTCTTATAGAGAAAAAGATGCTTGGAATCAGTTTAGATGACGTCAGGCCAAGACTCCTGACAGGGAGGGTTTTCTCAAAATACATAGTAAGAAACCTGTTGATACATTCTAAAACAGGTTGCTATCATATAAGATAGGATTAACAACGAGTAAACTCCAAACAAACAAGGCCTCTTCCTGCCCTGCTTGAGAGTCACGTATTTTGACTCTAGTCAACAGAAACTGTTAATTTCTTTAACAAACTTGATTATATCTTCTGTTCCAGTATACAGGCTGATTTTTCATTATCTGGTCAAGAGTTCAGTAGAAAGGTCACTATAGGACAGCTCTTTAGGAAGTCATCATACAGAGAGGCTAATTCTGATTTCCAATATATTGAAACACAAATGGTCAAAAATATATGCCTATATACAGGATACATGACAAGAGGACATGGGAGTCTTCAGTGGAATTCATAGGACGTAATTTAAGACACTGGATGTCTTTAGACATAATGTCAACGGGTCTCTGAATATGTGTTTTAACCTTGATATGAACATCAGTTTGGCCTTGTGTTCACCATGTGGCGCTGCTTAGACACACAACCCATCTTGGGGCAAATCAGTGTTTTGCTCATCACCTGATCTCAGCTCACAAGCGCTGCTGCCTTCTTCCCTGTGTTGTACCTGCTAACACGCCACGCGATATCATTAGACACAACATTGGCCACGTGTTCAGTCTTCACATTGCATGGCCAAATTGGTGTTGGGATTGTTATGGTGCTTACACACAATGGCCAAACATGGGCTTAGGGGTTTTAACACCCAATCTTTGTTATGTCTAAAGATGCCCACTATCGTCCCTTGCTTAAATTCCTATAACTCCTCTTAGCTGGAGGACCAGGGCTCCAAACTTCTATTCCCAGCTTTGGGAACTGGATATGGTCTATTGGATCAGAACTGACTCATTGGGCATCTTTAGACATAACAAAGATTGGGTGTCAAAACTCCAAAGCACGTGTTTGGCCGTTGAGTGTAAGTACCATAACAATCTCAACACCAATTTGGGCACCCGTTGAACACACAACGTGAACACCATTGCATCACAAGGCCAATTTGCATGTTTTGGTGAATACATAGCTAATGATGTGTCTAATGATATTACATGGCGTATTAGCAGGTACAACATGGGGAACAAGGCAGCAGCGCTTGCGTGCTGAGATTGGGCGGTGAGCAAACACCGATTTACCCCAAGATGGGCTGTGTGTCTAAGGCTGCTTTTAAATGAGGAGCGCTGAAGCGCCTCCTCAACGCCGCATTAAAGCAAAGCCGCTGGAAGTGACGTTCTCCCCGTTGCTGGCGGCGGCGGCTGCTGGAGACACGGGGCTTTGGAGCGGCGCGTTCTTAAGCCTGATAATTGAAGTCTTAAGAACACGCCGCTTCAAAGCCCCGTGTCTCCAGCCGCCGCTGCCTCCGGCAACGGGGAGAACGTCACTTCCGGCGGCTTTGCTTTAATGCGGCATTGAGGAGGCACTTCAGCGCTCCTCGTTTAAAAGCAGCCTGAGTAGTGCCACATGGTGAACACAGGGCCAAAGCGGTGTTCATATCAAGGTTCGAACACACATTCAGACACCCATTGACATTATCTCTAAAGACACCCATTATATGACCTCAGTTTCCCTCTCTAACATTTGCTGAACGGAATCCTGGTGACAAGCTGTAAAGCAGCCATTGAAAACATTAATGGAGAGAGATGGTCCATGCCTTATTTTTTTAAGTGACCAGCTTGCTGAGACTGCTAACCTTACAGAAGCACCAACTGTGATGATTTTTCTGGGAGGTGCAAACACAGGCTCATCAGGGAAGCTCATTTCACTTACCCCGCTAAGCAGCAGGTGGCAAGTGATTGGAGTTCCATCCTGGGCTGCATTTTGCCTCAGTGACCGTAGCTTAAAGGTTCAATGTCCCCCATTATCACCTCACTCCCAAACGCTCATCTTTTTCATTTTTATAAAAAAAAAGTCTTCGAAAACCAAAAGAAGAGATTGCTCTTCAGCAGAGACCTTGGTTCTAGACAGAAGTACTCCCCCCCCCCCTTAATTTAGAACTATACCAGCCTCTGCAAATGAAAGCTTATTATAATGGCAGCACTGACAGGCCCTTGACAATAGTGGCAAGTCTAGTGCCTCTATAATTGCTTTTCAGCCTTGCTAAGACGGCCTGCTTGCAATTGGGAAGCTTTTAAGGCAGAATGAAAGAGAGAGTTATACAATGCTTAATTACAGCCCTCTTGTACCCTTTCAGTGTGACCTCAGAGGTGTATTGTTTCCATGACGACAACACTGGTAGGGCTCAACCAGGATCAGGACCCTATTATGCTAAGGCAGACGGTTTCATCTGAACTGGTCATGAGCTGCTTTCAGGGGGGACCATAACCATCAAAGACCCCCTTTTCTCCATTTCTTAACCTTTTTTCAGACCCACTAGGCAAGGTAGGAAAAGCTGAAAGTTGCCAATTCAAGAGGGTATCTAAGGATGGGGAACCCCAGACCCGTGGGCCAAATACAGCCCACATCCTGTTTTAATTTGCCCCCTTTCCAATGCCTTGACATGGCCTTTGGATTCCCTCCCCATCACCCACTTCTTCAAGGCAGGGGCATAGTGAGG
The DNA here is from genome assembly GCA_003113815.1 of Sphenodon punctatus. NCBI lineage: Eukaryota > Metazoa > Chordata > Lepidosauria > Sphenodontia > Sphenodontidae > Sphenodon > Sphenodon punctatus. The sequence goes on along the minus strand of QEPC01008366.1, from coordinate 3,166,804 downwards.
TGGGAATAGGCCCTGGGGCAGAAGATGGAATGGGGGGCCCTCCTTGCTGGGTTTCTGAAGTTTGGCTATTTGCGTGGCAGAAAATCCTGCCCTGACATGCGCAAGGGAAGCCGCAGCAGATCCCCGTTCGCACTGGCTCTTTTCCCGTCGGCCGGCTCCTGGGCTATGCCGCATCTTCCCTCACCCCTCCCGCTGCCGGTGAGAACGCAGCTGAGATATTTACATGCGGCGTGGTTTTACGCTGCGTGTGCGCTGCGCACATCTAAAAGCGGCCTTTGCTGCCCTCTTAAATTTGCTGCCATTGGAGACGCATGGCAGGGCTGCTGAGGTTCTCTTTGATCAACTGTTGTGGGGTGAGGGGACACCCCAAGTCCCTTACTTTCCTATCCCTGCCCACATATTAATTGACTTACATCATTTCAAATGAACTCTAATTGGGTATGACATTTTGACTGTTCAACAAGTCATCTGAATGTTTAGGGATGTTCTTTAAGTATTCAGATATATGAATAAGAACATAAATAGTGCCGTACTGGGTCAGACCAATGGGCCATCAAGCCCAGCATCCTGTCTCTGACAGCGGCCAATCTCTTTCTCTTGGGAGAAGCACCCAACAGGACACAATGGGCAATCCATTCCATGTTGTTCCAGCCCCCAACAGTAAGAGGTTACATTCCCAAAACCTACTTGGCGAATAGCTATTAATGGACCTCCAAGAATGTTTAGGGATGTTTGAATCTGAATGTTTAGGGATGTTCTTTAAGTATTCAGATATATCTATCCAACGTTTTAAAAAGTATACACATTCTGGACATTTTCCTACAACTTGCATTTAAGGTGCTGGAGTGACCTCCAAAATATCACAAAGCTACAAAAGTCAAACACACTGAAAATGAACAGCTCTTTCCCCTTGGGCAGCTTCAGACTTTTTTGTGAACCTCGGAATATTTCCCATCTACATAGCGCTGTGCCGTGTTTACTCTGGCTAATGAAAAGCCATGCAAAGCACTGGGAAGGCATCAGATGCTTTTTGAGAATCCCTACGACATTTCAATGAAATAGGCCATGAGAAAAGGAATCCGATGGTCTGATAAAATGAGAAAATGCCAGATAGAGTGGAATGATGGTTTTTCATGTAACTCTACATTTTATTCAGTTTCCTGGGGTGAGGGAAAATGTCTTCTGAAATATCACCGAGCTGGAAGGAGCCTTCAGGGTTATCTGGTCCAGCCCCCTGCCACCACACGGAATCCAGTATACTGGAGGTGGGCAAAGTTCCCAAGCCCAAGAGTTGCATACCAAAATGTTCATATCACTGAGAGCCTTAACTCACATTACAACAATTGTAGATTTCCCCCAATCCCGTAGACATACAGCACTGTTTCCCCAACTTCCCCTCACATCAAAGCTCTGACTCCTGGGAGGTCTGGGGGGTTCCGGAAGCAGCAATAGCAGAACAGGGAATGCTTTCACTTCTCTCACGAGGCTCTGGCAGCCAAAATGGCAGCTCAGCTTCTCTTGCTTCTGAGGAGGCAAGAGACACAGTCCCGGGCAGCCACTTCTGGTAAAAGCTGCAGTAAAGGTGTTTAAGAGGCACATGCAGTTCCTGTCATCCTGAGCTGTCATTGTTCCCACTTCTGCTTTATACCTACACCATCCCTGACTGATGTCTGTCTAGCCTATTTTTAAATCCTCCAGTAATGACAGTCAATGTAGCTTAGTGGATAAGGTGTGGGACTTGGATATGAGAGACCAGGGTCTAAATTCCCATCTTAGCCAGGAACTTACTGGGTGGCCTTTGGAAGTCACTATCTCAGCCTCAGTTTGCCATCTGTAAAATGGGGATAATAATGTGACCTACCTTAAAGGGTTATTATAGGGGTAAACTAGATAAGGATTGTAGAGCACTCTGAACATTGAAAGTGCTATAGAAATGACTAATAATCAAGAATCTACACTTCCCTTGGCAAATTATACTCAGACCTGGTAGTTAGAAAATTCTTCCTAATCTTGGGCCTAATTTTGTTTCTCTTTTCATTTAAGCTCATTCCCTCTAGTCCTAGCCTCAGCGACCTGAGAGAACAACTGGGTGCCATTTATTTATAACAGTCTTTCACATATTTGAAAACTATAATTATGTCCCACCCACCCTCTTAATCTTCTTATTTCTATCCTAAAAATTCTCACTTCCTTTAACCTCACTTCATACTGTACAACTCGTGTTTGTTTCTTTTTAATTGAAATGAAATGAAAAAAACAAACATTTGTTTTAATAATTAAAATATGAAAGAGATAGACTATGGTAATGAAAACAGATAAAAACAAAGAAAAAAGTGTCCATTTATGTTATAAAAATAAAAAATAAAATTAAAAATACTGCGCATGAGCAAAATGGCCATCAGGGCCGTTCTGTCCTTTCCTAATATGGGGCTGGCAGATTCGGTGCCATTTTGGAAAAGGGAAGCCATTCTTCCCATGCACGGCAGCCATTTTGCACTTGCTCAGACTGGCTGCCTTTTTCCCAAAATAGCACAGACGCTGCCGGTGCTGTTTTGGGAAAGGAAATTGCATGCGCAGAACGGTCCAGCGCCCATTTTGTGCATGCACAATGATTTTTTTAAAAATTATTTTTATTATTTTTGATAAAAATAAACGGGAGGAGGAAAACCCCAAAGAACATTTTTTATTTATGAAAACCCCTGAAAATGAAGGAGTTTTTGTAAACAAAAAATGAAAACAAAAATGAATGAAGTGCCTGAGGCACACCCCTACTTCATAGGCCTTTCCTTCCACTCCCTTTACGATCCTTGTTGCTGAATGTCATGACATTCTGTAAGGGGCAAGGCTGCATCCAAAAAAGGCATTACAGCCTTATGCCCCACGGCTTTCCAACATGGCTCCAACCCCTGCAAAGCATTGCAACACCACGATGCCCCCTCATGGATTAAGTTAGAAAGCAGCATGACAGCACATATTTCGAGTAGCCTAGAACAGAGGTGGGAAACCTCAGCCCCAGGGAGCTCAGCAAATATGGTCCACAGCTAGTTTTTCTGTGCCCCTTTTCAATTATAGATTTGGCCCCTGGATCCTCCAGTTCCTGTCCTCAAGCATTGAATAAACTGAGCTCAGGGGAAGGGAGCAAAGATGCGGGCATGCACATAAGGACAGGGGACAGATTCATGGCAGAGAGCCACAATCTAGACCCCTTTCTACCTGAGCGCATCCTTTAAAGTACCCCTGCCCAAAACTCCTATGCGGCCATCAGAGCTTGATTTTCAAAGCGACCCCTTGGAAGGGAAAAGGTTCCCCACCCCGGCCTAGCATATTCCATGTAGAGGATATCTAAATGCAAAATGCATGCTGCTTTACAGACTGGTAAGCTCTGGAGTGGACACAAAATACTTTCAGTTTGCCCAAGCCAGAGTTTCAGAGTTCCAACATTTGGGGAATGCTCTTTCAGCAGAGTGTGCTGGTGAATTCCAGCGGCACCTTTTCTAGGGGGTTACTTGCTCTCTAACAGGCTTACTTAACTGAAGCCTAGATGGGGGGGTTGACTAGAGAAGGGCTCTGTAGGTCAGGCCGGTGGCCTCCAAGTCCGGAACATTGAAAGCCAGGCTGAAAGCTTAGCAAAGAGGGAGACCGCCAGAGAAGAAGGTTGTAGTGGTCCTCTAGGTCACAGAAGAGTCTGTTGGGTGGAGGAGGGCCCTGTCAGGCATGCATCCCCAGGGGGTCTGGAGCAGTAGCCAGCCCTTCTGTGCCAGCCCCTACATTCCTTTGCCTTAGGCCTAGCCACTCCTTCTGGAGTCTTTGGGCTAGCCAGGTCACATCCTTCTCCAGCCTTGACCCAGCTCCAGTCCCATCTCTAAGCTTCCCAGTTGGCTGCCAGCCAGGATATAGGCCTGGCTGGTAGCAGCAGGAAGCTGGGTGGGACAATACTTCCTGTTTCTGTGCCACTGCTCCTTAATCTCCATTCTGCCTTCCCTCCATCTTCCCTCCTTAGATTGACTCACCAGTTTGATCTTTGGCTCCGTCTCTTGACCCTGATTTTAGACTGTGCCTTGGTTCTGATGCCCCGATTCCTATTTCCCACTCCCAATCCTGTTTCCTTGTCCCAGCCCCAATCGTGGCACGTCTACCTGCATCCTGGATGTACCCACAATTTCCAACAGTCCCTGGAACAGGGAGCTGGGAGTGAGAAACCTACAGTTAAGTTTGTAAGTGAATCAGTGTCTTTCAGGGCCAGGAGGCTGGACTAGACAAGATGACCCTTGCGATTTCTTGTCACTCTCCAGTTAGGGTGGCCAGATATGCAAATTTTAGGGGATACTTATGAGAAATACAGGTTGCAGTGCTGCATTGGAAAGCTGGTGATTTGGGTGGATCCGTGTAGCCCAAGAGGGAACACTGGAGGTTGAAAAATATACTGAAGGTGAGCTGCAAATGTCCAATGTATGATTTCTGAGGGAAACTGAGGCACAGACTTGAGCAGAGGTGCAAGGCAGAAGTTTGAGGTGTTTGATGTAGAAGAAGCCTGGTTGTTTTGTAAACACAAAAATGAAATCTATCTATCGGAATGGGGTGACACAGCTAATAAAGACAAAATAAATGAAAAAAGCTCCTCACTGCAAATCAGGCAATTGTGGTGTAAATCAAAATTCTGCCTAGGTATCATAAAAAATCTCAGAAGAAATGCCTGATCTCCTGTTCCTAACTCCATGTGCTGCAGTTGCCAGCATAGTGATATTTCTGGCTGACAAATAGAGTTCTGTCAACACAGCCATCTGGCTATACAGGCTATATCGTCTTGCTTTGAGTCAAAGCCATAGCATGTATTTTAAGAAGCCCAGTATCACCTGCAGCTAAAATTAATGGCATTGTAGGAGGGTTTCCGTGTTCAGTGTCTGCAGCAGGGATGTGCATTCGAGTTTTGACAAAATACAAATAAATGCAAAAAAAGACCTTTTGTGGGGTTCCATATTCAAAACACAAATACTAGGGTTGTGTATTTGGGTTCCGAGTGAACCCCAAATTTCCATTAAAAATGTGGTATCTGAGGTCTCAAACTGGGTCCCAAAAGCTGCAGCTGGGAGCCAACCTGCTCTCTGACTCTCAGCTTAGCAGCTGAGCCCTCCCCACCTACAGAACTGCAGCCATCCCCAGCACAGTGGAGACCAGCTAAGCAAGGGTGAAATGGTGAATCCCCAAGACAATTACCACGACCTCAACAAGTGACTCGCTCCGTGGGGCTGCAGTTGCTTAAATTAGGCCTACCGAGAGCCCAATTGTCATCTTTGGGCTTTTAAGGGGCAATGCAATTAATAAAGCAGAGGATCTTGGACCAGGAAACCCAGACAGAAAGTAATGCGCTGGCTACTCAGAAGGTAGTTCCAAGGTACATCTGTAGTGGTTTACAAAACACTTCTGCACAATACTTAATTAACTGGGCACTCTGGCCCCAAAGGAGGGTCTTCACTTTATTGCGTCTGAACGTGTTTCCTTCTGCAGTGTTGGAGGGTAGATATCCTAATATCCCGAAAGAGAACAGACTGTGTTTATTTTGCAAATTCGAGGTCCCCGAGACTGTGAAGCACATTATTTTGAAGTGTCCAGCTTACAGTCAGTTGAGGAGAAAATATATTCAGAGTTTTATTAATAGTTTCCCTGCAGGGCTTTCTGATGACATCAATTTACAGCTTTTGTTGGATAAAGGTGATACTCAATGTTCGAGAGCTGTGGCAGCTTTTGGTGCATGTGTTGCTTTTGATAAGCAAAAATGGGGGCAATATTCGAAAATATGAATGATTATAATTTCTAGAGGATTTATTTCTTGTATGATACCGTTAAGTTAACCTGGTTTTATTTCATTTATACTTAGCCGAGTTAGGCTCTGTTGAATTATGAATGTATGTATATTATTATTTTATATTTGTGCTTGGATTGTGATGGCCAAAATGGCTAACAATAAAATATTAACTAACTAACAAGTGACTCCTCTGAGCCAGGCACATGTCCCATTCCCTCTACCCAAGCCAACAACCTCATCTGAACCTAGTCTTATGCCCCATTACCCTTTGTTCAAACCAGTGACCCCTTCCCAAGCCAATAACTGCCTCTAGGGGTATTTTCAGATGTGATAGGGTTCAATTCGCCCTGCCACGGAAACACCCTACTGATTCCCCGCTGGGGCCAACATGTAACGGCCAACAGATGTGTTGACCGCTCCCGACAGGGAATCGGGGTTGGGGGGGCGGGGCCATGCGGCACAACGTGTGGCCGCACAGCCCCGCCCCCCCCCCCCCCCCCCCCCCCCCCCACTCCGCCCACCCTCTTGGGACCACATTTTTCTTTCCTTATAGTTCTGTCAAACTAGCAGAGCCTCACTGCACTTCTGAGCCAAAATAAGCCATATTCTTTGTGTATAACATGTTGGCAGCAATTGGGGGAATTTATTTTATTTATTTATTTATTTATTTATAATGTTTATATACCACCACCCTATGCCCAATGGCAGCCCAGGACGGTGAACAGCATATAAAATATACAATACAATAAAATACAATATAACATAAACTCTTCCTTGCTTAAAAACCACACAACTGAGGCCCAGGAACAGGAAAAAAAAGACCTTACCCCTAGAAAAAGAAGAAACAAGGGGAAAAACAAACAAACCACCCACTACCCATCCCTCTCACCAAATGTCTGACAAAACAGTCACGGTTTGCATTGTCTACGGAAGGAGGGGAGATTCAGAGGGAGGCAAATTTCCACTGGGAGGAAGTTCCATAGCCACGGTGCAGACACCGAGAATACCCTCTCAAACATTGCCACCCGAGAAACCTGGGGGACCTCCAAGAGGGCACCCCCAGCTGACCGCAGGAGCTGATCCAGGACACAAGAGGGGAGGCGGTGTTGTAGGTATGTGGGGCCCAAGACGTATAGGGCTTTAAAGGTAATAACCAACACCTTGAATAGTCTTCTGCCTATAGCCCAGAAGACTATAGGCAGCCAGTGCAGAGAACGGAGCACCGGTGTTATGTGCTCCCAGCAGCCCACCCCGACAAGGAGGCAAGCCACTGCATTCTGCACCAGCTGCAGTCTTTGGGCTGTCACCAAGGGTAGACCCATGTAGAGTGTGTTGCAGTAGTCCAGTCTCGAAGTGATGAATGCATGGATGATGGTAGCAAGATCCGAACCTGAGATATAAGGCCGAAGACATCCAACCAGATGTAATTTATCAAATGCACTCCTCACCACAGCTGCCACCTGAGTGTTCAGGCAGTGAACACAGGCAAAGATACAACTACAAATAAACATGAATACGAGAAACACAGATAGAAATACAGATACATGACCCTGTGCACACTCCTATGGCCACCATACTACCATTTTCAATAGATAGATTCCCAGATGGGCTCTCATGTCTTTTGTTCATTCTGTGCAGATGTCCTGCACCAAATAAATACACAACCCATAACTGTGTTCCCTCTCATCTGGGCTCCTTCTTTGAGGCAACCCACAATCTGGACCCTAGCCTTTTCCTCTGAGGCTTTTCCTGGGCCATCCCAGCCTTGTGATTTCCCACTCTTTTCTTGCTCCCTCTCCGGAGATTTCCTTGGTCTGCCACCAGACCCTGGAGATCAGTTTTATAAAGGCTCCTTCTCCACCCTGCTCAAGTGAAGTCAAATAGACTCAGAGGTAGGTCGGTCTACCTAGGCCCTCACCCTGTAAGGACTTATCACTGCACCCTGCCACAGCTGACATTTATTATCTTGGTCATTTGGGTTACTCCCATCAAAATCTGAACCATCCTGGATAGGTTGGGTACTAAAAGGTAGTTGTATTACCAATTCATCATTTTTGTGCCATTTTAGGACTGAAATAAGAATCAAAATGATTCTTACGAGAATTTCATAAAACTCAAGAAGTGACAGTGAGATCTTGAGAAGAGACTAACAGTTTGAGATTTTGTGAGATATCTTCAAGTGGAAAACCCTAACACACCCGCCCACCACACTTGCAAAAAAGTGGGGGTCCTTTTACTCACCTGGCTGCCTCTCTGAGTCCAGGAGAACTGCTCCAGCTGCTGGGTCTCGCTGCTGGAGCTCTCCCCACTCACCTACTCTGCAGGGGAAGAGGGGAAGCCTCCAGGGAGAAGGCAAAAAAAATATTTTTTAATCAACGGGCATTCTCAAAATGGCCACCGAGGCTGTTCTGAGCATGTGCAGCCCTTTTCTAAAATGGTGGCAGCAGCATCTGTGCCATTTTGGAAAGGGGCAGCTGGTGTGAGCATGTGCAGACTGGCTGTCCTTTTTCCAAAATGATTTTTCTTTTGCCTCCTCCTCAGACTCTTACAAGTTTGCAAGCAGCAGGTCCTAAAGACTGCAATTAAATTTTATTGCAGAGCTGCTCAACATATGGCATATGACTCAACATGCAGCCCACAAGGCCATTTCCTGAGACCCTCAAAGCTGCCAGCGGCCCCAGAACCCAGGGCAGATGGTTTTGACATCCCGGCAAGGAAGTTCCCCCATGGTATTCCCTTTTAGCATAGGGGCAAGAAATTCAAATGGTGGAAAGAAGGCGAAAGTAGTCCTAACTTCTGATGGGGGCAGTTTAATTACACAAAACAGCTCTAGTGATAGGAGAACAATGTAAAACTATTTCATCTTAAAAAGTTAACATTAAGGAAAGTGAGTATGTATGGACTTGAAGAGAGCTTGCACCACACAAGCGTCCTGTTCCCCCAACACCCAACACCACCTTAGCCTCCCCAAACATAAAACTTATCAGCTGCTAAAAGTACTGCCCAGAATTTTAGGTAGTTGGTTACTGGTTTCTATTTGTGTGTACCAATCGGGTAAGTGAGGGCTACTTGAAATTGTGGTTATTATCCGGGGGTAAAAAATGAGCTACCCATTTCATTTCTAATATTGAGCCTCTCTTCACAGTGGTTGGGACTCACGGGAGGGAGTGGTTTGAGGAAATAGGTGGGCTGTTTTCTCTCTCTTCAATCTACTCATGATTTTAGCAGAGTTATTCTAGAGATACTAAGCACTAAGAGCACTGATGTGTTTGAAGCTTCCTATAACTCTGTTGCCCCGGCACCCGGAAGAAGACACGAAACACAGTTGTTGGGTTTTAAAGGCTGCACAGTTTATTGACCACATTAAAACATCAGGGGAGGGGTATACCCCTCCTGGGTCCTAACTCGAACTATGCTTTTAAACTGCTTAATTAACATTCCTAACTGTGCAGCCTGATGTCCCTCGGTGCCGCAAACCTTGTGTGCGTTAGGTCACTCTCACTCCAGCCACCTAGCTGTTCGAGGAGGTCGAAGCCTTCTCGTGACCAAAGTAGGAGGCAGGCGGTGGCCGCCAAAGGTGACCGCCAGGTCTTGCCGATGTATAAGCTCACCCCTCCCTCCTAAGCGTGGGTTGGAAGCTCCACCCACGCTCCTTCTCTTAAGGAGATGGCTTGAACACACGACTATCTAATACTTAACCTTACCTAAATAACACCCTGGACCCCTGCCACATCAAACCCCAGCAGTTCGCTTGGCTGGTTTGAACCCCCACCCCGACTTCACAATACCTGCTCTAGTTTGAGCTTCAGAGCTGACAGATACAGCTGAATGCACACCTCTGAGAGGTGGACCCCGTCTGGTCTGTACAGCTCGGGCCAAGAAAATCAGATCTCGGAGTGGGCAATAATGTCCCCGCCCCGGACGAGTACCACTCGCTCCACTTCTCAGTTAATTTTATTCCGTACCTGATCAACCCTACCTGGGCGGATTGCATTAGCCCACCTTATTCGCTCGAACATGTGTGTCCAAATCAGTTTGGTGGAAGGCAGCAGCCTGTCTATCTCCAAACAATCCCTCTTTATCCTGACAACTAGTTCTAGTCCTGACATTTGCGGGATGTTGTTCTCACCCAAGTGTACCGCTAAGATGTTAGGATGCCACCCCCTTGTGGCTTCATGGATGAGCGGCATGAGCAGCTCCCACTTCATACCGCGTCTGGCCTTCCACAAGACTTCAGCCTTGTTGCTGAGACCCAGCTGAGTCCCCCAGTGTGACGGGCCTGCCGCTTTTCCAGCCCAGTAAACGATGCTATGTCCCACTATCAAAACTAGTTGTCGGTGACCTCTGGGCCCTAAACCTGCAGAGTGAGAGACAACATGGGAGACAGACTTTGAAATCATTGCGGCAGCTGTCTCATGTAAGATCGAAAGCCTGCTGACTTCCGTCTCCCTAAATGCTTGATTTCTCTCTCTTCCATGCCTATCACGGAGGCACAGCTTGCCGCTCCAATCCGAAAGGAGTGCAAAGCAAACCTGTGAGCTGGGAGCTCTGCCCTAGCCAAGGCCATATGCAGCACAGTACTGAATTGATGGCATGTCATGACCGTGCCATCCTGGTGCATGAGGAAAGGGCCTCTCGGAGCAAAGGGCGAACCTCCCTGTAATTTGTAACCGCTGCCACTGGGCATAACAGCGTATGTCCCACCCTTGACAACGAAATCTCCTGACCACGCTGATGCTGGTCCGTCTTGGAAGCGCGTAGTAATATGTAGATAGAATGTGGGGTGGCCCTCACATCCCTATTACTAATCACTCTGGAGGCCTGGTCATGCTTCGATGCTGCCATTAATTCAGAGACTCGGAAAGCCCCCAAAAAAGCCAGTTTAAATGTGGCATCGAATAGCAGGACCTCGAAACCATTAAAGCAAACCTTGCTCAGTTCGTTGGAAATATCGAGAAGGATTTGTGGGGTGATGGGGAGCCTTCCGTCCCTCGAGGAGGATCTCTGCCATGACCAGGCCTCAATCAGTTTCTTTGCAAAGAAACCTTGACCCGGTGAGGAGTGGCCAGCAAGCTTGCTATTGAAATTCAAGGCAGCTAACTTCACTGCTATGCTAGCTGGGGTGAAGTCCTGGGAATTAAGGGCCATCGCAAATTGAAGAGTTTGGGCTTCAGGGATGGGAAAACCTAGCTCTCATCCCTGGTGTGATCTAAATTCCTGGAACTCCCTGAAAGCCCTGCTGTACGCCTGCCTGGTACCGGGAGCTAAGGAACCTTGCACCGCCACATTAAGCTCAGTTGTCCAATGCTCCACATGTCTGGTGGCATGGGCTCGGGCTCCTTGCTGGCCTCTGGCACCAGAAGACAGAAGCAGTCCATCTGGTAGCGAGAGAGAGCATTGGCTATCCCACCAGGGACATGCTTAGCTGTAAACAAGATATTGTGACTAAGGCATTGGAGAACAAAGGCCCTAACCAGACCCATGGCCCTTGGGGACTTAGACACCTGCGTATTAATGATGTGGACCACTGCTGAGTTGGCACACCAAAAGAGAACTGCCCAGTTCTCGAATACCTTTGGCCATAAGTGAACTGCTAATACGATTGGGAAGAATTCCAGGAATGTAAGACCGTGCATTATCCCCGATACCGCCTATTCTGTAGGCCACTGGGCCGAACCCGAATGACCCTGCTGCGTCAGACTGCACCTGGAGTGCGGCTTCCAGCAAGAACCACTGCCTCCATATGCAGACCCCATTATAGCCTTCGAGGAATCAGCTCCAAATCGCCAAGTCCTCGCGCATCGCGGCCAACACCCAGATGTGGTGGGGGGGTGGGTAAGTTGCTGGGAACACTCGCGTAAAGCCTGCACAAGAAATCCCATCCTGGCGCCACCACCCTGCAGGCAAAGTTCAGTCTGCCTAGCAAACCCTGCATCTGGCGAACCATGACCTTACTGTGCCCAAGATAGTCCTTTAGCACCCCTTGGATGGCGATCAACTTGTCCTTAGGCAGGTGGAACTCCTCTTTGATCATGTCTAACTCAATACCCAGAAAGGTGAGCGTTGTGGTGGGTCGAACCATTTTATCAGGGGCCAGCGGGACACCTAACTCCTCAGCTATAGCTTGGAAGGTGTTCAGTAGCCTGGCGTAGTCTCCCGTGCCCGCTGGACACAGGAAGAGGAAGTCATCGATGTAATGGATGACATGCTGCAAGCGCACCCAGTACTGGACCAGCCAGTCGAGTAATGAGGTGAATCATTCAAAAGCCGAACAGAAGATGGAACATCCCATTGGCATGGCTTTATAAAAATAAAAGTTTACTTGAAATTGGAAACCCAGCAGCTCGAAGTCGTCTGGGTGGACCAGGAGCAGGCGGAAGGCCGACTTGATGTTGCATTTCACCAGGAGCACCCCTGGGCCACATGCTCTTGCCATCTCAATCGCGGTGTCAAACGACGTGTAGCAAACAACGCAGAGCTTGGCTGGCATCGTGTCACTGACAGACCCCCCTTTTGGGTAGGAAAGGTGGTGAATGAGACAAAACTCCACCGGCGCCTTCTTAGAAACTATACCCAACGGGGATACATGCAGGGCCTCCATGGGCAGTGATCTGAATGGACCCGCCACCCTGCCTTCTGAAATTTCCTTTTGTAGCTTGGCGTGCACCAAGTTTTCCAACCCCTTAATTGACTTCAAGTTCTCCACCCAAGCTCTGTATTCAAAATCGCCAGCAGGAATCCGAAAACTGTTCTTGAAACCCTCTACCATATAGTGCACGTCCACGCGCCATGGGCAATCACACAGAGCTTTACTCAAAGTCCTATGGCTTACCGGGGTTGGAGCCCTTACCATTAGGTCCCCCTGTGCTGCTGACTGATGACTTGTTCAGTGGCCTGGTCTTACCCTGGGTCCAGACTCTGTTGCAGTGGCAGGCTGCATGGCTGTCTGTGCAGTATGAACATGTGTGACAGAAACGGCAAGAGAAGCATGCGCAACCCCCTGACCCGTTGAACTCCCAGCACGTGGGTCCCTTTGCTGTGTTGCGGCGCCCGTCCACCCAAAAGGGGTCATTGACTGGGGCCATGCCACCCCTAGACAATGCATGGCCATTGTCGGTACGGGGGGCATTGCACACATTCACCATACACTCAAGCCATAAGTCTTGCGTGTACCTGTCCCATCAAATACCCGGTGTAATAGAGGCTCGCTTCTTAAAGGCCTCATCATAAACCAACCATGCCCCAGGGTTTCCCGTGTCGTACGCCCTCCGCACAATGTCCTGATATTTCAAGAGCTCAACAGCCTGCTCGGGGGACATCTGTAACATGACTCCCATGAGAATGGAGAAGGCAGCAGACCAGTTGGACCAATTCCAGTCCACTCTGGACTTTTTGAACTTCTCCTTCTCTTTCTCCTCATCTTTGAATTTGGATCAAAGATAGGTTCAGTATAAAGGAGGGAGAATACATCCACGAATTCTCCCTTCCAGATTTTGTCCCTGACCGCTTGCATCAGATGTGTGCCCAATGGGGCATTCACCTCCGCATAGCCTCCGGCAAGTGGGGCCTGTTCCGGTGGTGTCTTCCTACCTGCCTGTCCCCAGTGTGAACAGTGCCCTTTGCGAGTCAAAAGCTGCACCACCTGGTGTCAACCCCCCCCCTCCCGGCAAAGCGGCGTGCTGCAACAAGGGGGTATGGTGGCAGTGGTGTGTTGGGAGCCGCCTGGCCGGGCCACGACACCCATGAGCCCACCCAACCCAGCCTCGGCTGCTCTGGAGTCGCTTGCACCATGCCAGTGCAGCAATCCAGGAAGCAACAGGTGCAATGGGGGTTATCTACACTCGGGGAGCTCTCTGCACAATCCCTACCCAGGCGGTGCTGGGGGTTCCCACCGCTGACACCGACCAGGGGGCTGGATAGTCCATGGTTCCAGCTCCATTCCACCTCGCCTTGTTACTACCACCGCTGGTGGCGCTTTCCGGCTCGCAACTGCTCGAACCGATGCCTCCATGGATTCCATCCGCTCGGAGAACTCCTGTAGCCTGTACTGCATGGGGTGGCCAACTTGCCTCTCAGACCTCCGTCACGTTGGGGAGGGGGGGCTGTCTAATCCCTCCGACTCCCCATGCCATGGGGATGGTAATGCCTCAGGTGTCACATTTACCTCTATGCTCCTGGGTTGACTCGGCCCAACCTCCTCTCCCTCGAAGGCCATGCCATCCACTTGCACCCCAGGCCCACTGGACCTGACCTCCCTGCGCCTCTGTCTGGAGTGCCCTCTCTCCAGAGCGGGGGGGCGATCATCCAAGCCCCTCAGCAGCTCCTCGCACCCCCCATTCTTTCTTGTAATGAGACCATAATGGCATCCGCCTGTTGCTGCGCGTCCGCCCATCCCTTCTGCCCGGTCTTCTTCACTTTACCCCTTCTACCCATTGCCGCATGCACACTCACCCTACAGCCATCGGGGGGGGAGGGTTTGCACTGTTCTGGCCTCACCCGTCTCCCTTTACTGGAAACAAGCCTGGGGTGGGCGCCGCTCATCACGTGCGCTCTCCTCAACCCGGAACTGTCGCCTCCAGAAATGCACCGCCGCTGCTATTGCCACCTGGATTTGCCTGGGGACAAGCAGAGTCACCGCTGCTGCTCTCCGCTTCCATCCTTGAAGTCCACTCAGCGCAACTGATTCTCAGCCACGTTGCACCAACATGGCACCCACGAAGTCTCACCATGCGGGACTTCGGATTCACGCCCTTTTTCTCTGCCGCCATACTAGAGACATCTCCTCTTCCTCCTAAAGGGGGGAAAGGGCAAAGCCCGTTCCCTCCTAGGCTGCCCCACCCCGATGGGGGGAAGGGGGAGCTGGGAACGGGGGTTATGGCAAGACAATGAAAAAGAAAACCTGAAGTATTTCATATGGGAGATGTCTACAAGCAATCCTATAGGTACAAGGCATCCTGTCTTGGGGCAGCGCATTGGACTAGATCTATGTTACTCAATCACTTTTCATGGTGGGCAATATTTTTTTAAAAGGAAAGTAAGTTGTGAGGCAAACAGTAGATCTGTATAAATTTACAGAAAATTAAATATGTAGATTTGTAGGTCTGGGGAAAGGAGCTAGCAGGGAAAGGATGGGGCATGGAGCAATCCAGTGACCACTGTGACCGGTTTATCAAGTACTTTGTAGATAAGATCGCTCGCATCCGCCACGATTTCGGCACCACAGTTATTGCAGAGGATCATCTTGGGGCTATGGATGCCCCGTCCTGTCCTGTTTTGTGGGATCAGTTTCAGATGGTGTCGCCTGCCGATGTGGAGTCCTTGAGGGGATCTGTTCATGCCACTACTTGTGAACAAGATCCATGCCCATCCTGGCTGGGGAAAGCTAGCCAGGAGACGTTATGGCTGTTGCTGGCTGCGGTGGTTAGTGCCTCCCTTCGGGAGGGCAGGGTGCCTGACTGCCTAAAAGAGGCTGTGGTTAGACCCCTGCTCAAGAAACCATCTCTTGATGCTGATGCTCCTGCCAGTTATCGGCCGGTCTCTAACCTTCCCTTTTTAGGGAAGGTTATTGAACGGGCTGTGGCACGACAGCTCCAGGAGCATCTGGACCACATCGGTTTCCTTGATCCCTCCCAGTCTGGGTTTCGGCCTGGGTATGGTACGGAGACGGCATTGGTGGCCTTGGTTGACGATCTCCGTCTGGCGTTGGACCAGGGTCGTCAGACCTTACTGGTCCTGCTAGACCTTTCGGCTGCATTCGACACAGTCGATCATGAGGTGTTGGTGACTCGCCTGCGGGACCGTGCTGGAATTGGCGGAACGGTCTTGGACTGGTTTCGTTCATTCCTGGCCGGGAGAACTCACCGGGTGGTCTTGGGGGAGTGTACGTCTTCCCCCCGGGACCTCACGTGTGGAGTCCCGCAGGGTGCCATTCTGTCCCCCCTCTTGTTTAACATCTATATGCAGCCGTTAGGGGAGATCGTGAGGGGGTTTCAGGGCATGCAGTGTCATCAGTATGCTGATGACACTCAGCTCTACCTCTCCTTTTCCACCGACCCAGGCCATGCAGTCTCCTTATTTTCCCAGTGCCTGTCAGCTGTGGGGGCTTGGATGAGGTTGAGCCATCTGCAGCTGAATCCTGACAAGACGGAGGTGATGTTGGTGGGCGAGGGCTTGGGGAGCCTGGGGGTGGTTGAATCTCCTCTTGTTGGGGGGGTTCGCCCCCCCATGGTGTCTCAAGTGCGGAGTCTGGGTGTGCTCCTTGATTCGCGGCTCAGCTTGGAATCTCAGGTTGTGGCCGTGGCGGGGAGTGCGTTTCGGCAGTTACATCTTGTCCGGCGGCTTCGGCCGTATCTCTCAGACTCCGACTTCGCCACTGTCATCCATGCCTTCATCACCTCAAGGCTGGATTACTGCAATGCGCTCTACATGGGGCTGCCCGAGAAGCTGGTCCAGAGGCTGCAGCTGGTGAAGAATGCCGTGGCCTGCCTCCTGATGGGGGTGGGTCGCAGGGAGCACATGACACCAGTGCTCCGGGCTCTGCACTGGCTGCCTATAAAGCACCGGGCCAGCTTCAAGGTGCTGGTTGTAAACTTTAAAGCCCTTCATGGCCTGGGCCCTGCTTATCTGCAGGACCGCCTCACTCCCCATGTGCCCATGCGACCCTTGAGATCATCCGTGGGAGCCTTTTTGGAGGTTCCCTGGGCGAGGCGAGTAGCCACTGATGTTAGATCTTTTTCGGTGGCCGCCCCTGTCCTGTGGAATTCACTCCCAGAGGAGTCTCGTCTGGCTCCCACTCTCCTGCTGTTTCGGTGTATATGTAAGACCTGGCTGTTCCGTCAGGCTTTTGGTGAGTGGTAGGGGTTCCCCACATATTGTATTTTTAAATTGTTTTTAAAATGTATACTGTTTTAATGGGTGTTGTTCTCCACCCCAAGCTGCCCTGTGGGCAGGAGGGGTGGGATATAAATTTTAAATAAATAAATCAATAAATTAAATGAAGTTGCAGGTAAAGAGTGAAGTGAGCTAAACAAAGGGGGCTGGGAGGCGAAGGAGACTGAGGAGGCAGGGAGGACATGGAGCAATATGACGAGGGAACAAGCAAGAGGAGACAGGTGGGTATCATTAAATAGGTCTGAAAGGAGCAATCACAGTGAATACTGTTTCCGTCGGAAACAGGTCGTTCGCCTTCATTTATGTGAAGAGGAAACTTCTTAGTTTCTTCACTGGTTTTCACTATTTTTTGCTAGTTGAACACAACATGAACTGAGCTGCTACCAACTATGCTTAGCAGCTTATGCTTTATATGCTAAACAACTGCTTATGCTAAACAACACAAAAGTGCTGGAAATTGACACAAAAATGCTGGAAACTAAGGCAAAAGGACAATCCTGAGCAATCTGGGAGAGTCTCGAAAAGTCCCAGAATAATACCCCAAAGTCCCAGAAAGTAATAGAAATGACAGAAAATTGCCAGCACTGATCTTGCATTGGTGGAAGCGCAGACTTCCTGACCAGTGGGAAAATATTGACAAATGATCACAAGCCCATCCAAAAAGTAGGTATTTCCAAACAGGAAGGGAACACTTGCTCTCATCTCAGTATTATGTCACAGACACACACACAAACTCTGCAATGGATGTCTTTAGACATAACGCTGTTCAGTGTTCTGTAACACAGTGTCCTACCTTTGTAACACAGTGTCCTACCATTACATACCGTCAATACTGTTCACCCCAAACACTGGAAGTGAACAACTGCCAAGTCTTGACAGTTGAATCAGTGTTTGGGGTGAACACTGTGTTGACGGTATGTTTAAACACTGTAACGGCAGGACATTGTTTCAGAACACTGAACAGTATTAAGTCTAAAGACACTCAACGAGTATTTTCAGACGTTACGAGATCACGCTTAACCACAGACAATCCCCTGTGGTGGTGAATGGTGGTTTCTCACCACCAGATGTTCACCACGGTGAACCACCGGCAGTGAGCAAAATAACCACGCTTTCGAGGATGATCCGGGCACCATCTCAGAAAGCGTGGTTAATTGAACCACGGCCCTGAATCGGCGGATGATAATGTCTGTTACCACTGCCGATTCCAGGCCGTAGCCCAGACCCCGGGATGGAATCAGGCGCAGTGGCTGGATTGGCCGCTGTGCTCACCCGACTCCAGGCAGGCGGGCTGCTGGGGGAGTGTGGGGGGGCGAGGCTGTGCAACCACACATTGCTCCGTGCAGCCCCGCCCCCTCCCCAGATTCCCCGCCGGAATCAGCCGGCTCATCTGTTGATGGGCCGTTTTGATTCCGGCGGGGAATCAAAAAGTGATTCCATGATGGGGCCAATAGGTGCCCCGTCACTTCTGAAATCACCCAATGTCTCCTTCTCACAGTTCCTCTACACAGACAATGCAATGAGAGGATGGGGGGTCATTTTCTTTTCCTCCTTCCTGACCATGGAGACCTAAGAGAGAAACAGCCTCCTCTTCCCAAAATCACTATGGCTCAGCTCTAGAAAGAGAAGGGGGGGCTACCACCTGACCAATCAGAGAAGAGTTTAGACCTGCTTATTTTCTCCTCCTCCTCAGACATCCTGGAAGGAAGGTAGAGACGCGTCATTAAAATGTGGGTGGGAGGG
>QEPC01008366.1:3127008-3138131 GCA_003113815.1 Sphenodon punctatus | reverse complement strand
AGCTGCTTTAGCACTAAATTAGCAGTTAAATAAAGCACAGTTTAGCAGAATTAGCAGAAAAGTTCAAGTACTTCAACAAAACCTTCTTTATGGTGTGTGTAGTCTGCACTCAAACACAGACACTGGCGGTGCGGCTCCAACAGTCACTCACTCTCACTGCGATTGGGGATCAAGAGGGAGAAGAAAGCTATAAACACAACTATTTATACTTAATGGTGAAGGTAGGACATGTCTCTCTGGGAAAGCCCTAGCCAATGAAATTGGGCATGCGAGTGTCGTCAACAGGGTCCGAGAGTTGATCATGCTGCCGGGTCTCGCAGTGCCTTTTATTCTGGGCGGCGTAAACATGATACAATGATCAGACAACCACAAAGATTCCGAGATGGATGGAAAAGGGAGTTGGTGCTGCTTCTTATTGAAATCCGCAAAAGTTCCACTTCCGTTGACCAGTCGCAAAGCCGTGGCACCATTTGCGACAAACTGCAGTCGCAGTCGTCGTTAAGCTATCTCTGCCGAACCGTACTATGATGCACAGAACAGGAGTTTCCATCAGTAACAGCTGTCGCAGCGGTATACCACTACAACCCTAGTGATGAGGAAAAACAGCAGGGAAAGTCCAGCCTCTGTTAGTGACTTCCTTACTTCTGTCAGCTGCCTTAAAGATTAACACAAATCTTACCTGTCCAACAACACAGGGCACTTTTAGACAAGACACTTTTAATGTGATTTTGTAAATGTGCATTTAAATAATGCACATTTTATAAAACCGGTTTTGGCATCCCCTGATCATCAAAGGAGCTAAAAACCAGTTTGGAATCAGACAAAACCACATTCAAAATGGTTTTGTATTTTACACGATCATAGCAAATGTACATTTAAAATGGTTTAGGTGTTTAAACGAGCATTAAAACATGCTTTTTTCATCAATCATGAGCAAAATTTGTCTTGTCTAAAAGCAGCCACAGTCATTGTATAAGTTACAGCATAGTCCATTGACTAATTACATATTTACAATATAAATTAATAAGGAATAAGAAATATGTTAAGTGAAAGGCTTTGCACTGAACGGGAGGGACCTCTGTAGGCCTAGCTACTAACAAATCCACCTGGAATAGATTAGAGAGGCTTGCTGGTGACAGCAGAAGCCTTTGCGCGTAAGTAGCTAGCTGACAAACTGCCAACCCAGTTGCTATTTCAGGTGAGAGATGCCATTTGGGCCATCCTTTCATCATGGGAAGCGCAGATAGAGTCCATTGGCACCGGCCTTGCTGTTCTGAGATGCTGGTGTTTTCATCTTCGTCTGCCCTGGAGGAGGTTTACCTGATACCTCAGGGACTGGTAACTTCTCCAGTGGTTGTGTTATGAATTCTTCACTCTCTTTCTCCTGTAGAATAGGTACATTATCCACTAGGGGCTCTTTAGCCTCAAGAACTGATGCCTCTGCAGCAGCCTCACTTTGTGGAACATGAATAGGTTTTGGTTTCACATCTGTCAAGTACAAGGCAGGAGAGAGCAGCTGTAGAGAAGGAGGAACATTCTCCATTAGATGCAGATCTAGTCACTGCGTGAGTTGTTCCTTCAGCTGTTCTTCAATGAGACCTAGTGATCTCATCGCTCTGGCCCTGCAGGCACTCTGCATTTCAGACACGCTTAGACCATTAACACCTTCTGTGGCAATCATTTCATCATCTAACTTTATAGACATGAGCTCCATCAGAAGATAGAAACGGAGTAGATTATTGGTGCCAATGGGCTGAAGTTCAAACAACTTGTAGAGTTGTGGCCATTCTAACTTAGTGTTCCAGGGTCAGCTCATCCTCAAACAGTTTCGAGAAGCGCACAATTTCCTGGGTTCTGGGCTGCTGGCCAGTGTGGTGAACTTACTGCACATAGGAGAACTTCTGGGTGACTTCCCCCATTTCAGCTTTCTTCCATCTGACCATCTCTGCAATGGTCTCCTGCAGGAATTTTGCTAGCTCCAACTTAACACTCAGTTTCTCTTTCTGTTTTTCTTCCTTTTTAGATTTAGTCTCAAATGTGGAAGGTGACATATCATGAAAGAGTTTCAGAAAAACAAGCAACAGGAATTTCATTGAATGGCAAAATGATGAACACCAAGAAGGGGACAAGTCTGAAGAGATCTGCACATGGTCTCAGCAACCTTCGCCTCTCCCTCCTGGTGAGAACCTGCCCATGTAATAATCGCCACACCATCACAGCAACCTTTGTGCCAATCCAAAGCAAGTGGAACCCATTATAATAATGTTTCACTTCATCCACAATCCACTGGTGTAAAGGTCTCCTTGACACAACAGTCTCTGTGTCCGTCCTGGTTTGATGGAGCTTTAACATATTCAGTGTCCTGTGCTGAAGTACTTTGGTCAGGTTGAGGTTTATCATGAAGCTCCTGATGCCAATAAGCAGATGTGTGAAGGGTTCACACGGCTTCATTTTCTAAGTGAGGTAGTCCAGTGCTCAGCTGTGTGCAATACAATAACGGCTGGCTCTCAGAGTTGTCTGTCTATGATCAGTTTAAGTGGGAATCCATTAGCTGGACAAATGCAACTGATGAGGAACGTGGTGAGCGGCTGGAGTGCACACTCAGGTGTGAGCCTCTTGACCTCGCTATTGCAAGGAATATCTTACAGCTGTATAGGGCCATGTTTCCTGGAGGCTGGTCAATGGCCAAGTCCCATCTGTGACTGAGCCAGAGAGAAGAGAAGGGCAGGACCCAGATGTTATCTGTCTCACCTCAGCCACCCCCACTAACCTGATGTCTAGAACGCTTGTCCAAGGGGCTGCACTTGTTACCTCAATTCACCAGGAATTTTCCCATTACCCCTGCACCCAAAGGAGGAAGTTGCTCTAATCTCATACTGACACTTAGCTCAATGGTTCTTCCACACACACACACACCCTATCTCTGCAGCTCGAGAGGTAGCCAATAGGAGTGTCATCCCCTGAGGAGGCCTACTTTTGGCAACGCACGAACATCCAGAACAGTCACAATCTCAATTGCACCCCACTGTTTCATCTTGTCTGGGCTCCCACTATTCCATTCTGCTGAACGTGGAATTGCAGCAGGACTGTGTGGTGTTTGCACTCCATTATGCATGTATAGAACCCCATTGTGTGCAGGCACCATCCCATGAGCACATAGGCCAGGGTATCCATCACCTCCCCAACCCCCACCTGAAAATCCAGACAGAGCTGTGGATGGAGGAGCACGCCCAAACTACGGAACTAGGATGCCAGCGGGGGGCGGACCTCATTAATGATGGGAACCCCCACATCCACTGCCCTTCCCACCACCATCACCTCCATCTTGTCGGGATTCATCTTCAGTCGGCTCGCCCTCATCCAATCCCCAACAGCCGCCAGACATCGGGTAAGCACCGAGACTGCCAGGTCTGGGCCAGATGAAAACAAGAGGTAAAGTTGGGTGACATCAAAATATTGATGACAACACACCCCATACCATCTCATGACCATGCCAAGTAGCTGCATATACACATTGAAGAAGAGCAAGGATAGAATAGAACCTTGCGGGACACCACAGGTGAGGTCCCGTGGGGGTGAAGAACAATCTCTAAGCACCACATGCTGAGTTGTCCCAGCCAGAAAGGAGCGGAACCAGTCATGAATGATCCTGCCCACACCAGCCCGATCCCACAAACGAGTCACCAACATCTCATGGTCAACAGTATCAAAAGCAGCTAACAGAACTAACAGAATTAGCAGGGTCGAACGACCCTGATCTAATTTGCAGCAAAGGTCATCAACCAAGGCCACAAACACAGTCTCCATGCCATAGCCTGGACAAAAACCAGACTGAAAGGGATCCAGATAACCAGTGCGGTCTAGATGCCCCTGCAGCTGCTGGGTCACCACCTGCTCAATAACCTTCCCTGAAAAGGGAAGGTTAGAGACCAGCCGATAACTGGCGAGGGAATCAACGTCAAGTGATGGTTTTTTGAGCAGAGGCCACACCACCACCTCTTTGAGGCAACCCAGCACTCTGCCCTCCCAATCTATAATATAAATACAATTTATCTTTGTATTTATATTATAGTATTTTATAATTTTATTTTAGATATTGGGCATTTTTCACACACGTTAAAGTTCCAGATGTTTCAATCTTCTTGGTTTACAAGCCCACAAGTAAGTTCTGGATGCATTTTTCACACACACACTGCCCTGATGCAGTTCGTGGATGCATTCTTCACACAAACGCTTCCCTGAGGCAGCCTAAAGTAGCCACAGATGTAAATGTGACAGGCTGCCATGGAAACCAAGTGACCACAGCTGCCTGGAGTTTTTACACACAAAAGTTCTGGGAGAAGTTTCATGCAGAAGTTCAAAGATCCAAATGTTTAAGATCTGGGTGAGTGATTTAGACACACAGAAAGTTCAGGATGTAACAGCAAACATCCAGGAGAAATGTGTGTGTAAAAACACCCATTGTACGCTGCCCTGAGCTGCCTTGGCAGAGTGGGGTATAAAACTGATTCAAACAAACAAACTAACAAACAAACTCCCTTCACCTAATGACAGAAAGTTGAAAATCTAATTCTGCCTTTTCTAGGATATTTAAGGTTTTGGTCACTAACAGAACCGAGTTTTTGATGTTGCTGTCTTTAAGCATGCACTGAAATAAGAGACTCAACCTCCACCATTGAAATCAACGGCAAGTTCTTCAATGACATTCGTGGTGGAGGATTGTAAAAACATATGCCGAGGATTGTAAAAACATATGTATGCAGTTAAGTCAATGGTTTACCATTGGCTTCAGTGGGACTAAGTTTGGGCTACTGCAGTGGTCCCCAACCTGCAGTCCACAAGAACAAGGTAAGAGGTCTGGAATTGTTCTAGCTTTGATCTGCAGTAGCGCCGGCAACACAGCAATCTTAGGATGGGGGAAGCGGTTGGGGAACTAAGTAATGCAATAGCCAGTGTATATTCATCACAGACATATATATGTGTGTGTGTATGCACATATAATAAATAATAATAATATTTATACAGTGCCCCTTTGCCAGAATATATATATATATTATACTGTGAATTGACTTTGACTGTGAAAACAGACTGTGAAAAAAGACAGAAAACAAACTGTGAAAACATACTGACTGTGAAAACAGAGATAAGTTTAAGATAGTTTACTTAGACATTTCAGCTTCCGCCTTCATCAGTAACAGTTGATTTTTAAATGAGGTACTGTAAGCCCAGGTGACTGTTCTAAGAACACTCAGGCCATTTTTACACGGACACAAAACCACCTCCACCCACCGCACCGAAACACCCACCCACCCACCCCCATCCGTGTATTAAAGGCCTATATATTCAGCATTCAAATCTTTCTTGTCATGTGGGCCTCTCCCTCTTCTCTCAGTTTAGAGAGTGTGACCATTTCTGCTCATTGTGCTTCATCCATCTGAGCAAATACCTGCTACAGGAATCAAACTGACCTAAATTAGGTCTGTTAACAGCCAGGCGGAACAGACCTAAATTAGGTCTGTTCCGCCTGACTGTTCTGCCTGGCTTTTGACAGGAGCCATTGACCTGACAGCTCTGAGGCATCCACTTCCTCAGTTTCAGCACTGCTGGTTACCTTGGTTTACTGAGGGACCACGGTGTTTGAAGCAGGAAGGAAGGCAGTTAGAGCAACAGTGGCGCCGTTCTCGGGCTGAATCTGATAGGCTGCGGCATAGAGTCAGTTTATGGGCCTATTCTGTGGCCGTGAGGGCAGCAAAGAAGGAATTCTTTACTGCCCTCATAGCAGCCGTGAAGTCCCATCCAGCGGAGCTGTTCCGGGTGGTGCGGGGGCTGGTCAGTCTGGCCTCCCTCCACCTGGACGTGGAATCTTCCAGGGCCCGCTGTGATATATTTGTCAACTACTTCGTGGAAAAGATCACTAAGATTCACCATGATTTCGGTGTTGCATGTTGTGCAGAGGGAGGAGAGCAAGAGGCTGCAGAAGCCCCGTCGGGTCCGGTTTTGTGGGATTTGTTTCAGGAGGTGATGCCAGCTGAGGCAGAGGATGTTCTGGGGTCTGTTAGGGTCACCAGTTGTGAACTGGATCCATGCCCGTCCTGGTTGGTGAAAGCATGCCAGAAGACACTAGGGTCACTGCTGGCAGGGGTGATCAATGCCTCCCTTCGGGAGGGCAGAGTGTCAGAATGTTTGAAGGAGGCAGTGGTGCAACATCTGTTCAAGAGACCATCACCTGACGTTGACTCGCTCACCAGCTATCGGCCAATCTCTAACCCTCCATTTTTAGGGAAGGTTATTGAGCAGGTGGTGACCCAGCAGCTCCAGGTGCACCTCAACAGCTGCAGCTTTCTAGATCCCTCCCAGTCTGGCTTTCACCCAGGGTATGGTACAGAGACTGTGCTTGTGGCCTTGGTTGATAAGCTGCACCGGGAGATAGACCAGGGATGTTCAACTTTACTGGTTCTATTAGATCTCTCAGCAGCTTTTGACACAGTTGATCATGAGTTGTTGGTGATTTGCTTGCGGGACAGGGCAGGATTAGGCGGAATGGTCCTACAATGGTTCCATTCCTACCTAGCTGGTAGGACCCAATGGGCAGTGTTATTTGATTATTCATCTTCTCCTCGTGACCTCTTATGTGGTGTCCCACAAGGTTGCATTCTGTCCCCGCTCCTGTTCAACGTGTACATGCATCCACTGGGTGAGATTGTGAGATGGTGCGGAGTGAGTTGACATCAATATGCTGATGACACTCAGCTGTACCTCTCATTTTCTTCAGACCCAGGCCCGGCAGTCTCTGTGCTCTCCCAGTGTTTGGCAGTTGTGGGGGAGTGGATGAGGCAGAGCTGACTAAAGCTGAATCCTGACAAGACGGAAGTAATGCTGGTGGGAAGAGTGGCGGGTGTGACATCTCCTGTCATTGACAGGGTTTTCCCTCCACTGGTCTCTCAGGTGCCAAGTCTGGGGGTGCTCCTTGATTCTTGGCTCCACTTGGATGCCCAGGTGGAGGTGGTGGTGAGGGGGGCTTTCTGAAAGTTACATCTGGTTCGGCGGCTTCGGCCTTACCTTTCGGACTCTGACCTGGCCATCATCATTCATGCTTTTGTTAGCTCAAGACTGGGCTACTGCAACGCACTCTATGTGGGGCTACCCTTGGTGATGGTCTGGAAGTTACAGTTGGTGCAGAATGTGGTGGCCCAACTCCTTACAGACTCGGGTCACCGGGAGCACATTACACCGGTGCTTCGTCTTCTGCACTGGCTTCCTATTTTTTTCTGGACTCGATTCAAGGTGTTGGTTCTTGCCTTTAAATCCCTATATGGCCTGGGCCCGACCTATCTGCAGGATCACCTCATTCCCCAGGTCCTGGATCAACCACTGCAGTCTGCTGAGGGCGTCTTCCTGGAAGTCCCCCAAGTTAATCAGGGGGCCACTATGGAGAGGGCATTCTCGGTGGCCACACCCTGACTGTGGAACTTCCTCATGGAGGAGACTCACCTGGTCCTGGACCTGTTGACTTTTCATTGCTTGTGTAATACCTGGCTGTTCTGCTAGACCTTTGGTGGACGGGACGGGTGAGGGTGGTTATGTGGGAGGGAGTGGGGGGCGGGAGTTATGGGAGGGTTTGTGTTTTGTTATATTTTTAAGTTGGGTGGGAATGTCATTTTATATTTATATGATTTTATTGTAAGCTGGCCCAAGCCGCTTGTGGTGGAGTTGGGCGGGATATTAAATTGTTTAAATAACTAAATAAATATGTTCAGTGCTAGCCTAGCGAAGGCTCTTTATTTCTTCACAAGAAGCATACAACATGAGGGGAAAGGAATACGGCTAGCCTCATTTTACAAATAACCAAAGCAGAGCGATCAGAAGACTCACCCAAGGTCACTCCAGAACCAAACCCCAGATTTCCTGAGGGCAAGTCTGTTGCTTTAATCACAAATTTACCCTTTCTCTATTTCAGTGTTGGGCAAAGAGTCCCATAGGCTCCCTCTATTTCATTTTGGTGCTAAAATGGGATGAAGATTTAGAGAAGTTAATGGATTTGTTATTTTATCCCAGATGGTTTGTTCATTCCTTGATTGTATACCATGAGTCAAATTCTGCACTTGTTTACCCTGGTGAAAATCAGCATAATGCTACCAACTTTGAAGGGGTTACTTTTGATTTATGTTAGTATAAGCAATTGCAGATTTCTACTTCTTGATTTTTCATCAAGAGTATTTCCTGAAGGCTATGGACACAGCAAGTGCTGTTTAATCTCACTACTGATCTTTCAGATAGTTACATTGCAAGGAAATAGCATTGCCTGGTGCCGATTTATTTCCATGCTCTCATACCTATTTTGCGTGTTGGGGGATGCTGTTTACATTAATCATTTTTTTCTTTCAGCAAGAATCACTCCTCCCCTTGCAGAAATACCCTGTTCATTTGCAAACTGATGCATTAAAAAAAGGTGACTTATGAAAAATTACCAGAACAGGGTAAATAAATGATTCATGTGGGTTGGTTTTGCATGAATAAATAATTTGTTTCTTCTTGGAGCCTTGTTAGGGAAGAATACAAAATTAATGCCATTCCATGCAAATTAAAAAAAAGAATATCCTCTTCTAAAATTCTGACCTAATTGTAGGTGTTTTCTAAGCAAAACGTAGCTGGAATATCTTAGAGATAGTCTTATTTTAATATTAATGCCATGGAAAGAAAGAATCAGACAATAAGATATCCCATTAATGGACATTCATTATAGATGAGTTATTAATACTGGTACTTTAAGTAGTTCTCCTTCCCCCTCATGGAAACGCAACTGATTGGAACCCCAAATGGTTCATTTTATTATCAAACATTTTAATGTCATCTTCGCTTTGAGTAAAATCATTGGCTCAGTTCACATTCTGGGAAATCTTCCTTGTAATTCGGGGCTGTAACTATCTCTGCCAAGTGGGAGTTTGGTATCCCATCAAGGGGGTGGGGGAGGATTAAAACAAAGGGGGTTTGACATCAGAAGCGTAGAGACATGTGAGTGAGGTTGCCCTTAAATTGCACAGGGATGTTCTTTGGTGCATAGCCAACCGGCTGCATCTTTGTTGGTTCCTGTATCTGAGCCCAGTAGGCAGTTAAAGTCTAGTGTCTTGCTTGTGTGACATACATCTTAGCTCCTCCAGGACCTTTTGCCCCCCACTTTGGTTAGAACCTAGCTATGGGCCTCATAAAATATCTACCACGGAATTTGCTGTAGACTTTATTCTCCAGGTGCTTTTAGACTGTTGGTTCCCCAAAGGGTGTTAACAGAGGAGAGATCTAAATTGTCTAAAGCAAAGGGCTCACTGGACTCCGCTGCGGCAGGTCTATGGTCACATTAAAGCATGTAGGAAGGAACCCCCAAGTTAAGGTAAAAAACATTGGGCGGGGGAGATATCAATGGCGACCTACACACCAAGCTTTCACAAAAGAAAGGGGGAGGGATCTGAGACACATGTGGCTTGTTAAATTATCCAAGCCTTTATTATTCTAAGCAAGTAATAACTGATTTACATAGCACCTATTGACAGAAGACTCTTAGATCTTGTTCATATGCTCTACACTAACACTCGTTAGAAAGTCAGACTTACTCGAGATGGGCTTATGTTTGACTCTATCTCCACGTCTAATGGAGTAAAACAGGGCTGTGTGCTCATACCTTTTTAGTTTAATTTTTTTAATTAATGATATAGTTCTAGAGCTTCGGGGATATACATACTATCTGCCTCATATTCGGGGGAGACAATTATCCCTACTCCTGTATGCAGACGATATGGTTTTATTGTCTAACGCTGAATCTGGCATGAGGCGACTACTGCAGGCCGTAAGTTTATATTGCAGAAATATACATCTTCTCATCAATTACGAGAAAATTAAGTTCATGCTCTTTGCAAAAAGGTCCTCTGTGCTTAAGTGGACCCTAGATTCTGTTTGTATTGAACAGGTTAAAATCTATAGATATTTGGGACTTATTTTTTCCTCCTCTGGAGCTGGCAGGAACAGCTGAATATGACAAAGCTAAGGACAGCCCAGATGGTGCAGAAATCTGGGGCTAACTGACCCTGGTAGACTTGGAGTTCATCCAGAACAAGGTCCTTCAATCTATTTTGGGTGTCCCCAAAGGTACATCTTCGTGTATGATTAGAACCAAGACCTGTTCTTCCCTTAAAGATGAAGGCTTACATGTGCATGTTTTCATATTGGCAGCACCGACTATCCATGCCTAATGACTAGTTACCACGTCTCTGTTGGACTGAACAACCTGATTTTGATTCTAGTGGCTCATGGAGAAATCTGCTGAGTAAATTGTTTGATCGGCTCGTCTTTCTTTTGAATTTTTTTGTGATTTTAGCAGGAATAGGGCCCTAGTTGTATTCAAAACCCAGCTGAGAGACATATATTTGCAAACTGATTTGGATGGCATTTCATCCTCCCGTGTTGCCCCCTGGTATTGCAAAATCAAGATACAACACCAGTATGAACAATAGCTTACCATTCTAAGTAATTTCACAATACGCAAAGCACTGGCCTTATTGAGGCTCCAATTGATGCCTTCGGCGGTAGTGGAGGGATGGTGCAATGGAACCCCATGTGAGCTGAGCCTCTGCTCTTGTGAACATCGTCAAGTGGAAGATCTGCTGCATTATCTATTTGCCTGCCCTTTCTCAACAGAAATACACCGTAATCTTATGCTCCCCTTATTGGTAAGAAAAATGCACTGGGATATGCATTTAAAGCTATCCTATTTGCTGGCAGACCCCTGTAACCACATCTGTCCTCCACTGGTTCCCCAGGTGCGGAGTCTGGGGGTACTTCTCGATGCGCAGCTCCACCTGGATGCTCAGCTGGAGACTGTGGCGAGGGTGGGACTGGGTTGCCGGGAGCACATTACACCAGTGCTCCATTCTCTGCATTGGCTGCCGATAGTCTTCCGAGCCCGACTCAAGGTGTTTGTTTAAACATATAAAGCCCTACTTCGCAGACAAGATCACTCGGATTCAGAGCGACTTTGGGTATTTCCAGACGTTACGAGATCACAGTGAACCACAGTGAATACCCACCTGTGGTCACTGTGGATCGAACGTCTGTTTGGCGGCTGCCAGATGTTC
>QEPC01008366.1:3106069-3126908 GCA_003113815.1 Sphenodon punctatus | reverse complement strand
GAAGTTGTAAAACCTGGCTGTTCGCCCAGGCCTTTGGGGAGGGGGGGAGGAGGTTAGGGTTTTTAGCTCTACCCTACCCTTATTTATTTATTTATTTATTTATTTTAGTTATCCTAACCCTGTTTTAAATTGTTTATATTATTATGATTGTTTTATATTTATATTGTATTTTTTTACTCTTTTAAAATTGTTAGCCACCCCGAGCTCTTTTTACAGGAGGGGTGGGGTATAAATTGATAAAAATAAATAAATAAATAAATAAATAAATAAATAAATAGTCTGGGCCCTGTCTATCTGCGGGACCGCCTCACCCCCCAGGTACCGGACCAGCCCCTGCAGTCATCAGGGGATGCCCTTCTTGTGGTTCTCAGAGTCTTCTGGGGGCCATGCAGGGAAGGGCATTCTCGGTGGTAGCACTGAGGCTGTGGAACTCCCTTCCGGTGGGGATGGGTCTGGACCCGAACCTTCCCTCCTTTTGAAAAAGCTGTATGACTTGGCTGTTCCATCAGGCACTTGGCGGGGGAGATGGGTAGAGGGTGGGAGAGGAGAGGGATGGGCAGGTGATATGTTTTTATAATTTTCTGGTTTTATATTTATTGATCTCTGTTGTAAGTCGCCCTGAGCTGCCTATGGCCAGAGGGGCGGAATATTAAATCTTTTAATAAATAAATAAATAAATAAAACTGAAGGTGGCTAATCTAGCTCATGCCTTGGCAACTCGGAGGCGTACTGCTGTATCCAAGCATAACAATCTATTTTTATGACCCCTTTAGATTTTAGTGTATCTTATATGTTTTTACTGCTTGTATTTATTGGTTAATTTTGTACTTATTTCCTTTTATGTTTTTATATTTGGCTGACTTTTATTCCTACTTTATATTATTTTGTACATTGTTACAACCTATGGTTATGACAAATAAAATTTGAAATGAACTATATAGCACACCCTCTCTTCCCTTGCTAAGTGGCACCTGGAGCATGTCACAAAATGTTAGTATAATAGAACAGCCTAAAGTCTATTTAAAACCTGGTTAAAAGGAGAAAGTAAAAGGAGAGGAAAAAATGCGTGAAGGGCAGAGACCCATGTTTTCCCCATTGATGGCAATGGGGAAATCACAGTGGTCACAGGTCCCCAATTAAGGGTTAAAACAGAAAAGACAGTAGCCCAGATTAGCCCCCTCTGGACGGGTGGCCATCTGCCCATCTGTTAGGTGGCCACCAGATGTTCACCTGTGCCTGCCACCTGCCTGCCCTGCAGCCCCCACCCACGGCCTCATCCCAGTGAATGTGAATGTGGTGCAGGCAAATGCTGACTGATGTGGGCTAGTGAGATTCCACATGCTCACCTCCTGTCTGTTAGGGTGCATGCAGCCTCCACACTTGTGCAGGACCACCAGGACCATAGAGTCCTCTATGAAGAGCCTAGGGTGGTCCTGGAAGCAACTGCATCTCGGTGGTAGAAAGGGGGGAGGGTGTAGCATGGTGGGGAGGAACACCAGTCCATTTGTCCAATTCATTGTGCAGAACCTATGAGTGATGGCTGCATGGGAGTTCCCATGCACTCTAGTGGGCCCTTTGCTTTAGACAATTTAGATCTCTTCTCTATTAACACCCTTGGGGGAATCGGCAGTCTAAAAGCACCTGGAGAAACTAAGTCTTCGAATGCTTTTTGAAGGTGAGGATGGAACTGAGATGACTATTTGGAGGGAGCAACTTCCACACTAGGAATTAATTAAACAATTCAGTCTCATAAGACTTAGGCCAGGCAAATGAGCACATACAATGGCTGATTCTAGGGATGTGCGAACAGAACCAGGTTTGGATGTTCGGCTGTTTGGTGGTTCAGGTCAAAATTTGAGTTTGCATTCAGTATTCAGTTCAGTTGGGCTCAGTTCAGTCTTTCATTTGGTGCAATCGGGAACTGAAAATGACATTTGGTTTTTGAAATAAATGGAAAAAACTAAAACATATATCTGACTATAACATTTTTGTTTCTTATTCAATTTTGATGAAGGTTGGGGAGATAGTACCCCCGATTGCACTATGTATACCAAAATTCTAAATGTTTAGATAAAGGGAACTGATTACAGAAGCAATTGAAGGTTGTGATTTTAGGAAAAGCTCCATACTCATTCATGGCTACAACTTCTTTATCTTGCATCCAATATTCATGAAACTTGTGCATATTACGTCCCTCCATATGCGTAATACTTCTGCCAGTTTTCAGAAAGAGTGGATAAAGGGTCCCAAGGGTATAAGACATTAACCTGAAAATACATTTCCAGCTGTAACATTTTGATATCCCATTCTGTTTACAGGATATTTTGCAAGAATGTATCAAATGCCTTTCCTGCCATTTCAGCAAATGTACAGGAGCTTTTGATAAACGGACCAAATTATATAAGCAATTGATGTTGTCCCCGTGAAGATCATTATTCAGATGAATATCAGCATATTCAGTTCCAGTCAGAGGCAGGCACCCTGCATGGCAGGGGGAGAGAGACTGTAGGAGGAAGGATGTGGAGCAACCCCAAAGACTGACAGACACATTCAATGGCCAAACACATTACTGCAAGCTTCTAGCTTTACAGGACCAATTGGTAGTGGTTTCGAGGTGGGCATAGGGGGCGGCCCTGTGGCGGGCATAAGCAACATAACTGGGACTTCTGAGATAGCATCCCAGCAGTCAGGAGACATAGTTTAAACACATCCAGGCTGGCCAATTATCATCACAATCACATCCTGCAGCACTGAGACAGAGGACATAAGAGAATCTCTATTGACTCTTTCCTAAACAGATGCTTCTGACTTCCCAGAAACAAGTGGGGGAGATATGTTGGGATGGTCCCAGCACAGAATGAGGATATTTGGTTGACATTTCTGTTGGCCAATTTGCATCACAAACCGATCTTATACCACAGTGACATAAGAGAATCCCAGGCATAGGCCCCTTCTCTACATATGTTGTACAGGCATATAAAATTGGGACCCTTTATAATATCTTTCTGATATTTGGCAGAGATGATCATGAAAGTGAAATATATAGTCCTGCCAAATTTCATGTACACTGGTTGGACTACAAAGATGTTATAGTCAGACATATATTTATATGTTAGTTGCTTATACCACCAAGACCCTTTTTCCAATCCTTCTGAAATTTGGCAAATATAGTAAATATGGGAAGGGGTATAAGCTGGACATGTTTCACCTACATTAGATGTGAGTCAAAGAAGTTACAGCTAAGAATGTATATGTAGAATATTGCAAAATATAATAATTCAACAGCTTCTAAAATCGGATGACTTTATCCAATAGTTTTGAAATTTTGTACACATAATGCTTTCTATTGGAGGTATAGGCACTCCAATATTTAGCCACATAACATAAAAAAAACAAAGTTACAGCCGATAATGTGTTTTCCATTGAAACCAATGGAAATTCAATTCCGAACTCACCGAACGCATTCGAACCGAATGTTCGAATTTGAGTTCGGTTCGCACATTCGGTTCGGTCAACCAAACTATTAAAGTTCGGTCCGAACTCTGAACTTCCGAACCACGTTCAACCATCTCTAGCTGATTCTCAGTGCTCCCTATGCCACCCTGGAGTCAGCACAGGAAGCCTATTGATTAATCTGGCCCTGGGCAACAATACACATTATCTGCTTAGATTTAGGTTTCATTAGGTTTTAAGGGCGACAAAGAAAACAGATCCACGTCATGTCCCCAAAATGTCAACATTCATTTTTAGAAATGTTAGGGTTCAAATCTTGCTCATTCTGAATACAGAGGCAAGAATTCTCATTGGAATCAACCAGGGGCAGAATGTGGGGTTCAGGCCTCTCCCCAACCTTCCTAGCAGGCCCATAAGTCACTGAGAGGTGAGTCTGCAGGGAGGCTGACCAGGAGTGAAGCCAAGAGCAGTGAATGATTGCAGTAGCCCCACTCCTCCCATGTTTCCTCCCATTCCTGGGCAGTGCTGGGATCAAGGAGTAGTGGCTAATATCAGGGCCACTGGCAGATCAACGTTAGGGTTGCCACCTTTCTTCAAGGAGCAAGGTCTTTTCTCAGAAAGAGGAGTGGCTGGGAGGGATATGCACACGTTACAGCTCACTTGCCGGATGGGAGGAGAGCTGGTACGAGCAGGGGATAGTGCTGTGGTAGGACTTTGAAACACAGACTGAAAATACAAGGATCCAAGAGTACCTTATGAAATTGGCTTTAAACAGATGTGTGATTCCTTCAAATTTTTTAGATTTCTTTTACAAAAAGATTTTTAAGTCCAGCCTCAAAATTAGACAATGATTATATCTGTATAAAATCACACAAATTAATATAAGTAAATTTTATGCAAATGCATAGGATGGTAATGAAAAACTCCTTGAAATCAATTCTTCCCCCTTGGCTGCTGTGTTTAATGGAGTGAGGCACTTCCTGCTGTTTACTTCCATTCCCCGTCAGTTAGAAATTTCATCCCATGAAGAACATATATAAACTAATGGGACATGTGTGTACAAATCTGAAACTAACTTCACATACATGGGCTTTACTGTTCTCATGTAGATCTGAAACAAGTAGTAAGTTTATTACCCATGGTTAATCACAGATAGTATCACCATTCAGGTTAGTTTGTCAGTTATCCAACTGTCAACCAGTTACTACAATGGATAACCAACATACCAAATACCCAGATAATACCACAATGGTTAACTGGTCTACACGTTACCGTTACTGTATTACTACATATCTAAACCTTACCATGACTAAGCTGAAACCAGGTCTGGGGTGCAGGGAGTAATCAGGAAAGGAATTATGGGCAAAATGTAATATGGTAAATGGTAATACGATGAGCAACAATATGGTAAACAGCATGCTGTGGTATAATGCAGTAAGTCAATAAAAATGGTTAACCAGTTAACTATCAAACAATAAATGAAAACTGCTTGGTAAACAATCCTTGCCAGATCAGTGCAAATAGTATACCGTTGATCCATCCAGTTATTGGATAGCAGATTAATAACAACTTGTGATTTAGTCACATACCATCCATGACTACCCATTTTCCATTAAAACATACAGAACTTTATGCTGCTCCAACATCAGCTTTACACTGACAGAATTATTAGAGTGCTGGAGCGCTCTAATAGTTAAGGTGTGTTGCACGCTACGTTATAAAGCCCCAACATTCTATTTGTTCTACAATCAGAATGATCAAGGTTAGGACTGTGAAATTTGTTGTGGAGTATCACTGGGGTAATTGGTTCATGCTGTGAAAAGGTCAGCTGCATCCATTGGATACTAGCCGAGATATCACAGTTTGAAAACTGCATTTTCTAGCCTGGTTTTTCATTTAGTTAGACCGTCTCGATCTGGGCAGGGAAGAGGTGTTGAGTGCTGGTGGGGAGGAGGAATTAGACTTTGCTGGTGGGGAGGAGGAATTAGACACCCAAGGGGTGCCTTTGGGGTTTTATTTGTAAATCTGATTAGTAGTTTTAAAGTTATGGGGTTGTAAAAAAAAACCATGTTAGCCTATGGAGAGGGGCGGGGCTGCTTTGAAGAGAAGCGCTGCTCGTCTCCTCTTCTCCTGTCTTTCCCTTCCCTGAGCAGGGCATGGGGCAATTTTGCCTGGAAGTTTCAGGGCACCGGGAAGCGAGAGCAAGGGAGCTAGGGCAGAGGGGCATGTTGGGTGTTGGGGGAAAGAGAGCAAGGGCAGGGGGGGTGCTTGGGGTGGGGGGGCAAGGGAGAGAGGCACTATGGGTGTGGGGATCAAGGGAAGGGGGCGCACTTTGGGTGTCGAGGAGGCAAGGGAGCGAGGTCAGGGGGGAAGGAAGTGAGGATGGGAGGGCTCTTGCAAATTCAATCATGCACTAAAAAGCATGGAAATTGCAAGTTATTGCTCCCGCCTTAAATTTTAGCAGTAAAGACATTGTAAAGTTATTAATTATTATTATTATTATTATAATCATTTATATAGCGCCAGTCATGTGACCTGGTGCGGTACAGAACATAGAAATAGACACGGTCCCTCCCTGTGGCTAACAATCTAAAAGACAAGGAGAGGGAGACAGGGAGAGGGGACAGTGGGAGAGACAGGGACAGGGAACAAGGAGAGGGGACAGCACAATATGGTGCTCACTTACAACTTAGGCTCCATGCGCCCACACTTTGCCTTCGTCTTTCAGCCCCAACCCTCTTCCTCTGCAGGTTGGAGGAAACACTGAAGCTGGGGACAAGAGGGCATGAGCTGACCCCTCACCCCCTCTATTCCTTCATGTCGGTTGGGGAGAATGGGACAGCTGAGTAATGTCTTACAACCCTCCCTCTTACCCAGTAGTCCCCCCTGCCCTCCCAGAGCACAGTTAAGCTGGGTACAGTTCTATACAAATGTTTAATTTAAACTTTAAGTTGGGTATGCATTGAAATTAATTAAATGGCATGACCATTGGAAGGAATGGAGGCAACAGCAATGCCAATTTCTAAATAAATACTAGTGTCATTCCAACATTCAATTAAGTGACTGTGAATGAAATAATAAAACACAGCTGGCTGCATCTTTGGGAGTCCATGGGGAAGGGAACAGGGTGTGAAATAATGAGGAAGGCACCCGATGCAGTAAGTGGAATGGTTGGAATGACAGGGAAAGATACAAAGAGTGTGCAGGAACAAGCAAGTGGCTGGAATGAGAGGAGGAATTAGAAATCATTACAGTAACAAGGTTCTGAGTGAAATAACTGATTCAGAAGACTCATGGGATACCAGGGGGAGCCTTCCTATCATTTATCCCATTTACCATCGCTGACACCCTATCCTTTGACTCCCAATAGCCTCCCTCCCTGTTATTCCACTTCCTCTCCTGTTGTTGGTTTTTTTGGTCATTCTACACACAGCCTTACTTCTGTTCCATATGACACACACGGATAAAAAACATTGTATTTCTCCAAGAGCTTTTGAGTTCTCTGTGAGGGGAGTGGGGGCTAGAGGATTAGAGGGGTGATTCTGACCCAAGGCTTCTGGGTTCTCTGTTACAAAGTTGAGAACTGAGCAGGGAGAGGAGAGCAAGCTAGGAACCAGGACTATTGAGTTGCTTGTGAAGGGTGTGCAGCCTACTGGATTAGAGTGGGGTGGAGAGGCTGGAAGCCAGGAGACCCGGGTTCCCTGTTAAAGGGTTGGGACCAAGCAGATTAGACGGGGAGAAGGGGCGGGAGCCAGGACTCCTAAGTTCTCTCTTTCTTAAAGAGGAAAAGGAGGGGCTGAGGGGCCAGTTCACACCCTCCTGTCCCCAGCTTCAGTGTTGCCCCCAACCTGCAGAGGAAGAGGATTGGGGCTGAAAGATGAAGGTAAAGTGTGGGTGCATGGAGCCTAAATTGTAAGTGAGCACAATACGTGAGACTGCACAATGTCTTTACTGCTAAAATGGCACGGAAGTTCAGGCAGGAGCCTTAACTTGTAATTTCCATGCTTGTTCGTGCATGATTGAATTTGCAAGAGCCTTCACTCTTCTTGTAAACCGGAGGGTTTTTTTTACTATGGAATTCTATTTCCTTCAGCAGAGTTACTCCCATTTTCACTGTGGCCAACAGGAATCAGGCTCCTATTTTTCATTCTGGTTTGATCTCCTAGTATTCCTGCTTGTTAACTGCTGGCTGCTGACAACTTCATTTAGCACTTCTCATTGAAATAGCTGTCTCCAACTTGGAGGGATGTACTCCGTATTTCTCGGGGATTTAGACATAAGCCACCAGCAAGTCATCAAGCTGAAAATTACCCATCTGTGAATGCGAAGTTACATAATGTTCCATGCTAAAAATGACTTCTCCCCTAGTTAGGAGGTGGGGGAAAGGAATAGGAAATGTTGCTGTCAACGGAGAGGTGTCAAGAAGATAGAAAAGGAGTCACAATAATAGGAAAAAGTTTTTGCTTGTCTGTTTTTTTCATCACACCACAATGTACAGTTGATACAGTAATAAAACCTGGATGGCTTATAGTACTGCCAATTTCCATATTGTTACAGGCGAACGTCGGCTTCCTTGTATTAAGTCCATCAAAGAGAGATTTGATCATTCAGTTACTGAGCAGTAAGTCAGACAGAATTTCACAAGGGTCTAGGATGGGGCTTAGCTCCCTCCAAATAATGCTGTCTTTGACAGAATCATGCCTGCTGGAGTCATAGAATGCTCTCACTGCAGCTCTCCCCCCTCCCCCCCAATGTAAAATTTAAGCTGCATCCATGCAGTAAATCAAAACAAGCTAAACTACATCTCTGCTAGACTCAGCTCTGGTCTCTTTCCAACTATCTCTATCCAACCTGGCGTGATTCCTGATTCTGGCTTTGGAATCTCTTCTGGCACAACTCCAACACCCCGGCCTTGGTCCATGACAATTAGTTCTAAACTTTTCCAACAGCTCCAGGATGATCATCTAGCAGAAAAGGCTGCAGCGTTAATGCTTTGCATTTTGCTCCTGATGAGAAGAGCTCATGTCTTTGCCTATTGCTTATGCAGGGACCTGCCAAAGGGAATTATTTAATGTGAAGGGTGCACTCACTGCAATCAGAAAAGAATCATTTCACTACACTCTTCCCCCAAGTCTAGTATATCAAGAAGTGAAATTTAGGTCTCAAGTACACATTACCCATGTACAGTAGATAAGAACCATGGAGGAGCCTACCTCCCAACATTCCAAGTAACCAAAGCAGGACACACCCATCCTTCTAGGCCAATAAGCCCCAATGTTGTCCCCTCTCTCTGCCTCCTTAATCTTTTGCCGCAGATCTAAAGAGCATAAAACAATAGGAACATAAGAAGTGCATACTGTATCAGACCAATAGTCTGTGTCAATCCCTCCCTGCGTTCTGTCTCCACAAGTAGGTGGGTGGCCAAACTCTTTCTGCAGGGGACTTCCATTCCTAACAGGTCATAGGGCAATCCATTCCCTGTTGTTCCAGCCCCCGTGCCTTACCTTGCAGATGGCAATTCTGTCACCCTTGTCATAAAACCTCCAGACATCGGAGCGTTTTGTCTGCCGACTGTCTGGGGGTGGTACTGGTGAGTCCGGCCTCTGCCTGGGTGTCCTGTGTGGTGGGGCACCAGTGCCGGCATCTGATTCCTCTCTGAAACAGGAACACATAAACAACACCTGCCAGTCAGAACTTCAGCACATAGAGATAAAAGATTGGGCAGGTCAAACGAAGCACCTTGGGGTGCTAGAGATGGCAACGGGAGATGGTGACCCTGGCTGGCACATGCCAATCCTGCCCTCCCTGGGGTGCTGCTAGGGAGGTATTTAATTCACGGTTGGCAAATAATGTGCAACCACCTTCCATGCGTGTCTCGGCGTAATCCCGCATCGCGGGGTTTTGAAATATTGTGCGAGCGGGTCGCACAATGGCGACCCACTCATCTAAAAGTGGCCTTAGACGTGACATTTTGGTGTTAAAGCCAGTCGCGCATTCTTTTAAAGCCACAAATTAAATACTTTGATGTTGAGGTATTTAATTAGCACCTTTAAAAGAATAAGTGACTGGCTTTAACATGCAAAATGTCACGTCTAAATCCCACATGCGGGAGATTTACATGCAGCATGATTTTATGCAGCGTATTCACCTTGCACATGTAAAAGCAGCCTCATATTTTGCCGGCGCACCCACTCCCCCTGGAAGCAAGACAGGAAACGATTTGGATTTATATGGCCGCACCCTTTATTATCCAATTACAACAGTCAAATTAGGTGAGGGGGTGACATCGCCTATTGCGATACAGGTCCAGTATCAATCATAACCCATAACTTCAACAGAGGGGGTTGCGAAATGCCTTCGCCAGCCTCCTCAACAGTAAACGTCTCCCTTTCGTCCAGCGCCGGGGGCGCGGCCAAAAGGGACATTGTCCATCCGGACCTGAGTAAGAATTGAGGTGTCTGACAGTGGGAGGCCTTACAATGCCCTGCCACTCTTGCTGACACCCCTTTTCCAGGGAAACCAACACCCCGTGTGCCATACCCTGCCCCACGGTACACGTGGCTTCCCCATCCCTTAAGGAGATGACTCCTATCTTACCTTAACCTACTTTAAACGATACTGGACCCCCGCCACCATGGGACCGCTGATACTTCCAACAGGTCCAAGGCCCCCACACCTAACCTAAAAACCGTTCCAAATTAGCCCTGAGAGCCCCAAGATAAACTGCATTCCCAGCCGGAGACAGATGTACACCATCAGCTCTAAAATAACCCACTTCCTTGTACGTAATTTGATCATGACTAATCGCCTCCAAGCCAATTGTACCTAACCATTTCCTAATTTCCCTATTAATCGTCTTCCTTGTCTTATCTATTTTTTTAGTTAAGTCCCCCTCCCCCCAGTGTAACCTAGTCACTAACTCGGTCCAAATTAACCTAACTCCTCTAAATTGTCGTCGAATTTCCCACAAATCATTCTTTATAAACCTGATCAATTGTACCCCTTTGAATCCCGGCAGGTCGTTCTCGCCGAGGTGAATGACTAAAATCTCTGGTGTGTACCCTCTACTTAAGTCCCTCAGCATAGGAAGCAGCTGGCGCCACCTCATGCCGCTCCTTCCATGCCAATTTACAATTGCCCTTCCAGATAAACCCATCTGGGATCCCATTGCGGACTCCCGCGCTGCCTTTGCCGCCCAGCGAACTAGGCTGTGCCCACATATCCAGATCCTTGCCCTCCTGGATACGGTTAGATCTGTCAAAGGAAGGAGATGGGATGGTTAGTCGGAGCATATGCGATCCAATCAACGCACATAAGCGCGGTATGCCGCTGATCGCCACCGGCCAATTGCCTGAATCTCAGAACCCGCCATCCCCATTTGTGCTGCAAAGGTGGCTGCGCCGATGCGAAATGAATGGGAACCATAGTCCCCAGGTGGAAGGCCCAACTTTGCCAGTGCTGCACGAAGCACCGACATAAATTGATATCTAGTGACCGGTTCCCCATTAAGGTGACAAAACAGGGGGTCCCTGACTAAAGGACGCATGGCCATATACGTTTGTAGGGCCACAACCGGGCACAGTCCTACATCTCCCGAACGAGCCAGTCTAACCATCCTACCCCTTCCCCGCTGATCCGTTTTAGATAACCTCAATCGTATTCTCACCTGCTGGGTATCCCACTGTACATCCTTATACCCTAACGCCCTACCTGATCTATCCCTGGCTGACTCGGCGACCATCTCGCTCACTCGGAAGGCACCGAAAAACGCCACTTTAAACAGTGCGGCAAACAAGGATTCTTCAAATTTGTCAAAACACACAAACTGCAACATATTTACAATTTGGACCAGTAAGGGGGGGGTAATGGGGAGCCTAGTATATTGCAGCGTTGGGGGTTCTCTTGCCCAAGATTCAATCAACCTGCGTATCAGAAAACCGCCACCCGGGGACGGGTGACCAGCCAACTGGCTCATAAATCCCAAGGCTGCGATCCTTCCAGAAATGGTGCTGGCCGCC
Organism: Sphenodon punctatus; assembly: GCA_003113815.1. Taxonomy (NCBI): domain Eukaryota; kingdom Metazoa; phylum Chordata; class Lepidosauria; order Sphenodontia; family Sphenodontidae; genus Sphenodon; species Sphenodon punctatus. The sequence goes on along the minus strand of QEPC01008366.1, from coordinate 3,115,437 downwards.
AGGCCGTCATTTCTTAATGCCATGGCGTACTGTAGAACCTCCGCCTCAGGGATCGGGAAGCCCATGGCCCACCCCCGTTGCCCCCGGTAAGCCTGGAAAGCCTGAAAGGCTGCATGGTATGCCACTCTGGTACGACCCGCCAAGGAACCCTGAACCAAGGAACTTAACTCTAGGATCCAAGGTTCCACAGCTCGGCCGGCATGGGTTCTGGGTTGATGTTGGCCCGTGGTGCGAGTGCGCGAAATTGCCCCATCTGGAAATGGGAGAGAGCATCCGCAATCTCGTTCTCGAGTCCAGGAACGTGTCTCATGTGGAACAGAATATTATGTTCCAAGCATAGCAGCACCAAGCACCGCACCAAAACCATGACCCTCTGGGAGCGGGACGTCAATGAATTGATTATATGAACTACCGCCTGATTATCACACCAAAAAAGAACTGTCCTGTTGGCCAATTTACCATGCCACAATTTGACAGCTACCACAATGGGGAACAGCTCCAGGAATGTGAGATCTCTTATGATGCCAGCGCTGACCCACTCTGGTGGCCAAGGGGCTGCACACCACTGCTGCTGAAAATACACCCCAAATCCATGTGCCCCGGAAGCATCTGAATGGACCTGAAACTCTGCATTCAACTGAACCTGTCCCCTCCAAACCGAAACCCCGTTAAAACGGTCTAAAAATGATAGCCAGGTCCGCAAATCCTCCTTCATCTCCCTGGACACCCTGATGTGATAATGAGGCGACAAGTCCCCTGCTAACCTCCCATACAAACGTGACAAAAATGCCCTACCAGGTGCAACTACCCTGCACGCAAAATTCAGGCTCCCAATGAGCGACTGGAGCTGCCGAACAGTCACCTTGATGGCTGATACACATTCAGTGATCTTCTTTCTCAACCCAAGCACCTTATCCATGGGCAATCGGGAAACCCCAAGGGTAGAATCCAACTCAATACCTAAGTAAGTAAGAACTGTTGCGGGGCCCTCTGTCTTCTCAGTGGCTAATGGGATACCCAAATTTCCAGTTACTCGCACAAACAAGTCTACCAAATCCTGACATTCGGGCGTATGAGGGTGCCCGACGAAGAGGAAGTCATCGAGGTATTTGGTAATATCTCCCCCGCTTGCCTCATGCCGTACAATCCATGCCACAAGGGAGCTGAAGCGCTCGAAAGCCGAGCACGAGATCGAGCACCCCATGGGCATGGCCTTGTCGTAGTAGTATTGCCCTTGGAAATGAAAGCCGAGTAAATGATAACTGTCCGGGTGAACTGGCAAGAGGCAGAACGCTGATTTAACATCGCACTTCGCCATCATCGCCCCGGTGCCATACTGCCAGACCAACTCAAACGCTGTGTCAAATGACGCGTAATGCACTGTTGTCAGGTCTTTGAGTATCCCATAATTCACCGAGCGGCCACGAGGATACGAAAGGTGGTGGATCAGGTGAAATTGACCCGGGGCTTTCTTTGGAACGACCCCCAGCGGAGAGCAAACCATTCCCTCAAGCGGAGGTACATCAAAGGGGCCTGCCACTCTCCGCTCCACCGCCTCCTTTCATATCTTTTCCACCACCACGTCCTCCATGCCTACTACGGATTTTAAATTGGGAGGTACTCTACCCACTGGGACCTCCCCAACTGGTATCCAAAAACCTTCTTTAAACCCGCACACCACATAGCCCACCTCTTCCTGGTCCAGATGCGAATGCAAGGCCGTCGCCAGCCTATCTACTCTCACCGGTGTTGCCAGATTTCCCGGCCCCACTTCCCACTGAGCTCCCCTGGGCCCCTTTGGGGGCACTTCCTGCTCCGGATTTCCCCTTTGCCCATGGCTTGGCCTGGGGGCAGGACGACGCTGGGTGAAACCCTCCACAAGAGGGGCAGGTGTGCCGAAACCTGCACGAGGGACGGGTACACACACCGGACCAGGAAAATTCCCAACACTGTCCCACGCTTCCCGAAGTTGCCTGCCTGCCCCCTGCCCTGCAAGGATCATTCACAAGGACAACACTCCCTTTAGCTAAAAGGTGGCCACTATCTGTCTTAGGGGCCCCTTTTGAATCACTCATGCACATCAACCATAGGTCTCGTGTATGGATGTCCCACCGGATCCCTGGCTTAAATGAAGCCCGGTGTCTAAAGGCCTCATCATACCGGAGCCATGCCCCGGGCGGCCCCGTTTCATATGCACGCTGTATGATCTCAGCATATTTGAGGAGAACTGCCCCTTTCTCTGGAAACATTTCCAGCTGCACCCCATGATATATGGCATATGCCACTGTCCAATTTGCCCAGTTCCTGTCAACTTTGGGGCATTTGTATTTCTCCTTTTCCTTCTTTTCATCCTCCTCTCCCGGATCCACTATCGGATCACTGAAGAGGAGGGCAAAAATATCCACATATTCTCCCCTCCAGATTTTTTCCCTTGTAGCGGGTAATAAATGCTCACCAATGGGGTCTGACAGATCTACAAAACTCCCCCCCATAGGGGCGGGCTGGCGAGGCATTGCCGGGTTCAAACCTGGCAGAGCACATGCCATGGGGCTCACCTGCCCCAGTACCAGCCACCCCGCGGGAACATTACTCGCCTGCACCCCGGTTCCTTGCCCCCCTGACTGCGAACCAGGCCCCCAAGCCATAAATGGCCATCCATAATTGCCCTGCAGCCCTTGTACCTGCCCACCCGTCTGGGTCACACCGACTGTGCCCTGCTCAGGCTGGTACCCTTGCCTGCCGATGTCCAGGGAGGAGGGAAACTGCCTTTGGTGCTCTGGGAGGACCCCCTGCTGCCCGTTACCAATCACGCCCATCCCCCCACCTTGCTGGTTGGCCACCAGGGTGGCAGGTCCTTGAGCTACAGGACCCCAGACCTGCAAGGCCTGCTGATCCCGCAATCGCCCAGCTACGGGGGAGGGCCCACCAAGGCCCCAGGCCCCTTGCCCCGCTCCCTGTGCGAGTGTACTCCGAGGGGCTGGGGCTGTAACCTGAACCCAGCCCCCATTCCACCATAAATACTGGGGATGTTTTCTCCCAGGGGTGAGCCTGCTTGCCCCTATGCTCTGGGCACCCATCCACCCATCCCCTGCAATCGTGGGTCCACTTGCACCCCCCCACTCCCTGACCCCCCATTGGGGAAGGAAAACTATTCTGGACCCCGGGTCCCCCAATCGCCCCGGCCTGCATACCTTGCGCCGGCAACCTCTGTGGTTGCTGCCCTTGGCCAGTCCGGTTCCTCTCCGCCAGAGCACGCTCCAGGACCTCTATCCTCGCTAGCAGTTGGGAATCCTCACTGCCTCCACGAGTGCCTCCCTGGGATCCGTGATCGCCCTGCAAAAGGGGTGGATGTCCCCCCTGATGAATCAATTCCGCTCCTTCTCTGTTCCCTTGGGTGACATCCTCACCCTCTTCCTCCACCTGTTCCCCCCGCGATTCCCTCCGAGGGGCCCTAGGCACCCTAGCCCCAGGCAGCTGCCTTGGCATCTCATGGTCCTCAAAACGGGCAGGGGGGCATGCGTGCTGTCCACTCCTCCGCGGACCTCCCTCGTGCGGGGAGGAAGGGGTATTCCCCCCATAAAACTTCCCAGATGCCCCCTGCCCCCCCAATACCAAGACCCTATTCAAGGCCTCAACAACGGGTGCTGGGACCCCAGCCCTTGATGGCCCTGGCCTGTTTTCCAGGTCCAACTGGGGGATCTGATCCCCACTAGGCCCCACATCCATCAGGGGGGCTCCTCCCCCAAATAGGGCCGCTTCGCAAGCTGCCAGGCGCTCCCAAGCTTAGCCCTTCGTCACTGATGGCTCCTGCACCAAATGTAGGGGGGGGAGGGTTCCCCCCCTCCTATCCCTTGGCACCCCCCTCTTTGGGCTGCCCCTTTTTGGAGGCTTTTGCCCCATGTTTTTTCTTCTCTTTTGCCACTTTTGGGGCGACCTTACTCTTCTGGGCTTTTTCGGCCCGGGCCTTGGGCCCACCCCTAGGGCCACGCTTCCGCCCCCGCGCCATCCTTTCGCCTACAGCCCTACGAGCTGTCTACTCCCTGATCTTGGGCGCCTCTGCCCCAAATGGCTGGAAAATTCTTGCTTAAACCAGCAGGCTGCTTCACGAGGCTCCCTCTGAACTCCGGATCCAAGCGCCCTGCTTCTTCTTTCCCTGCTCATCCTGGACTGAGTGGGGAAAGCCTCTGGGGGCTGCTGATTGCTCCCAGGTGATCCAGGGAGCCAATCAGCAGCCTAGCCCCTTCGCGCCTGCAGCAAAGGTTGCCGTGGCAACCCCAGCTGCAATCCCTGCAGCCCGGCGGCAAAACCCCTCTCTGCAAGCGCCGCAAGAACGGCGGTTTGCAATCCTTCCCCCCAGCTTGTCATGGAGGGGAGAAGGGGGGGCATGGCAACCCCCCTCCACCTGCATTTGCAGCGGAGGGAATTCTTGTAAGCCACCCTGAGCCTTTGGGGAAGGGTGGAATATGAATATAAATATAAATACAAAATATAAATATAAATGAGAAAATTAGTTTTCCAAACAGCTGGTGCTCGTACATGTTGGAGAGCAACATGAGAGCAATGTCCTGACTAGGTTTTTTTTATTTGTTTACTGTTTTTTTAAAAAAAAAAAAAACACCAGCTGTAGCAAATTGTAGTCCTTGACTGAAGTGCTTATACTTTCGGGCAAGCATCTGTCTTAGGCTGCTTGCCCACATTATGGAAGACACGTGAGTTAGAAACTCACTGTGTTGTTTGAACTCACGTGTTTTTTGTGATGGGAGGCTGCGCACATTACCTGACTCACAGATATTTGCAGGTCACATGGTTAGTAAACATCCATGAGTGAAATTTCTTTATCTGCACCCACGTTACCCAAAGATCTGTGAGTTTGGGAGCAGAGGAAACCCCTCCCTCCTCCTTTCCCTGTATCCCTTGCAGGAGTCCACTTCCTGTCACGTGACTCCCCAGGCTTCAGAGCACTTCCTGTATCTCTCTCTCTCTCTCCAGGGGATCAGGAAAGGGATTGTAATCTGCTTCCTCCTGTAGTCTCTATGGTTTAAATGGCCATGGGAGGACTTGAAGACAAATCTCACAGTGAGCAGTGAACGCGTATATTTTGGCCACCTTGCATAAGATAAAATCTCACTGTGATTTATAACACCCGCGAGCAACAGGGCAAGATTTTCAGCCCTGTCAAACTCACGTGTTTATTTGTACCTCATGCATTTTGCTGCTTTCCCACATTACTGAAATACCCATGAGTCTAACTCACGGGTGTTTCAATAATGTGGGAAAGCAGCCTAAGATTCTATATTCACTAGGGAGGAGACAAGGAATAGAGATTGGGTCAGGACGAATGGAGACAGAAAGGAGGTGATCTGCACAAGTAGGAAGAAAATTTCAAAATATAGAGAGGGATCCAAGCTGAGCCTTTCTATTGGCTTATCCCTAAAAAGGGCAAAAGTATCCACTGATTAAGGCCTGGACAGCATCCCACAAGAAAAGAGGGTTTAAAAGTCACAGTAAGGTGCTGTTACAGAATTCACCACAGATATTAACTTTAGCTCTACCAAGAATCCCATCTACTGACAGCAAGGGTTAATCCAGAATTGACTTATGTCTTGGGTATGGATCAGGCAGCTTTCATACATAGCTAGAGCATTCAGTAAACTCTGCTTTGGGATATTTGACAATCACGGTAGACTGCTATTTCATTTCCAGACAGAATGCCCTACATAGACTTCAGCAAGGCCTCTGCGGAAATACAGTTGATTCTTTCACCAATGTGGCTGCTAAAACTGGCAATGGATAATGCAGTGGGTGGACTGGTAATTAAATTATTATGGCTTGTATCTAATTAAGAACAGATTCCAGGGCTTAGTTCAGGGCTGTAGGGAATGGATGTCATCTTTAAATTCCCCATGACAGCTTGTCATGCAATCAAATAGAGGAGCAGGAGGAGGAGGAGGAGGAGACGGTGAATACACCAACACCAAGAAAAGAAGGGGATTATTTTAAAAACCAGAGGAAAGGCTGTTTTAGCACTTGGATCTTCATTATTGCTGGGACACCATTTTATGTGACATATTTCTGAAACAAGCCCCAAGGGTGAAATATAAAGGACATGAATCAGAAAGTACAATTAACAGTTAGAGCTCATAGTTCCTCCTTAGTCCTATATTAATAAAAATATGCATGAGTAAAATATCCCCTCATTCTGAAGCAACAGCTTCAGTACAGATGTAGAACTGCCAGCCAAGTAACATATGGTGAGCAGGCCATTAATTTACAATAATAGAAAGTACCAGAATCTAATTTAGCGTGAAGCATCTCACTTGGTTTTGCTGAAGAATGCAGTGGGAACATAAGCACACCGCAAATTACAATTCTGCCACCTCAGCCTCCTCTGTTGTCAGTGGCACTGCTCATTCTCAGCAATGAGTTAAGGGGTCTTCGTGTGTCAAGATGAAATAAATCAATTTCAGTTCTCAGAAGACAGACTTACCATAGCAGAAGGTCACTGAAAATTGCTAGTTGCTCCATGGGATTGGCGAGCAGAAGAGTGGCTCCAGGGTGGGGTGAGGAGGGACTTTAGCAATACCATGAGATAAGAAGAAAGACTCTGGGCGTCTTTAGACATAACGAAGATCGGGTGACAAAACCCCTAAGCACATGTTTGGCTGTTGTGTGTAAGCACCATAACAATCGCAACACCAGTTTGGCCACCCATTGAACATCCATTGAACACGCGATGTGAACCCCATTGCATCAAAAGGACAATTTGCGTGTTCCGGCTGAACACGTGGCCAACGTTGTGTCTAATGATATTGTGTGGCGTGTTAGTAGGTACAACAGGGGGAACGAGGCAGCAATACTTGCATGTGGAGATCGGGTGGCAAGCAAAACACCAATTTGCCCCAAGATGAGCTGTGCCACATGGCATATCAAGGTCAAAACACATTCAAGGTGAAAACAGACGTGACGCTAACCACCCTTTAACCACCCTTGGTGGTAATTTATGCATGTTGCAGGGCTGTATTGGTGCCCTATGCAGCCCTGAAACATGAATAAATGACCACCAAGGGTGGTTAAAGGGTGGTTAGCGTCCTGTCTGTTTTCACCCTCAGACACCCGTCTAAAGACACCCTCAGGCTGCATTCACATGAGACGCTGCTCCAGCATGTACTCTTCAGCTCTTTTTAAATGGGCACGGGCGTGTGCGGGAATGGGTGGGCATCACAGTGGGTGGCCAGTGCGTAGGGGTGCATTCCCACAGATCCCCATCCACCTCCACCCATCCCCATGAATGGAGCATCCGACATTGGCGCCCATTGCTCCGTGCCTGGGTGATGGGTGGAGCGCAGGAGCGTGCACGCACCCCCACCCACCAGCTGCGGCATTCACACAGACATCCACCCATCTATCCCGCACCTGCCATGATGTTCAAACAGATGCCTCCACCCACCCGCACACATGGATGGGGGGGGGCGTGCATCCGTTTGAAAAGGGCCCTTGTTGCAGGAGTTTGCATTCCCACATTTTAATTGTTCCCATGTTTCCTGCCCCACTTGAAAAGTTACCACTTATTGTGTCTTGGCTTCTAATAGGTATTCCATTTGTATGCATTTTGTTTTTCTTGCCAACAAGAAACGGCAAGGGTTTACAGGACCTCCCTAGAGTGGTTCCACTCTTTCCTGTCAGAGAGGTTCCAGCAGGTGATGATAATAGAATCATAGTGTTGGAAGGCACCTCAGAGGTCATCAGTCCAACCCCCTGCTCAATGCACGAAATCCATTGACGGGTGGATTTTTCGCTGTCCCACGCACTCTCCTGTGGGGTCCCGCAGGGTTGCATCTTGTCTCCCCGCTTGTTGAATGTGTATCTTAGGCTTCAGGGTGAGATTGTGTGTAGATTCGGGATGTGCTGCCATCAATATGTAGACAACACCCAAATCTATCTTTTTCATCCGCCCCAAGTCCTGCAGTCTCATTGCCTACTCCGTGCCTGGTTGCCATTGGGGACTGGATGTGCGTGAGCCAACTGAGGCTGAATCCAGACAAACTGAAGTGAGGATGGTTGGCTGGGGCTGTGACCTGGGGAGGAGGGGAGAGGATGCCCATCATTGGTAGGGTACAGCCTCCCCTGGTTACTTAGGTTCATAGTCTTGGGGTGCTCCTGGATCCTGAGCTGCATCTGGAATATCTGGTGGCAGCAGTGGCCAGGACTGCTCTTCACCAACTACATCTGTTGAGAAGGCTGAGTGTATCCTTTTCTCTCAAATAGGGATCTGACCATCGGCCTCCAAGCCTTCCATTACCTTAAGGCTGCAGTTTGCTTACATAGGGCTGCCCTTGAAGACTGTTCAGGGGCTGCAGTAGTGCAGAATGTGGTGATCTGCTTTTTGATAGGGGTAGGTCTTTGAGAGCATATACCACTGTTGCCTCAGAGTGTGCACTGGGTTCGAGCAGGGGGGCTAGGAGCCAGACTCCTGGGTTCTCTGAGAGGGCAGTGGAGGCTAGTGGATTACAGCAATGGGGCTGGGAGCAAGGAGGGCTGGGTTCCCTGGGAGGGGAGAGGGGCTAGTGGGTTAGAGCAGGGGGGTTAGGAGTTAGGAGGCCTGGGTTGTCTGGGAGAGGAGTGGGGGCTACTGGGTTAGAGGAGCGGGGCTGGGAGTTAGGAATCCCGGGTTCTGTAGGAGGAGAGTGGACTTAATATGGAACATGTATTTTCAACTTCATTCTGTCCAGTTACAATTGATTAATTTTGTAAAACTCCTTTATTGTAAATAAAATTCTTTAATTGTAAATACTTTACTGTAAATGAAATCCTTTAATCCTTTTCTTGTGAATAAAATCCTTTGTGATTTGCTTTGGACGTGGTCAGACTAAGTATAAGTGGGCACTGGTTGCCCCAGGCTTTGAAATATGTCTACCTGGGTGTATGTTTCTCAACAACGGGAACCTGGATAGCACATAAGAAAAACATGATAGTGAAATCTAACAGTTCTGTAGCAGGAATTCTGGAACTCTATAGAGCATCCAAGAATCCAAATGTGACGTCGGTTCTCGAGGTCTCTAAAGCTAAAGTCCTGACACAGATTTTGTATGGGTCAGAAATTTGCTTTGCTTGTCATTCTAAGAACACTGAGGTGGTGCAAAATAAATTTATTAGGGGTATATCAGGGGCACCTAATTCCACACCAATATCTTAGGGTATTTTCAGATGTTACGAGATCACAGTCAACCACAGTGAATCTGCACATGGTGAAAGTGATCCCGTAACGTCTGATGTGGGGGAATGGAAGTCCCACCCCCAGATGTTCATCACGGTCAATCGCGGCGGGGAATCACATTCACCACGCGATCGGCTGAACCCGCGGGGCCGGG
>QEPC01008366.1:3080932-3092901 GCA_003113815.1 Sphenodon punctatus | reverse complement strand
GATTAGGAATAGGAAGGAACAAAAACTGCTGGGAGAGAGGGAGCTTTTTGAAACGCCTGCTGTTCAGGAACAGTGACTAGCTCAGAAGGTGTTGGGAAGAGGGAAGGCAATCAGTTTTGTTTCTTGCTGCGCCCGCCTCACCACAAGCCCCATTGGCTCCATGCAGCCTAGCCCATGGCCAATCGCAGACTGCGAAGCCAGTCGTCTGAGGCAAAAAGGGATGATGATTGGGCAGGCTGACTGCTACTCCAAGTCTCTCAACCCCTGGTGCCTGGAAGTCTGCTCCTCAGCTGACTCCCCCTCCCTGTCACGTTTTACCTTCCAGTGACAAGTTTTTGCCACCCAAACGCGATCCGAACTAACCGTTTGGTCATTTCAACGTTCGGAATTGAGTTCGGTTCTGTCACTTCGGCTTCAGATTCGGGTTCGGTCGTCCGAACAGGCCGCGTTCAAGCCGAACTCCCGAACCGCATTCGTCCATCCCTAAGCATTAATAATGATGGGACTGCAGTGACTAAGGCTGCTTGCCCACGTTACACAATTTCACGTTATTTTCTATCTTACATAAAATTGTGTAATGTGTGCATGCGATTTTTCTGATTCAGCATGGAAACATCAGTGATTTTCATCACAGATGTCAGGGAAGGGAAATCCCTCTCTGACATTAATTGGAGTTCTATATTACGCAAGATTGAAACGCATGCATGGGGTGCATTTAATGTGAATTTAACTAAGCGGGAAGTTACAGTGTGCATGGATCCTTTTAAGGACATGTGACTTCATGGGGGAGGGGGGAGGAAAGAAAATAACATGGGCATGCAGCCCAGCAGGAATCTTACGTTATTGCTAATTTCACACGAGATAGACTCTCACGTGAAAACTGCACGTGGGCAAGCAGCCTACATTTCAGATTTGTTTTGACTGATGGGGAAAATTAGCTCCTATTGCGTTGTTTATTGGGGAGGGGGGTTGTTAGTTTGTTTTTATCCATTCATGAGTGAAGGCTGAGGGAATGTCAAAGATAATAATGAATAGAAAGCTGTCAATTGAAACTTCTGCAAGGTCGCTGTCGCAGCTAAGGAAAAAATGGAGATGGGAGGTCAAGGTAACATTCTTTCTAAAGAACTAGCAAGGGAATTGGAGGGTGTGTGTGATTTTTCTTTTACATGAAGTTATAGAAAACCTTGGAAGAAGTATTCACAGCTAAACAATGGCATGCCCAAGGCTTAAATATGTTGAAAACATGGTGCTTCTAGCAATTGTGAAGATGTAGCACCTTTTAAAACATGATTGTCCTTGATCCTACATATGGAAGATTGGTGGGGTTTGTTTATCTTAAGAGCTGTTCGAAGCCATGTGACGGAGTACTTCAAACAAAGAAACTAGCTTGCAAGAGTTTCTCTTTAGATAGAAGGCTGGATCCTCAGTTGGGTGACAAATGACATAGCTTCGAATGCTGTAGGGTCTGTCATTTTTAACTCTATCTGCACCTTTTGTGGGGGGTGGGGTGACAAACAAGTACAGAACTTACAGAAACATAATGGGCAGAGTAGGAAGTGAGCCATAAATTGTTGGCCTGAAGATGTAGGAGGACTCGGAGAAATACTGCCGCATGGTAGCTTAAGACTCTAAATGACTCATCGTCCATGGGAAGCTGTTCCACAGGTGAGTAAATCTCCCTGAATGTAACAAGCATCCCCAATGTAGAATTTTCCTTCCATTGCTTTCACTGCATCACTCTCCCACTGCACTACCTTGACCCAATGAATATTTCTCTTGGTGAGTATTGCCTGTAAATACTTGTAGTTGCTCTGTGGACTGAGGTACAAAACCTGCTTGCCTTGGAACACCCAGGAACCCATGTTCACTGCGTTTTCCCCATTGCCACCAATGACCTCACCTCACTCATTCTTTAGGCACCCAACATACACACATTAATCATTCTTTATGGGTGCAGTTAAAACACCTCTCCAGTCCCTCTTTATCTTGTGTCTAATCTATTGCAACATCCTCAACAAAATCCTGCTTGTTTTTCCACTTATATCCATTTAAAAAGCTGTCACTAAGAACATTTTCCTGGATCGTTTCCATGACCACATCACCCTTCCCTTCACGTCCCTCTATTGACTCAATCTTCTCCAATGTTGATCTGACAGTGGTCATGTATTCTCCTTTGCTGGATTTTATGCATGGAAAAAGTGTCTCTTAGCCATCTGCAAAAAAACCTCATTGTTTTTCTGCAAACACCTCTTCAAAACTCTCCTTTGCCATTGTGCCTTTTGAAAACCTGATTACAGTTAGGCAGGTGATGTGTACAGACCACTGCCTAGCATGTTAATGTTCCATTGTTCCTCAGCGCGCCTCATGTCTATCACATCCAGCTCTCATCTTTTGTCTTCCACCTTAATTACAACACTTTTGTTGTGGGGTCTTCCTTATATTCTGTGTTTGAACAGTGACTAGAAGAATGGGGTCCAGGTCTTAAGTGCTACTACTGCAGAAGATGAAGAGAAGAAGGAAGAAGCAAGATACTTGTGAAATTCCATGGGTAGAATGATACGGAGAATGATGAAGAATGTGTCTGAGATATTGCTCCTTACCCCACAACAAACCACCGTTGTTTCCTCTCTCTCCACCCAACTTTGGCCACACACACCACTGTGCTGTCATTATGAACTGTGCTCATTATGACACCACCAGCACCTGAAACAATCACCCTTCTTCCTCTCCCAGTTCATTTGCATTCTTGGAGTCTACTGGCTGGAAGGGTTCTTTAGAAGGCTTCAGATATAAATGCAAATAGGCAAACACTTTAGGACAACCTATATTAGGATAGCAGCCACTTTGGTTGCTCATCCCTGCATTGAACAAACTTGTCTTTAGCAGCGCCATTAGATACTGAGATGGCCAATGTTACACACAGCAATAATAAGTATGGTGACTAAGATTCTAAAGTGTTCCACAAAGTTCACGGATATATATCAGACCAGAGCGAGTTCTACATTCAAGGCTCCAGGGTGGTGCCCCACAAAGCACCCCAAAGCATTGCCGCAACCCCCATTTACTGTTCTAATCACCGCAGTACTGCCATTACACCTGTGCATACAGCAGCAGACAACAGTGAGGAAACACTGGTTTTGCATCTATGCATCCGCTGAGCCCACAGAGAATTGCCTTGCAGCCTTCGCTCATGCGCAAACAGTGTTTTCTCATTCTTTGTTGTTGTGTGTGTGAGAGATGACAATGGTGGCACTACAGTGGGTCTGGTCAGTGATTTGGCTGTGCTGGACAGGGGAGGGGGGACAAGCGAGTGACTTGGGGTGAAACATACAAGACCACGCCATGTCAGCAACCCGGCCCGGTTTGAGTCAAGATGCTGCCGCAGACACAGTCAGGACCGGATAGGGCTGAGGAACAAACATTCACATGGCAAGGGCCCAGGAGATGCACAAACATTCAGTCATCCAACCCCGCCCCCTCACTGCACAAAGCACCCCACCCCCTGCCATAGCAGCAAGCCATGGCAGACCCAATCCAAGTCAGCAGGAACAGATGTGTTAACACACTCTGGCCCTGATTGGGCGGACCTTAACGGGCTGTGACCCCAGAAGTCTCCAGGATCATAGCCTGGACTAGCCACCAATATGACCCGGGGCAATCCCAGGCCAACGTTTGGCAGTGTCTGCACACATATGCAAGCCAGGTTCAGGCCAAAGTGTGACAGAGTGGGCCTAAGCAGCGTGCCATCATGTTTGTTGACACCCAACAGCACAGAGCATGTGCAAGAGGGAGCGCGACAGCAATTTTGACCATATTTTACCCCTCTCACACATGTTCGAGCATGTCTTGGGGTGAGGACAGAGAAAGGGCTGGGGAGCTTGCCCATGGATTCCAATGCAGGAATCCAACAAATTAGACCATATGGAGGGCAACAGAGCCATTGCCCTAGCCAATCAAGACAAGAAAAAGGGAGCAAGGGAAGGGCGATGGGGAGGGGGGAGCCAGTTTGCTTATTTAAATGTGTTGCAGCAGATCAGGTAAGATGAAGAGATACACTTTATTACTTTTTTTGCTGTGGTTGTTTTTCATTCATTGTATTTTCTATTCTATTCTATTAATCATGTAAGCGTGAAATTTTAATGGTGGCCCTGCCCCCTACTGGCCCCTCCCCCCACCCCGCCAACCTAAAAATCCACCAGTCACCACTGCATCAGACAATGGGTCAGGGGTGTAGTTGGGGGCGGGGGGAGTACACCGGAGCTCAGCTCCGGGACTTCCACCGGAGCGATCCCAGTGGCCGGCCCTGCCCCTCCATCAATCAGCCGACACAGCCCCAACTGCCTGCGCTGCGCTGTCAGCCATGTGGGCAGAAGTACAGATAGCGCAGCTGCAGCCAGAGGGCTGGCTCCTTCCTTGCTTCACACTCTGTAACTCTCCACTCGTGCTGGGGGCTGCTTGCTCTCGCTGCTGCTGCCTCAAGAAGTCTGGGAATTCCTGGCCTCGAGGTAAGAGAGAGGTGTTTTCAAGATGTTCATGGTGCTTAAAGTGATTTGAAAGTGATTGGTGACACTTCCAAAGTGCTTTCAAGTTTTGGGGGGGCATCCATGACACTTAATTTATTTTTAAATTGCTTTTGCATCGGTGTGTTGTGTCAGTATTGCAGAATACAGGAGAATATTTCATATATAATCATATCATTTTATGCCCTTAACAAAAGATTAATCACCCACACCTTTTAGGAGAGTTATGTTATCACATGGGGTTCAAGCACAGTGGGGTTAGGATCAAATCAAATCAAATCAAATATTTATTAAAGGCACTGGCTCTCACGATGGTCCAACACACAAAGCACACAACAACAATAAAACATATACAAAGTAGGACAGTCATCATATACAGCAGTTAGTATATGCCAGCAACGAATACTGGTCTGGATGTCGTATTTTAATATCAATTCAAGGTAAGGCCATTGACTGATGTTAACCAATGGCCACCACATCTAGTCACCGTGCACTGACCTCCATTCTGCTTCAATGGCCAATTCTAGTTTGTTGGTTAGTTTGGTTATCCGGCTGCTTCGACCCCAGCTGCGAATCACAAACTAGATATTCAAGAATGCTCGTGATAAAATGACAACAATGTGGAATATATAGCTTAATGCAGCCTCTACCCCCTATGCCCTAATATAGGTCAAATACCTATGCCAAATGCCTTGCTCTTGAGCAGAGCTTGTCCCCTGACGACAATCAATTATAATGGTAGTTACGGCATGCATATGAGCTGGAGTTAGTCGAAACTTGCCTATAAGGTGGCTGTAAACCCTCTCTTAATTCAAATCAAAATTAATTATTCGGTATTGGCTTCCATCATAGCCAGACAGATACACAGCCATACAGCCAATAAGGACATGAAATGAAATATAAAAAATACAATACACCATCTCTGACCCATGCGGGCAATTCCAATAACTATTGGTGACAGTGTCTTAGCCCATAACAAAACATACAAAATGGCCGGGCAATAAGCATACCAAATACTGTCAGGTCAAACAATCCTCAATAATTATCAAAGACCAAAAACATACTAAGGAAATACCATCCATATATTGAGTACATCTGGCAGAAGCTATCGTACATTAAATTCCTTGGAAACGTCCCATAGAAGAGGAGACCCTTTACATTACTAATAACCCATATCGCCTAATTGGTAACCACACCAGACATTTGAGCCTGGTGTCTACTAAGCTTTCCCAGATTTAATAACTGATTACATATTTTGTCCGTCTTTTGTCTGCCAGCAGAAGGAATGATGCAACAGCACATAGATCTTTAGACTGTGACAGATTCATCAGATAAACAAAGAGATCTGTATAACTAAAGTTCCTACCCGCTAACACCGGAACCAACCAGGTCTCCCTCAAGTAGACATTTTCATATTTGGGGATTTGCCTTACTACAAAGGGTACATGACTGCAACATATCAATCTTAGAGCTCGTGTGGCTAAAGTTGCAGCAAAGGCGATGTTGAAAACTTATAATGCCTCATATGGATTGCCCATTTCAACAATCTTAAAGGCTTTCCAGGCTAAAGTACACCCTATGTTAACTTATGGTGCAGAAATTGCTATTAATAAGGAATGTCTGGCTTGAGAGAGGGTCCAAAATTGTTTTCTTAGTGGGGTTAGGAAGGTATACATGACTGCCTTGTGGCACAATCCCAAGAATAATCACCCAGTTGGGGTTCAATTTGGGATTGGAGGGGGCTTGGCTAGGATTGGAGGGGGCATCAATAGCTCCTGCACTTCTCAATTTAGCACTACAACACTGCGTGTTTTTAGACATGCATCTCCCAACTATCATGCATATTCCAGGGCTGCATAGGGTACCAGTGTAGCCCTGCAACATACATGATAGGTGGGTGATGGGTAGGTCATGGGCACTTGTCTAAAAACACCCAATGTCCAGTTCCCCCAACATACCCCTACAGTGGGTCCATACAGTGCCACATTTTGTATTACACTTTCAGTTGCTATTCCACTGAGATGTACATGTGTATCTTCACATTCCTAAACACCAAACATCACTGGCAGCTGTTTATCTGCCTAAGAAGTTTACTTTTGGCATCAACCAGGTCAGTTGAGAGAAAATTGGGGACCTTGTACACCCTGGTAGCTGGGGGGGCGGATGGGGAGCTACCTCTCACTCTCTCATTCAAAACTTTGAAATCAATTTCTAGGAGATCAGACTGGTACTTTACTTACACATGTTATTTGCAATTATTATCTTGCTCATCATATTTCAATTAGAGCTGAAACTCATTCTTACTCTGGTTGAAAAACTCGGTGAGAATAGGCTTTTCACTAAGATTTTCTGGGTCAGGAATCTCGCAAGAATTGACGTTCTCACCGTCATTCTCAAAAATGGCTCCCAGGTATTTGCACACGTGCAGAATGGCCTTGGCGATCAATTTGCACATGTACAGAGCATTTGGGAAGTTTTCAGGAATCTCGCAAGATTTTCAAAAAACCTCAAGAATGCTCTGCCCATGTGCAAAATGGTCACCGGGGGCCACGCATGCACAGAATGGCAGAGGCATCCAATTTTTTCTGCATGCGCAGAGCATTTTTTGAGGTTCTTGATGGTGAGAACATGTGAGATCTCACCGGGGCTGAGAGAATGCAAATCATTCTCGTTTCAGCCCTAATTTTAATGCATATTGAATTTTAAAAAAAATCTTACCATTCTTGGCAGATCTCTCTGAGCTTGGGGGTCCACTACGATTGCACCCCATTCCTACCCTCTCACCAGGCTTGGTATCAGCAGTGAAAATCTCCCCACGTGTGCATTCCATTAATTCCCAAACAAAGGGTGTTTTTAAATGAGCAAGGTGATGTGGGGGGCGGAGGGGGTTGCCACGGAGCACCCACACAGTTGGAAGCAATCTTAACAGCTGACTGCTGCTTTTCATACCGGCAGGAGCTCCGTGGCCAACCATCGCCACACATCCATTGGGCCTGCCCTGCACGGTGCACTCACTCCAGACTTCCCAGCAGTGCTCTATGCATAGCCGTGCATGGGTGCTCGGATGGTTCATGGGAGCAGGCATCCGGCCACTCCACTTTCAGACAGGCAGTCGGATCCGTGGCTCCTAAGTGGCATCGCGTTTGGGGAAAAAAACAAAAAAACTAGGTCTGGGTGAACTCTCGCTCTCTCTGTGGCTAGCCACAAACTGCTCTTTCTATCCTTGACCTCTAAAATGAGACTGCTGACAGAATTGCCAATTGCAAAGGAAATTCTGTGCTGTCCCTTAGAGGCAAGGACAGCACTGGGAAATGGGTTGGGGCCACTCATTCATGTCACTGAACAGCCCAAACCTCTGCAAGCAAGCCAGGCTGCCTCTCCTGCTACCAGCCAGAGGCATCGGATCTTCCTCATTAAGGCAGCGTGAGTACTGATTGTATATTGTAGGCACAGAGTGCATAAATCGAGTCTTGTGCACAATGAGCCCTATATCTCATCAGCGTGGATGAAATCCTCCTCAATAATTTTGACAACACCATATGCTGTGTTCTTCCTTTATTATTTTGTGACACACACACACACACCAGGATCATTGTATAAACTTGCCTTTTCTGGAGTAAACAAGAATAAAAGTTTCATAGGAGGATATTAATCTACTTGCTCTCAGATGCCAAATAAATCATATGAAATGATACACTAAGGAGCAGATTTTCAGCTGGACTTCAATCTGGCCACTGAGTAATGGTATGTGGAGTATAAAGCCTTAAGCAGCTTGGGCCCTACATATCTAAATGACCCCCCCGCCTTCTCCCCCATATTCCATTGAAATTCCCCAGGTCACCCATGGCCATAGGGCACCCTCTTGTGCATTCCACCACTGCCCAAAGTCCATATGGTATGTCCACCCTTCTTCTGGAAATTTGCTAAATCCCAAGCATCTTCCAGAAACAATCTAAAACCTATTTATTTGGCCAGGTCTTTAGCGGGCAGAGATAGGGTTCCATATTCTATGGGGCTTTTTTAATCTGTGGTGTTAGTTAAAAAAATAATCAAATATCTTTAGCTAGACTCACAATGAAAGTGGCTTTAAGGCCTTTTACTCTATGCATATCAGGATATGACCCAGAACTCTGGTCTCCAGGGGTCCCAGGCATAGCCTAAGCCTACCAGCCACCAAGAGTAGCAAAGCATTATGCACTAAATCGGCTTACCTCATCAACATGTCTTTATGGTCACTCAACATAAAAGTACAGGTATCAAGGTCGGCCTATCAGAAGATCATGGAATAGCAAAGCTCACTGCTTAGCGGTAGTAGACCTAGGAGTTCTGTCCCCACCTTTTCTATTTATGCACTGTAACGCACCTTTCTCAGTTGACACGAGGGGTGCCAGATCAAAATTTCAGAAATAAGGAACATTACAGAGCTGGAATAAGGGATGACCATTATCTTTCCTGGGGCTGTGGTGTTCAGAATAAGGGAGGCTTGTTCTGTAAACAAGAGGTGTTCATTGTGTTCTATAGAGCTATAGGGCTCTGAAATAAGGGATCTCCCTTAAAATAAGGGGCATCGTGTAACACTCCAACCCAATCCTGGCATGACCAGTAAGTTCATGGCCTCACGTCGCGTCATTGCCTTTGCTATGGCTTCCATGTGTTTTCATTGGCGCATTTAACAAATGAAGTGATGCATACAACAACCTGATAACATTATAGATATTATAGATATGAAGTCCTGGGAATATTTTGGCTACAGTGCTTAATGCACAAAACCCTGATCAGCCAGAGTGTGCCCCTAAAGAATTAACAGAAATCCACTTACCAATGACCTCGTGAAGACCACAAACCCAGTCCTGGTGAAACTCCCGAGTGCAGATCTTGCAGGACTGGTCTGGCTCCAACACAGTCCCTTCAAGACACCTGCAATCCCATCTGGGTGACAATTACTTCTCTTGAGTCCCCACAGCCGAGCAGCTTGACTCAGCTCCCAACAGCTCCCTTTCTGAGTTGCCAGGAGTCCTCTGCTCTCCTGAGATCTGGAACAGGGGCCTGCCACTCAACCCCTGCAGTGGGTGTAGGGGAGGCCTGGTCTTGGTGGGAGAAACCGAGAGGTCTCACTCTCTTCCTGTTCTAGGCAGCTTGCTGGCCAAGGGTTCTCGCTTCCTGCAGCAGTGCTTGTCTCCAGTCCCCACCAGTATATGGGTCAGTACAGTAGCCACTTTTCACATGTATACCTCCAAGGGCACAGTCTCTCTAAGAGAAAGAACTTGCTTCAGTATTCTTCTATTTCTCTGTTCTGTTAGGATATTCTTAGTTCTGGAAAAAGAAAGACATCCAAACCTTGCCCACAATTCTGTTGAAAGGGGTGGAGGACAGGAGTTATATATAAATCTTCCTCCTCAAGCTACCCGAAATTCTCAGAGGTCAGTTCATTCTATGTTCAAGAAGGATATAGGAGGTAGAGATGAAACGGGTATCTGGTAAAACCTGTCAGATTTGCAGTACCAAAACTGCCTCTTGTGAATCAAATCCCAAGTTGGGATTTGAACCCAGGTCTCCTAAGCACAAGACTTAGGGTATTTTCAGACCTTACGAGATCACGGTGAACCACGGTGAATACCCACCTGTGGTCACCGTGTCCCGAACGTCTGTTTGGTGGCCGCCAGATGTTCGCCACGGTCAATACCCGCAAGGGGTCAATTTGAACCACACTTCCTGGGCTAGCCGGGGGAATGTCCCAGGAAGCATGGTCAAAAAGATCCCCAGCGGGGACCAAGAAAAAGTAATGTCTGGCCACGCGCCATGGCTCGGGATCCCCGGTGGGATCCCGGGCCATGGCGCTTCCGGCCCGACACGGCAGCCGCAGTGGCCCCGCCGCCCGCCCGTCTCCCCGGAGGGCGGGAGGCGGGGTGCGTGGAGGGGGCAGGGCCGTGCGGCTGCATGTTGCGCCGCGCGGCCCCGCCCCCTCCCATATTCCCCGCCGGGATCTCCCCAGCACGTCTTCTATGGCGTTACGGGGTGATCCCGGGGGGGAATGATTATGGTGATTTCGGTACGGAGCCAAAGGGCCCCGTAATGTCTGAAATCACCCTTAGCCTATGTCCACTGCACTATCCAACATTCAGGATACCAAAAAGGACAGGGACTAAAAGAGCCCAGAAATAATTGATTCTGGTTGCATTTGGCATGTAATACCTTACTGCAGTTCTTATACACAGGCTAGGAGAAATATGGCAGAGCAGGAAGATAGGCAAGGCGCTAGATCCATTTGCAATTAATTGGCAAGTAATGAACTTGACAACATATGATCCTTGTGCAAGCAGTAATACAGAAGGTACAGTGTCAACAGTAAAGATGTTGAAACTACATCTTTAATGTACATCTTTATACTGATGAGACTACCCCTCTGTGAAGAAACAAAACCCTTTTTTTCCCTTCTTCTTTTATTTTGCTGGAGGGCGAAAGCAGCATTAGACAATTTCAGATGTGACAAGCGCACTCTCTCTTGAATGGTTCTAAAACATTCAATCAAACAACATCTTTTGCTCTTTGAGTAACCTCTGGCAACTGGGTAACTGTTGTGAGAAGAAGATATTTTTGATGTTTTTCTGCTTGAATGCAGGATGCAGCATAATGTTTACTAGGAGGTCCGAGTAGCGGTGGGACTGAATTTCAAAGGAATGAGTGTTTGCTTCTTGGCAGATACGTAGAGACTTTATTTCATGCGATATCAGGGACAGCAGTTCAAGCCAGGGCAAAGCAAGGAACTGCAGTGAAACACCTTCCTAGTTGTCCTTTTACTTACTTTGATGGATTAAGATTATCTGCTTCACTGAGGAGTTTGGAACTGAATTGGTCAAGTACCAGGATCAGATTGTTTCCCGATATAAACCTGCCAAATTCCACACCATTCCCAGGATTATAGCTCTCACTAAAGTACTTAGAAATACCAAGATGGATGAAACACACTGGATTGATTCACCTTTGTCAACGCACCCCAAATGAGACAAGACACAAATGTATGGATTTAACATGGCCGCACCCTTTATTAATCCAGATTACAACCAAACAGAATAGGTGAGGGGTGACATCGCCTATTGCGATCAGGGTCCCAAACATCAACTTGTTAACCATTAACTCAGGGTAGGTTTTGATACACCCTCGATAACCTCCCCAAACAACTAACGTCTCCTCTTCGTCCAGCGCTGTGTGCATGGTCAAAGGGGACATAATCCCTCCGGACTTGAGTCAGGCATAGGGTGCCCTTTGGTGGGGACCATACTATGTCCTACCACCTCCCTGGGTCACCCTTCCCAGGGAAACCACACTTCATTTGCCATATCCACTTCTACATGTCATCAATCTCTCCCTTTCCACAGGCTCCTTCCCCTCTGCCTTCAAGCATGCCACTGTCTCCCCCATCCTCAAAAAGCCCACCCTGGACCCATCTGA
>QEPC01008366.1:3047637-3071127 GCA_003113815.1 Sphenodon punctatus | reverse complement strand
TTGTGTTGTTTGTGATTCCCTCCCATCCCATATATTATCCTACTCAACGCCTGCTGTTCAGGAACAGTGACTAGCTCAGAAGGTGTTGGGAAGGGGGGAGGCAGATAGTTTCATTTCTTGCAAGCCTCCCCACCCCTGCTGCCTGGAAGTCTGCTCCTCAGTGACTAGTACTACCCCTCCCTGTCACGTTTGACCTTACAGTGAAGCTTTTTTTGCCACCCGAACTGACCAAACTGCTCAGCCATTTTGCCGTTTGGTTCGGTTCGGTATGTTCGCCATTTCGCCGTTCGGTGTGTTCGCATTCAGGTTCGGGTTCGCATTCGGTCGTCCGAACAGGCCGGGTTCGGGACGAACACTGAACTGCCGAACCGCGTTCGCCCATCCCTAATCATCAGAGATCTTCTCCTGGTTTTAAATTTCACTGAATATCTTCATATCTGCTTCTCAGTCTTAGCAAACTCAGCAACACTCTCACAGACAACAGCACCCTCACCTCATCTCTCTTTGCTCAGTATTATTTTTCAGAAATATCATGTCTTAGTATGATCTCTTCTTTTGTGAGCAATATAGATAATTCTGTTTACTGGCATTGGCAGAACTGTATCGTGTAAACATGACACCACCTAGAACACTAATTGATCCATCATATATTAACTGTGAGTGGGTCATATATATATGTGTGTGTGTATATGTGTGTGTGTATACATTATATATATATACACATAACATTATATAAATGTATATATAACGTGCATATATATACACACACACATATATACCTATTCCATTCTGTATTTGATTTATACCCTGCCCAGTCCAGAAGCAGGTACGTGCAGCTTACAAAAACTTAAAACAACAAAATACACAACAAAAATGTACATATATAAACTCTCTCCCTCCATCCCATATACCTTTAAAAACATGGTAAAAATATCAAATGCAAATTTGAACAGCTTTAAGTGAAATCTTACTAAAACGTATAAAACAAAACTACAAACCTTCATATACTGAGGGCCATGGCATTCCTCTCCAATGTCCCCCCATTCCTGTCTGTATTCTGATGCTCATACGTCCCTCCCCCTCACTATGGTTTCCAGATAAGCAAATGTTAGAGGGCACATATGAGAAATACAGGTTGCAGGGCTGCATTAGCTCCAATGCAGCCCTGCAACCTGTATTTCTCATAAGTACTCTCTAATATTTGCATATCTGGCCATCTTACCCCTCACTCAGGATCATGGGATCCCCCTCACCCAACCTTAGATGCATAGATATAAGTGGAGACCCATTCCAGCCCTGCAAAGCCACTTCAGAAGAGGTGCTGCGATTTGAATTGTCCTCAGACAGATTATAGCCAACTTTTCTCTAACTTTTAAGGGCAAAAGTACCGTAATAAATAAAGGATAGAAACCAAGCACACTGGGGGTTTCTTTCCAATAGGCTCTGGCTATTTTACCATGCCTTTGTCTTAATAGATGCCGGAGGCTATATTGTTGGAAGTCTTTGAAATCAAGTTAAACAGCAAGGAGAACGTAGAGTCACATTTGAATCAGAGCAGCTTAAAAAAATAGAGAAGAAATATGCTAGTTGAGTGATTCATGGTACATGCTACGAATGTTTAGCATGCATATTTATAATAAGGAGGTGGATTTACTCAGGAACTGCATGTGCATTTGTTATATCTAGGAAAATATAAACTGAACACTCAACAAGACAAATAAAGGGTGTGCCTGAATGCAGCAAAGTTGGAGCTTCTGATTGAAACCAGCAACTCAAACTGAGGTTTTATTACATCAAAAAGACAAATCTGTGTCAGCTACCTGAGTCAGGTCGTAGTCAGTCAGGTGTTGAAGCTGAGTCAGAGAGCCAGATCAGAATCCAAGGACAGCCACGGGCAAGCCAAAATCATAATCAGGCACAATGTCAGGTCAAGCCTGGGGGTCTGAAGCCAAAGAGCCAATCCAAATCGGTGCTCAGAAATCAGGAGCCAATGACAGCAACAGTAATGCATCACAATATTGGCAAGACAGCAAACCCTTGTGGCCGCAGCCACACACAGCACACCAACGGCCTGCACCCCTCAGCCACCACCTTGAGGCTGCTTACACAATAATTCAAACATCATATAAAAACATCATAAAACCCACTAAAACTACAGATATCATAAATATCCTAAACAACAATTAAAACTGGTAAAGGTAAAAAAAAATATCCCCTAACCCTACCTCCCATTCACTACCGATCTCCCTCACCAAAAGCTCAGTGGAACAGCCAGGTCTTACACTATCATCAGAAGGAGGGAAGATCCAGGGATAGGCAAACCTTTACCAGAAGGGGGTTCCACAGCTTCGGCGCGGCCACCAAGAACACCCTCCCCTTCATGGCCACCCACAACACCTAGGGGACCTCAGGAATGGCGCTCCCGGCCAACCACAGAGATCGATTCAGAACCCAGGGAGTGAGGCAGTTTCGCAGGTAGGCCAGGCCCAGACCGTTAACAACTTTATAGGTTAAAACCAACACCTTGAATTGGGCCCAGAAGACTAAAGGTAGCCAGTACAAGAAACAGAGAACTGGTGTTATGTGCTCTCAGTGGTCCATCCTGGTAAGAAGACAGGCTGCCACATTCTGCACCAGCTGCAGTCTCCGAACCATCACCAGGGGTAGCCCCACATAGAGCTCATTGCAGTAGTCCAGTCTTGAGGTGATGAAGGCATAGATGATGGTGGCCAGGTCAGAATCCGAAATATATGTCCAAAGAAGTCACCATATCAGATGAAGTTGACCAAAGGCGCTCCTCGCCACAGCCGCCATCTGGGAATTTATTTATTTATTTATTTATTGTATTTGTACCCCGCCCCTCCTGAACACAGCTCGGGGTGGCTTCCAATCATAAAAATACAACACTATAACATAATCTTAAAACACATAAAATACCATATCAAAATTACATATTAAAACAGGGCTGGAATATAAAACCATTTAGGATAGGGGGGATAAAAATCAACCATTCCCACCCCCCTCCCCAAAGGCCCGGGCGAACAGCCAGGTCTTACATTTTCACCGAAATACCAGCAGACTTGAGGCCAGGCGAGCTTCCTCTGGTAGGGAGTTCCAAAGATGCGGCCCGGCCACCAAGAATGCCCTCTCCATTGTGCCCCCCCGCTTAACACAGGGGACCTCCAAGAAGACACCCCCGGCAGACCGAAGGAGCTGCTCCGGGGCACGGAGGGTGAGGCGGTCCCTGAGGTATGAGGGGCCGAGACTGTGAAGGGCTTTGTAAATCAATACCAGCACCTTGAATCTGGCTCGGCACGCTAGGTGGAGCTGTACATCGAGGAGCACCCCCAGACTCCAGACCTGGGGGGCCAGTGCAGGGCAAAGGCCATCATTGATGGGAGCCACCAACTCCCTAACCCCTCCCACCAGGATCACCTCCATCTTGTCAGGATTCAGCTCCAGATGGCTCACCCTCATCCAGTCCCCTACAGCTGCCAGACATCGAGTAAGCACCAAGACTGACGGGCCTGGGTCAGTTGAAAAAAAAAAGAGGTACAGTTGGGTGTCATCAGCATACTGATGACACCCCCTCTCTTGCTCAACATGTATATGCAGTCATTGGGTAAGATTCATGACCTCTCCCAATCGCTACATATACACATTGAACAAGAGAGGGGACAGAATCAAACCTTGCGGCACTCCACACGCGAGGGCCCGGAGAGACAAAGAACAGTCACCCAGAACCACCCGCTGAGTCCTCCCAAACATGAAGGAATAAAACCATTCAAGAACAATTCTGCCCACCCCCACCCGGTCCCGCAAGCAGGCCACCAACGTCTCATGATCAACCATGTCAAATGCAGGTGACAGTTCTAACAGGATCAACAAGGTCGATAAACCTCAATGTAGCTCACAGCGGGGGTTGTCAACCAAGGGCACAAGAGCAGTCTCAGTGCCATAACCTGGATGAAAGCCAGACTGCGAGGGATCAAGAAAACTGATGTGGTCCAGATGTCCCTGAAGCTGCTGAGCCACAACCCATTCAATAACCTTCCCTAAAAAGGGAAGGTTAGAGAAAGGCCAATAACTGGTGAGGGAGTCAATGTCAAGCGATGGTTTCTTGAGCAGAAGCCGCACCACCGCCTCCTTAAGACACTCTGGAACTCTGCCCTCCCCAAGGGAGGCACTGACCACCTCAGCCAGCAATCTCCCAGCTGACCTTAGCCAGCCAGGACTGATATGGATCTAATTCACAACAAGTAGCTGTAACTGTCCCAGGGACATCCCCCACATCAGCGGATGACACCAACTGGAACTGATTCCACAAAACTGTACAAGACACGGCATCCATAACCTCTGGTTCTCCTACCACCGCAAATGCAGCATCGAGCAGAGGTGAATGCGAGTGATTTTATCCACAAAATAGTAAAAAAAAACAAGTCACAGTAAGCCCTGGAACACTCCCCTTCCAGGTGGAGGGTGGCCGGTAGGGATGGGCGAACAGAACCGAGTTCGGAAATTCGGTTCGGTTCAGTTGGGAAATTCTGTTTGGTTCAGAAGTTCGGTTTGGTCGACCAAAGTATTCGAGTTCGGTCCGAACTCCGAACTTCTGAACAAAGTTCGAAAATTCAAACCCCATTGAACTAAATGGAATATTATCTTTTAGGGATGGGTGAACAGAGCCAAGTTTGGAAATTTGGTTGGTGTGGTTCGAAAATTGAGTTTGGTTCGGAAGTTCAGTTCGGTCGACCGAACTGGTCGAGTTCGCTCCAAACTCCGAACTTCCAAACCGTGTTCACCCATCCCTAGTGGCCGGACTGACCAGCCCCCTTACCACCCAGAAAAGCTCTGCCGAACAAGAGTTAGCAGATGCTATGAGACCAGAAAAGAACCTCTTTTCTGATCACACAGCCATGGCACAGCCTTTTAAACTAACTCTATGCTGCAATCTGTCATCTTCAGTCTGAGTGCAACGCCACCATTGCTCCAACCACCTCTCTCCTGCTTCAGTTACTGCAGGTCCTTCATATACCACCCCGAGCTGTTCTCAGGAGGGGCGGGGTATAAATCTAGAAATAAATAAAAAATATATAAATATACCATGTTGCTGATGCCCAGGAAGTGGAGGCCTCACTCAAAAAGGTGTTCCAGAGATCCACGAGGTCATTGAGTGAACGGCCATCAAGGTCAAGGGATAATTTCCTGAAGATTGTCTGGAAACTATTTGGTTTCATAAGTCTCTGGGGGTGAACTATCTGAACTGGTCCAGCACCTTTCCGGAGGTGGACGTGCATCAGGATACCAGCCCATAGGAGGTAATGATCCATCCCTGACAAGGGCATCAGTGACACATCCCCCACCAATGGATCCCTTGCCTCAAGGTCCGTGCAAAAAAACAGGTCCAAGATATGCCCCCCCTCATGCGTCAGGTCACTCACTACCTGAGACAGGCCCGTGGTTGCCATGGTGGCCATGAACTAATTTTCTGCTCCCCTAAGGCCAGCCTCAGCGTGTATGTTGAAGTCTCCCAGAGCAAGTGCCCTCAGGGACTGCAAGACCACCGCTGAAACCAGCTCTGTTAGAGTGCATAGGGATGCTGCAGTACAGGAAGGTTCCCAGTATACTAGCAGCACCCTGCTCCCCCAAGGCCAGCATCAGCATGTATGTTGAAGTCCCACAGAACAAGTGCCCTCGGGAACTGCAAGACCACCTCCGATACCAGCTCTGCTAGAGTGTGTAGGGTTGCTGCAGTACAGGAAGGTGCCTGGTGTACTAGCAGCACCCCCAATCTGTCTCCAGCCAAATCAACCACGAGATGGAGGCCCTCTGTGCCCAGAGAAATTTGCACCAAATACCTCCTAAAAATAATGGCTATATTGCCCGCCCCGGCCCTCAGGCAGTGGGTGATGCTGTACGGAGTACCTGACTAGGACAAGGTCAGCCAAAATCAGCCCCAACTCATTGTCCAGGTCTCCATAATATACACGAGGTTGGTCGCCTCGTGGCAGGTTAGCCTAAACAATCCAGTAGCGAGCAGCCAGCAATGCAAATCAGGAGCCAAGAAATCAGAAAGTGTGCCAAACGCCAGAAAGTTCAAGGCAACTGTGAGGCAGGGTTTCTGGCTATAACTGAAGAAGGGTAGGTCTGGTTCAAACGTCCCTCATGCAGCATAACAAGGAGAGCATTCCATCCAAGTGGACCATTCCACAAACAGCTTCTACATCTCCAAGGGACCAAGATGCAGCAGACAGGGAGGGGAAAGGTGGGAGTTGGCAGGGCTGACCTTAGAGTTAGTGGGGCCCAGGGTAAAGATAAAGTATGGGTCTCGGGTGACCCTTCTCCAATTGGGAGGTACCCTTCACCGGGCCCTAAAGGTGGTCATGTTTGGGACCTTTCCGGGAGTGGAGCCCACACCGCCTGTCCTGGCAAAGACAGGGGCCACTGCGGGGCCCCTGGAAAAAGTGGGGCCATTGCCCCAGATCACCCTGTGTTAAGGTTAGCCCTCTGAGTCAGCCTCACACCCAGGACTGAGTCAGCAGATCCAAGGTTAGATAGTGATAGAAAAACTCTGGTCTATAATGTTGACCCTTTACTAGGGGTGTGCATGTCGTTTTCATTATTAGAAAAACGATAATGAAAATTGTCATTTTCGTTTTCGTTATTGCCATAATGAAAACGACAACCAAAAATAACGACAACAATACCAAAAACAACAACCGAGAATACAAAAAAAGACAACCAAGAATACCAATATCGGTAACGATATCAAAAATGATATTGATATCAATACCAAAAATTATACCAAAAACGATAACAAGGAACGAAAACAACAATGTTGTTATTTTTGTTATTAGTGCTGTGGCAGTTAGGTTTTGGAGGGAAAATGTGGATCGGGAAGGAGGGAGTAGACATCTCAGAGTCTTAACAAGGTTGAACTATTGATCAGTGCCTGTGTTGGGAGGGGCGAGCAGCTCAGCAGTATCTGATGGATGGATCTCTGGCCAATGAGCAGCGCAAACAGGCCCCAGCACTCACATGGCACTCTGTCAATGCCTGTTGCCTCCCACAACCAATCAGGGTGGCTCTGGGGGAGGGCACTGCAACCCTTTATAATGGGAGGACCAGGTTTTTTCTCTCCATTCTATGAGAGCTCTGCTTGTCAGGTTGCATTTACAGAACTGTGATGCTTGCACATAAAAAATCCTCCCTAGCCCTCATTGCATTATTTATTTATTAGGTATTACCACCAATACCTTTTCTTCCTCCTATCCTACATTTTACCTTATCCCTTTCACTGATCTTCTCCCCCCTGTACATTATATATAGATATGTAGTATAGATTAGATATACAGATATAGACATATAGATTAGAACAGTTATATAGATAACTGATTAGATAATAGATAGTTTTCCTTTCCCCTGTCTCCCTTAGATTTAGATAAATATTAGTTGTGCACGGGAATCAACTATATCGATACCAAAAATAAAAATTTCATTTGAAACGTTACTGATATCGATAACGATAACAATTCCAAAAATGATAACGATAACGATGACATCGAAAATGACATTGTCGTTACGAAAACGACATTTTTTAATAACAAAAATGAAAATGACATGGGGGCCTGGTGCACACCCCTACCCTTTACCCTGAAAAAGGTGCATGAGTATCTTCAGAGGAGCAGAGTGGTAAAGTACTCAACAGTTTAAGTGGTGCCAGATGCGTTAGCAATGGCATGTAGTCGTTCTAAACCCTGATCTGCTTCTGTCCCCTCTCGCCCAGTATTTCATAAGAGTTTGTTTCTCAAGTGCCAGCCAGCTTGAACCTATTTATACTCATGTTTTTTGACTGTTTCATTTGACTTAATTAAATTGCTGCAGTAATTGGAAGGCTCATTCCAAGGGAATTTCTACCCCAAAACCATAACTTGCTCAGGTGTGATCATACTCAACCTCTCTGAATATTTGCCCCTTAATATGTAACTATAGGGATTCCTCTTCAAACTACTGAAAGCCAGAATGCCTTTGAGAAGCCCAGTGTTCGTATTTAAGTGCTTTACTGCAAAACCAACGTCCCACATTTGGATGCTAAAACTAGTACTTAAGACATGGAGAAAGAACCATTCAATGCAATTAACTACCCACCTGAGTGTCCAAATCTCACATTTGGTGGGACAGTTAATCACCCATGTTTGAAAATTGGGCCTCTGTGTGTCTATGGCCAGCCATCCAGAAAAAAACAAGGGAGCAAATGCATCTCTCATGGCCAAGATTTGTTAGCCAGGAAAAACAAAAATGAAAAAACACAGACACAATTGCCATGGCTGGCAATGGCTGCCGGTTTGGGATGCATTTGTGTGTGTTAAGCAAGCACTCTGTTCACAGTCTAAAAGAATGAAGAGGCTTTTTTGATTCTATTGTAGCTCTAATGATGCAGGCAATACAGATGTTTTGGTGCATGGCCACATTGTTTGGGGGGAGAATTTCCAGCCACCAGTAGTGATGCTGCTGAAATTGGGGGAGGTCCAGGGGTCCCAGCCTCCCTCTCAGCCTTGGCCACCAATTCCTTTTAGCAGCCATTCCCTGTCCCACCTCCCTTTCTCCCCTCTCCATCCATCTCCAACACTGTTAGCTTCCACAAAGGGGTGGTGTATACCATGGAGATAAGGATAGGTAATGAGTGTTAGGTTCCTGGTTTAGGCCATAGAGTTCAGAAGCAGGATCAGAGCTGGGAGATCAGTATCCAGGGACAACCAATGGTAAGCCAGAGTCATGGTCAGAACACTGCCCGTTCAAGCCAGAAGTCCAAAGCTGAAGAACCAAGCCAATTGTGTACACAAGATTGAAAAAAAACCAGAACTGAATGGTGGGATATTTCTGTGTGGATGGTTGGGGTGTGGCAGGTCCTGCGGTGGTGCAGAGGGCTGAACTAGATGACGCTTGGTGTCCTGATTCTGTTGTCACTCAAAAGGATGGGGGCTATAGCAAAATCCAGGGAGGTGGAGCCTTGGACCGCTACAGAAGAACCCACCCTGAGCTGATGCTGCTGAGTTCTGTTGAAGAGGTCCAGGGCTCTGCTTCAGACATCAGGACCCCAATCCCCTCTGCCACTGACAGCAGCTCTGCAACAACAGAAGAAAATAACATTTAAACCAAAGAGGTGGAAAAATTCCAGTCACACTTAGAGCTGAAATGAGTACCTGAAAAAATGGGTATACTCGGTGAATTTCCAGTTCCCGAATTGACTCGGCAACATCGGGTACCAATCTGTACCCAATTGCAACCCAATTTAAATATCTGATGTCCCAGAATGTTGACTTCCGGTACCGATTTTTTTACTTCCATGTCGATTGTTTAACCTCCAATGACTATTTTTTTATTTTCTGTTCCAGAAAGTCGACTTCTGGTCCTGGAAAGACAACTTCCAGTCCCAATTTCTTTTATTTCCTTCTCCATTTTTCATTTTTTGAACCTGACATATTGGGGTACCTCATCAGTACCCAATGTGGTACCTGTAAATGGAGGTATTACCCCAGTGTGCTAAGCAGGGGGTACAAATATATTAAATAAATAAATTTAATATCTGTTTCAGCTCTAGTCACACTCCAAAATGCAAAGATGTCTGTAGCCAAAGAATGATGTAGATGTTTATCATTTCTCCAAGCTCCCCTTTGCTTGCTGTGAAAAATAATGATCTGTTGATCTGGTTTTGTCATTCGTACTGTGTGCCCGCTAAGCCAGCATCTGTCTCCTCAATGGATCCATCTAGCTGTCAAAAGAAAAAGGAATCCTGTAAGGGGGACTGTCTAAATGTCATTAGTCTGGAAGGACCGGTAATAATTGCCACCCGATTGCAGCAAACTCTCAAGTAATGGCGATGATGTGCTCTCATGTCTGCATGACAAGGCAAGGATTTTCACTGCGGTTCAAACGGCAGCTCCAGAATGAGTGTGACATTTCAGCTACTGAAAGCAAGTACAAATTGCCCGTGCTTCATTATGCAGAGGGAAACTGAGCAAACTATAATTATATAAATAATGCATTGAGCCTCCGGAATAAACCCTTTAAAAATAAAAATCAAAGGTTTACCTAATTTCACATAAAACTCCCTGGGTAGCCTCGGGCAAGTCACTACCTCTGAAAACTCAGTTCCCCATTTATAAAATGGGAATGTATCTGTCTCTCCCTGTGTTCCCCCCACCCTTGTCCATCTTAGATTGTCAACCCACTGGGCAAGGACCCGTCTCCATTAATCACAATTGTGAAGTGCGAAGTACACTGCTGGCACTATATAAATGCTTAATAAAAATAATTTCCATATGTCAGATTTTCTGATTCACTCAGAGAGCTGGCTTTCACACCAAGACCCATTTTTCATTATTACTTGGCCTACAACAATCCATTTATTTTTAGATATAAGGTGATACTCATGTAAATAAATCTTTTCTGTCCAATTTATTTTGGTGTGCAGTGAAAAGGAATATATCTTTAGGAAGATGTGTGACACAATCTAAAATAAAAAAAAACAAGTGAATTTTCTTTGGGACAATTGTGCTAGTTTCTGCTACTGGGAAAATACAGATCTTCTCCACTAAAAAAATGACAATCCAGTCTCACACTTTGTCACTTGTGTCTCTTCGGGTTTCCTCCTTTCATGATACTCCTCACATGCTTAAGTTTCTTTTTGTCTCTGTGGCAGTCTTGTCAGGGGGACAGCTCCACTTCTGATATCATTGCCCTCCAAAGATTCCAGGGGCCAAATTCACACTGGCCCTAGGCTAGCACAATTGAACTGATTTCAGTGCGGGTTCTCAGTGCTCAGAATCTCTGAAAAGATCAAGCAAGTTATTTAAGGAGCTGGATTCTAACATTTAACTACAGGCACCCCCATCCTTTTGCATAAAATGCTTTAGACAGTTATGTTAGCAATCGTTCTCTTAAAGGAATAAAAATGCATGTCCCTACCATTGGATTAAAAGGCAATATAATTCGTTTGAATAGGAGAAATAGCACACTCTAGTCCACAGGAATACAGCTAGGTTATGAATCTTAGGATCAGCTGCATGTCCTTAGAAGCTGCCTCAGTGAGATTGTTTGTGATAAAAGGCTGCATACAGATCTAAAAAATGCTTTCAGGTATAATTTGTCCTGAAAGTAGAAATCCTGTCCTTTGGGAATTTCCAACAATTGATAGTTATTCTCATTCCAAATTGAGGAGAGCAAAACCTTGAAATGTCAAAAATCACCACAGAAAGAAAATTCCGACAATTTTGATCCAAATTTACTGACAAAAATGAGACTTTTCCTATTTGTGAAGATAATCACTAATGATGCACATTTATAGAACTGCTGAAGTGAACCCAATCCCAAAATACTGAATAAACAAACACCAAGTTAAAAACACCAAATATTTGGAAGAGCAGATTAAGTGGGAAGCTTCATCCCAGGATAGAATGATACCTCACACTTTCATGGGGCCTTAGTGTATATTATAGAAACAAATGAGGTATCTTTTCCCTCTCGTGGAGCTAATTTGAAAACTACTACTACAAGCTCCAAGAGCCACTGAGGAGTTTGGGGTAAGCGCACTAAAGGGGTGTGCTCCAGGTAGGAGAAAACAGAGGCGGGTCCAGATAATGGATTTATGTGTATGTTACCCTGGCTGCTTTCCCCAAGCTCACTCTTTCAGTGCTTACTGGTAGGGACTGACATCCATAGGCATGTCTCAAGGAGGCAAGTGTTACCAATTGGTTTGGTTCTTTGGCCCTTTTCCAATTGCTGTAGTAATTGGCAATATCAGTTCTATCTGTGTATAATCAAAATACTTGCCTCCCTGGGACATTGGGTGTTTTTACATGAACGTGCAGGTGCTCACCCCCGGAGCAGGACCAGGGGTGACCCCTCATGTCTGCCTGCTTGCAGCCCCATCTGGGTCCATTTTAAATGGACCCGGCAGGTGCTGGGCTACTGCCTGCAACTCCAGGGTCTTGCCTGGGGCATCCCCCAGCCAAGAGCAAAGCTGCAGAAGTGTCTGCCGAGCAGACAGACAACAGTCCCGCCTCTGACCAGTGCCCCTGAAAGGCATAAATGAGGTGGCGTGCCTCAATTTACCCAAACGGGATTGAAGGTTGCCAATTAACAAGCCAAGGTATATAGGTACAAATCAATTTTATTGGATAGACACACAACATCTAGACATGGCAGTGTGTGTGTGTTATTAGCTGTGAACCCCAGTAAACCAACCTAGAATATCTTACCTGTCAGAAGCCACGGTCCAAGACGCAAGCTGGTTCAGAGGAGAAGAGGCCCAGCAGATGGCTGACCCGGGGGTCTCTGGATCTTTTGAGAGCGATGGTAAGGGTCAAAAGCCCACACGGCTCACTGCAATGCTAGTGGCCGCTAGCGCTAATGACAAAGGACAAGGAGCTGGGCTCCCTCTTTTATAGTTTTATTTATTAGGGATACATGTTGCAGGGTCCCCTCTGCCAGGTGCAGAGAATAAACTGACTATTCATTATGCTATCACTTGGAGCATGGCCACCAAGCTAGTTTGGAGTTTTCGGTGAGTTACTG
Source organism: Sphenodon punctatus (assembly GCA_003113815.1). Lineage (NCBI taxonomy): Eukaryota > Metazoa > Chordata > Lepidosauria > Sphenodontia > Sphenodontidae > Sphenodon > Sphenodon punctatus. Next base: position 3,058,554 of record QEPC01008366.1, on the reverse strand, counting down.
TTTATTCGTAGGGGAGGGCACCTCCCTTCCGTACAAACTTTCTTTGTTTTCTCTTATGCCTCTTTCTGTGTTCTCAAAGATAGTGGATGCCTGGGGTTTGTTATTGTGGTCTTGGAAATACATTTTCTGCTTAGAAAGTGATTTTGACAATTTTATTCTCATGGGCCTAGTTGGATAGTGTCAGCCTGAGGCCTGTGGCTGAATTAACTAAACTGAGCTATCCAAACCTCATCCTGCTTGTCTCTGATCATGGCCAATATTGCCTAATTGATACATAACACCCCAAGTGTGGGTTGCCTGCTCCGCTGGCAGTGCTGTGGATGTCCTGGAGCACCGTCAGCGGGGCTGCCCCAGAACAAGGACAGCCTTCCCCACCTCTGCTCCGCCTGCACATCTGGCGGTCTGCCTTTAAACGGACGGGCCACCCGGGGGTGAAGCAGAGCAGAGGCGTGGGTGCTGTCCGTCTGAAGACATCCATTGTGAGGTGTCATTCATTCATGTCAATAAAATGCTTTGTGTTTTTCTTATTACTATCCAAAAGTGGGGAACCACTCACCCATAATAGCAGGGCAGCCACTTAGCATGCCTCGCTGTGAATCCCTTGCTGGGTGGATGGAATTTGCAAGAGGGTATTCCCAGCTGATCACAGGAACTGGATGGGACATAAAGGAGGAGGCACTCTCTCAAATATGTGGGGCTAGTACTCTGCCCCTCAGCCAAGTTCATGACGCTAAGTATGGACATGAGTTCCTCACTCATGTTCCAAGTTTTCCATCCTAAGTAATTCACTCTAGGTCACACACTAGGTCAGCTATGAAATCAAGACATAAATTGACTATCCTGATTTCCTGTCCTGGGCTCTAACCACCCTTGCTCATGATCATTGGAACAAACAGCAGCCTCTCCTAACAGCTACTAAAGACCAGGCAATAAGGCCTCAGGTCACAGCACAAGTTAGTTATTTGTTATTTATGCTTTTTTACTGCCCACAAACCAACAGAGTGTTAGAGTTTAGGATGGGAGACGGTAGGGGTTTTGAGCAAGACATGGGTAGAAGTCTGCATACATATGAGCAAGAACTCGGAGTCCGCTTTTCTTCTTGCTTTAAAACAAGAACATCAAAATGTCACAAGCAGTGCTTCAATTAGTTTAGTGCCAGGCACTCCCACAGCACTAGGACTGCTAACCCTAGGAGCAGCTGCTGCTGGCTGTGCTTTGTAGTTGAAAACCCAATTGGCTAAAGGTTATTGCTCCATCCAGCAAGCCTCTCTCTCTCTCTGAGATTTGTTTGCTGGACAGGAAGATTCGTGGCTGTCTTTCAGATGAGAGCCAGGATCATGGCAGCCTGAGGTAATTAAACATCCTGTGGCACTTATTGCGAGCGGAAGAGCATTAGGTCAGGAGTCCTCACTAAATTATAACCAGTCAACAACTCACAGTTTCAGTTCTGTACTCCATATTTTTTGCCTTGAACTGTTTTTGATCACTGCGTGCTAATAGGCTGAGGGGACTGAACTTTCAGTGGGGCAGGAAATGGCTCCTTTGTCTGTGGCCTGCAGAGGGGCACAAAGCACTCATTCCCATCACTGAAGCTGGATGCAGCAGAGAAGCAGAGTCCCTAGACCCAAAGATCATTGCCTCAACCACCACCCTCAATAGCCTGCCAGACAATGTTTGATAGGGGCCAGGAGGGCAAGAGACTGATGGTGCTGCTTTAATCCATTAGCTGTTTGGTGCCAAAGTTCTCCTGTGACGCCTCATCCCCACTCACCCACAAAAGCACAAGCCTCAGCCGCACCCCTGACAACAGTGCTGAGGCTGGGGCTGACGTGGATGGGCAGGGAGGGAGCTGCCTACGAGTGGGAATTCGGTTTCAGATTAAATCCATAACTGCACGGAACGGGCCATTGCGGATTAATCCATACCAAACCGAAACAGCACACCAACAAGCCTTTTTCAGTTTGGTACTAAAGAAAAAAAGGGGGGGAAATTACTGCACATGAGCAAAATGGCTACCAGACCATTCTGTGCACGCTCACCCTTTTCCAAAATAGCAGCAGCAGCGTGTAGTCATTTTGTGCATGCAAGTTGCTAGTGGCCATTTTGTGCATGCACAGACGTGCTGCCCTTTTCCAAAATGGTGCAATACTGCTGCCACCATTTTGGAAAAGGGCATGCATTCACAGAACAGTCCAGTTGCCATTTGCGCATGCACAGTAAGTTTTAAAATTATTGTATTAATTTTTATCCTTTAATTGATTTAAATATGGACCCACAAATCCCCATTGAAATACGATAACTTTGGGAAATGAAACAAAAATAAACCAATATGAATTTGCATCCAAAAGACCACCCCTACTACTTCCACTCACCAGAGAGTTTTGGCTGGTGCAGCAGTGGGGTCTGGCAGGGTTGGCCTTACCACAGGGCAACTACCTCAGGCAAGCCTGTTTTCACCAGGGCAGGGTATGGGGGCCCCTCCCTCCCAGTGGGGCCCCAAACACAACCACCACTAGAGACCCACAGAGTTGTCCCCAAGGGGAAAGACCATGGGGGAGGGGACCAACAGGGACACTGCATTTTATCTTCATCCTGGGCCTTGCAAATTCAAAAGGCCAACTCCATAGGCTCTGAGGAGACTTGCCTGTGGAAGCCCAGACATGTAGCTGTCCTACCAGAACAACAGCTCCCTCACCAGCCTCAACCTACTGCTTTGCATGGTACAGGGGAACCCAGGCCAGATAGAGAGCTTCCTCCAAGGTTCACTTACCTGTAGTGATGGCATTAAGCAGAGCTAGTATGAGCCATGGTCTGGGTCCTGCGGTTGGAGGGGCCCCACAGGGAAGCCAGTCCTGGTAACCTCAAGACCAGTGCTCTTGTGGCCCTAAGATGGGCTATTTCATCAGAACCTTCCATCCACCTGAGACTCTCAGCCGCCATGGTGACTGCTTCCAGTGGGACCCTACACCCCTCGATTTGCCTCACTTACTAGGGTGGGGGAGCAGGGCCCCACAGAAAAGCACTATGGAGGGTGGGGTCATAGGGGCCCCACATTTTATTTTTGTCTTGGGCCCTGCAAATTCTAAGGCTGGCCTTGCTTCCTTTCTCTCTCAGGGCCAGTGTCCGGGAGTGTCTTCAGGAAAAGGTGGCAACTGTAGCTAGGAAGTGTGAGAAAATCTCACTGATGCAACTTGGACTGCATCTCATCTGGGAGGTCAACCCAGCACCTCATTGAAGTACCCTATTTTCTATTTAAGGAACCAGATCATTAAAATACCCCCTGCCCTCTTTATGGTGAGCTGATCCCAAATCTTTTATTTTGCATGCTGGCAAATCAGTTGCGATCCTTTGCTTCTGTAAAAGCTAGGCCCACAAGAAGAAGGTTTTTCAAGTGTAGTGAGTGCTGGGGGTGCAGTTTGTGCCTCTGCTTAATGCTCTCACATGTAAGATGACAGGAAGTAGGATCAGTTCAGTAAGATCAACCAGCCTGGAAACTCAAAATGAGGCTCATGGTTACCCACGTTCTGAAAGTGTCAATGGCGCCAACGCAGTAGCTGTAAGGGTAGCAGTGGAAGCATGAGCTGTCACGGGAAGGTCAGCGAGTGCACTTTGAGAAGGAAAACCGATTACCTGAGCAGCACTTTATTTTCCCTAACTAACTCCTCCCTGGACTACTGGATGCAGCCCATTAGGCACTAAATGTTTAGTGACAGTCTCTATTAACTGGTAGGTGTTAATGATCCCTCCATGGGGATACTGAATTTTGCACTGAATTCACTTGTCTTTGCTGACTTCTTGAGACCTGGAATCACAGGTGAAGGGTCCCTGCAGTCTACACAAGCTGGCTTTGATTTCCTACTCCCCATGGGAGATGCGTGTGCAAAAAGCAACTGCAAGGACAGTAATGGTTTGAAAGACAATAGGATGCTCCCACTCGTGCAGGCACATGTTTTTGCAACAAGGATCAGTGTTAAAATATGGCTATTATTGTATATTTATATTATTTATTAACATTTAAACCAGCAAAATTGAGAGAGCCAGTACAGCCTAGTGAATAAGGAGCTGCCTAACTGAGTCAGACCAATGGTCCATCTTAGCCCAGTATCATCAACCTGACATGGCAGTAGGGTTTCAAATCCAGCTCTCCAGCAGCGGCCTTACCCAGACGTGCTACCCAAGACTCCAGGATCCCTGGCAGAGACCTCACTCAGGTGTGCTGCCTGAGATCCTGAATTAGAGATGTCAGGAACTGAACTTGGGACCCTATGTATACAAAGCATGTGCTCTACCACCTAAGCCATTGCCCGCCCCATGTTAGATTTGGACCAAAATCCAACTTAGCCATGAATTCACTGCCATGGGGGTGGCTTTGTGCAAGTCACAATCTCTCAGCCCGAGTCTCCATCTGTAGAATGGGAGTATTAATGACCTAACTCGCAAGGTTGATGTGAAGATGAACTAGATCAGGATGGTAAAGCACTTTGGACACTAAATATCCTATATAAATGATAAATAATAATGGTAAAACAACAGGATGATCCTCAAGCCATTTAGCACTGGTGTTAGTCCTTAACATCATCAGCATGAGAGACATTGAAGTGAAAGGAATTTGGGCCAACAGTAACAGTCAGCATCAGGCGAGAGACTTAAAGCAGTAGCACCTTATGTGCCTTCTGACATAATTATTGATGCTTCCAGTTAACCAAATTTTCAGTAGCCAGCCGCAACTTTGCACATGATCTGGAAGTTAAAACAGAGGATGTCAAAGTTGGACACTCAGGGTGAAAACAGACATGCGTGTAACTCCACTTTAACACTGTTTTAACATTTCTTATGCCTGTTGCAGGGCTGTATTGGTGCCCTATGCAGCGCTACCACATGGATAAGAAATGTTAAAGTGGTATTAAAACCAAGTTAAGGTAAAGTGCATGTCTGTTTTCACCCTCAAATACACAAATTGGAACAGAATTTTTTTAGCTCTTCCTATGATGTTATTAGAAATGAGAATAAAGGGGGGGGGGGATCCTTCTACATTAAGTAGTGGCAGTTTGTGTCCCCCTAAATGCAACAAAATCATCATTATAGTCCTACTTTCTTTACAAATTCTACAAAATGTTCTTTACACCTCTGCAAAACTCCAGTCAGCTGGAAAACACCTCCATTGCAACATTCCATGCAGTGAAATTTCAGGCAGCTTTACAAAGGATCTCAAAGAGGATTCCCTCCAGTAATTTTTTAGCAGTGTTCTTACTGATGCAATTCTGAAAAGTGCAAGAGGATCCTACCCCCATTTTAGTGAGACCACTGTATCCGAGCAGCAGTTTTTTCAGGCAGTTGGATTTGGGGAGGACAGTATGACACAGGCCTCAGTCCCATGTAGATAGACCTCAGAATAATGACTTCTTTAGGTTTCCTCATAGGTACTAGCAATGCAGACTGCACTGCAAGAGTAAGGTCATTTTTAACCAGGCATGGCTGTGGTGGGTGGGTCTGCATGTGCCGCAAGGAACACTGACGGACATCCGGTGGCGGGGTGTGTGCCCCTACTCACGCACCACCCACTCCTGACCCTGACAGAACATCCCAGGTTTTTCCCTGATGCTCTGTATGTAGGCATGAGTGGGCAATGGGTGGGTCATGGGAGCATGCACCCACCCATGCCGTCTTCAGACAGGCGCTCAGGTGGGTGCGTCCTATTTAAAAATGGCCTGTCGTAAGAAATTTTACAGTTCCAAACCCAAGTCTTATCAATCAGAAACATTAGTGAAAGATTAATCCAAATGAAATGTTAAAATTCCAGTTTTGATAAACACATATTTAATAGGTAGTGTAGGTTAGGGGGTTACGTTGTTGGACCTGAAGGTGGGAGATCAAGATTCACATCCCGGCTTCTTCATATGAGCTCACTGGATGGTCTTGGGCAAGTTGCAATCTCTCAGCCTCAATTCCTTATCTGTAAAATGGGAATCTATGTTCCCCACCCTTGCCTTGACTGTAAGTCTTACTTGAGACAAGAACTTGTTTCTATCTACAACTGTTCAGTACTAGACCCATTGCTGGTGCTATTTAAATAATTTAACAATAACTGTATTGTCTGCTTATTTTGCTGCCATGAAGCGATGCCTGTTTGTTTAAACTGCACACATTCAAAGACATGAATGTGTCTTCTTTTGATTTGCCTTGAAGGAAAATGTATTTAACTTCAGTAAAGAAGACTCCAGACAGACCACGGCTTCTATCACAAAGAATTCCCATTAACACATCGGAACATTTTCTTTCAAGACATGGCTCTTCTCAGAAGCATGAATATTACATTCACATTGGAAATGATGCTTCAAAGTCCAAGCCACTTGTCCTGGTCATGGACCTTGGGCAACAGACGACAGCAAAATCTTCCTGGATGTACAATTGGGACTCACCTAAAGACAGTCATCGTAGAAGTGAACGCCTATAAGGAATTTTCATACAGAATAATAGGGACCCTGGGGAAGTTGTGACAGGACTGGCAAGCCTGTGATGGCTTGAAATCACTTGTAAAGCACAAATGGAGCCTCATAGGAGGCATCGAAAGAAAGCCAAGCATAAGAAGATCTAGTTAGATGAAAAGATTTCATCTCTCTGACAGACAACTAGCCTACCTGGTGGAGGGTGAAGGAAAGATGCCTTCTGAAATGAGTATATTTGTTATTAGAAAACATAGAACATTTTTTAAAGAGTAGGGAGGATAGACGGAATGCAGTAATGAAGGAGTGGTCCATGACTGATGTCATATATATGGCCTGGTCCACATTTGTGCACCTAGTTTCCTCAGAATGTTCCCATGGAATAATCTGGTCATTATAGGCAGAAGTGGCCATCATTAGCCAAATGTGCGGGAAGAAATTTGGCTTGCATTGTCATAGTGATTGTGCCCCAATTTAATGGGCAGTTGCAGGCGTATGTAAGCTGCCTTGAGCCTTCAGGAAAGGACAGGGTAAAAAATGTAAATAAATAAATAAACAGTAAGTGCAAGAATGTATATTTTTTGTTTGTTTGGCTGGTTTCATTTATTTATCTCTCTTTCCCCAGTCTGCTAATGTTATTTGTCTGGCAGTAGAGATCCCAATAAGAGATCTGTTTTATGGTTCTTTAGAACAGCTGACTTCCCTCCCTTTATTTGGGCCATACAAATTTGGGTAGTGGGGGGGGAACTAATTTGGGGAGTGGGGGGGGGAGCTAATTACCATACCAGCCCTGCTATTGGCTATCAGCTGACTAGGAAAAGGACTGGAACCCATTAGCCCATGAAGGACCACCTCATATCACTCGTTTACCACCTCCCTTTGGGCTTTCATCCAGAGGAGGTAGAGCCATATTGGTGGGGGAGGAGCAAAAGGTCTGCCACACCCCTTTTCTGACATCTACCATGCCTTATGGAGCATGACAAACCTATACAAGAGGCAGGAGCACATTGGAAAGAGGATGTAAAAGGAATTGTGATTTTGCTAGGGTAGCCGTTCAGTTTATCTGGAAAGGTTCCATGAAAATGGAACGGCTGGTGGAATTCTGATTGTGGCCATACCATTCCTGCACAAAATTACTGCTACAGGACAACAAAATGGCAGTAACAGTGGCTGTCATTTTGTTGTACAGCAGCAGCCATTTTGCACATGCACAAAATGGCTGATTTTTTTTTTTTTTCAGAATGATTGAAAACTGGAACAGAGTTAGAAGGCCCAGTTCTGATGGAATTGGAACCAGGGAAAAACGTTGCTTCCACCCTAGATGTCCCTTTCTAAAGTAACTTTGCCCCTTACAGAACATCATGATGGGCATTTTTAGGCACACGTTAAAGTTCCCGATGTTTCAATCTTCTGGGTTTACAAGTCCCCAAGTAAGTTCCCAATGCATTTTTCACACACACGCTGCCCTGAGGCAGTTCCTGGATGCATTCTTCACATAAACACTGCCCTGAGGCAGCCTAAAGCAGCCGCAGCTGTAGACGTGAGGGGCTGCCATGGAAACCAAGTGACCACAGCTGCCTGGAGCAAAGCAGTTTACCAGGAGAACCTTTTACACACAAAAGTTCTCAGAGACGTTTCATGCAGAAGTTCAAAGATCCGGATGTTTAAGACCTGGAGGAGTGATTTAGACATACAGAAAGTTCTGGATGTTGCAGCAAACATCTACGAGAAATGTGTGTCTAAAAACACCCAATGTCACGACAATGTTCCATAGCAACAGCGGGCAGGAATGTCCCTTTGGCTCCCCCCATACACACACACACTTCTGACGGAGCTTCTCTTGTCGTCCCTGGAAATCCCAATCTCTCGCGGTTACTGAGAGCACCCTTGGAAAAATAGGGGTTTCCCCCAGAGCCTGGAGACTCATGATCAACCCTCCCCCTACTGCCCAGGCCCCCTGAGTCTCCAAGCAAACACCTGAGAGGTGGCAATGCTGCATGCTACAGTGACCTTCATTTTGTGGGAGGGAGGGGACAGGGCGTGAGGAAGGTAAAATCATCCGAAGGGACTCTCCTGTGCTTGTCTGCAGGTTAGATCTTCCCTGTGCTATGTGGCTAGAATATCTCTATTAGAGCCACAGTGTGTATATTCCTGCTCGTTGCAGCTGGAAAATAGGACAAGGCAAAGTCATTCCTTTACTGCCGCCACCACACAAAAAATACTCTGTCCCCTTCCCATATTCGGCTGCAGAGCCTTGAACAAAGCACAGCAGTGGCTGGCACCCCAATGAATCAGCCTTCTGTGTACAGCTGCCTCGTTCGGCTCAGAGATGCCTAGCTCTGACACATTTTGACATTGACTGAGGTTTTAACTGCTCGGCATCACCCAAAGGGAGTGGGGGGGGGAGAAGAGTCAAGGGAGGCTTTTATGTTATTTCCGGTTTAGCTAATGCCCCAAGTGCATCAGACACAGTGCTCATAATCCCAATGCAGCTTCTGCACACACGGTGAAAATAGCAACCAAGGAAGCTATCTCAGTTTTGGAAGATAAGCTAGGGTCATTATTAACAATGGGCATTTTTACACCTTAAAGTTCCAGATTTTTATATCTTCTGGGTTTACAAGTCCACAAGTAAGTTCCAGATGCATTCTTTGCATGCATCTCTTACTCTTACTCTCTCACACACACGCAGAGCCCTGAGGCAGTTCCTGGATGCATTCTTTAAACAAACACTGCCCTGAGGCAGCCTAAAGTAGCCGCAGCTGTAGACGTGACAGGCTGCCATGGAAACCAAGTGACCACAGCTGCCTGGAGCAAAGCAGTTTACCAGGAGAACTTTTTACACACAAAAGTTCTGGGAGAAGTTCTACGCAGAAGTTCAAAGAGCCGGATGTTTAAGATCTGGGTGAATGGTTTAGACACACAGAAAGTTCAGGATGTAACAGCAAACATGCAGGAGAAATGTGTGTGTAAAAACACCCAGCATTTCCGCTGAAAATCCCCTCTTGGCACCCACCTACAAGAGGCTGGTGATTAGCTGTGTGGTAACATCCTATCATTTCTGGAGACAGATCATTGACTCTGTATGGATTTGAGATTGTTTTGCGAGCTGAGATTTTTCTTCTTTTAAATAGACCTGTCTTGATCATCCTACTCACAGTGATTACTTGAAGCCCTATTTAATATCCTTTCCCGCTTCCAAATTCCTATAATTCTGCACCAGAGAGAGATTATGGAGCTCATGAAGGAAGTACCCACTGATTGAAAAGACTTTTAGAATTGCTAATGTGCTAGCATGGTCTACGGGATGGCCTTAGAACTCTCCCTAGAGAGAGCCTCAGGCAAAATAGTCCTTTAATGTATAAAGTGGTTCAGCGCACGCCTCATTGCTCGTCCCACTGAAGAGATATTTCTATATTAGATGAGAACATGTAAGTGGGAAGGTGAGGAAGAGGTGAACTAAGCAACTGAGGGAGAAATGATGGGGAGGCTTTCTACTGCCAAACCTCGCCATGAGACCTATTCTTCTCTACCATCTGGGGATAGATTTGCTTCCAGATGCTCCCTCTCTCAGGGTCTGTGCCTCAGTTTCCCCCAACAAGAAAGGTACCAAACTCCCAATTCCTTTTTAGTCTGTCACCCTTTATTCTTTAGCTCTCCGACTTCCCTTTAGCTGCAGAGCTCCAGCCTGCTGGGGACTCCGGTTTATTTATTTATTTATTTATTTATTTAAAATTTGTATCCCGCCCCTCCTGCACACAGGGCAGCCAGGGGCAGCGAACAACGTTCATTTAAAACAATATAAAATTTTAAAACAATTTAAAATACAATATGTGGGGAAAGCCCCAATCCCCGCCCCCACCCACCCCTGCCCCTCGCCAAAAGCCTGACGGAACAGTCAGGTCTTACATACACGCCGAAACAGCAGCAGAGTGGGGGCCAGCCGAGCCTCCTCCGGGAGCGAATTCCACAGCACAGGGGCGACCACCAAACAAGATCTAACATCGGTGGCCACCCACCTCTCCTGGGGAACCTCCAGAAAGGCTCCCACGGACGATCTCAAGGGTCTCATGGGCACATGGGGAGTGAGGTGGTCCTGCAGATAAGCAGGGCCTAAGCCGTGAAGGGCTTTAAAGGTTAAAACCAGCACCTTGAACCTGGCCCGGTGCTTTATAGGCAGCCAGTGCAGAGCCGCCCAGAGCACACCCAGAGCACAGGTGTCATGTGCTCCCTGTGACCCGCCCCCGTCAGGAGATGGGCTGCAGCATTCTGCACCAGCTGCAGCCTCTGGACCAGCTTCTCGGGCAGCCCCACGTAGAGCGCGTTGCTCTAATCCAGCCTCAAGGTGATGAAGGCATGGATGACAGTGGTGAGGTCGGAGTCTGAGAGATACGGCCGAAGCCGCCGGACAAGATGTAACTGCCAAAACGCACTCCCCGCCATGGCCACAACCTGAGATTCCAGGCTGAGCCGC
>QEPC01008366.1:3037202-3047308 GCA_003113815.1 Sphenodon punctatus | reverse complement strand
ACACTCCCCCAAGACCACCCGGTGAGTTCTCCCAGCCAGGAACGAACTAAACCAGTCCAAGACCGTCCCACCAATTCCAGCACGGTCCCACAGGTGAGTCACCAACACCTCGTGATCGACTGTGTCGAACGCAGCCGAAAGGTCTAGTAGGACCAGTAAGGTCTGACGACCCTGGTCCAACGCCAGACTGAGATCATCAACCAAGGCCACCAATGCTATCTCCGTACCATACCCAGGCCAAAACCCAGACTGGGAGGGATCAAGGAAACTGGTGCAGTCCAGATGTTCCTGGAGCTGCCGTGCCACAGCCCATTCAATAACCTTTCCTAAAAAGGGAAGGTTTAGAGACTGGCCGATAACTGGCAGGAGCATCAGCATCAAGAGATGGTTTCTTGAGCAGGGGTCTAACCACAGCCTCTTTTAGGCAGTCAGGCACCCTGCCCTCCCGATGGGAGGCACTAACCACCCCAGCCAGCAACGGCCGTAACGTCTCCTGACTAGCTTTCACCAGCCAGGACGGGCATGCATCTTGCTCACAAGTAGTGGCATGAACAGATCCCAACAAGGACTCCACATCGGCAGGCGACACCATCTGAAACCGATCTCACAACAATCCCAACCACACCCAACTCCAGTCTCTCAAATGCAAACAAAGGATGAAAAGAAATGAGACAGTATCCCTTGTTCGCCGACATTAGCCCACAATTCACTTGCCCATCTGTTCGGTTGTGGCCAAATGTTCGCCCATTTGGTCCGCAGGGCAGGATGTTACTCAATGTGTCATCTGGAGGAGGCAGTTGACGCAACAGGCTGGACTCAGCCAGCTTAATCTGGGCTAACGTGCACCCTATCTGTCAGGTCCCACACAGTCCCTGTAGAGAGAGGCAGTGTGGTAGAGTGGATAAAGTGCTGGACTCAAATCCTGCCTTAGCCATGAACTCTCTGGGTGGCCTTGGACAAGTCTCAAGCTCTCTGCCTCAGTTCCCTGTGTGTCTGTGCTCCCTCACCCTTGTTCATCTTAGATTGTAAGCCCGCTGGGCAGGGACCGGTCTCATCTATGACTGTAAAGCACTGAGGCTGATCAGCCACCTGTCAGCTGATGACATGGCAGGGAAGTACTGAGGGAGGTCACCCTTGCCTGGGGGTGGTGGCTCACTGAGCCCAGCCCAGTGTGGATCCTCCCTTTCTCCTTGTTTCCTGACCTGGTCAGCAGTAGGGGTGAGTCCAGGCATGGGCACCACTTCTGTCATGGGCCAGGCTTGGCCCATAGGGTGCTCTCTGGACACAGCTTTGCCTTGGTAGAGTCACTGGTTTCCCTGGACAGTGGCCGAGGGGAGCCGGGCAGAGATGACAGTGCCTTGGGCTGGAAATGGGGCCATGTACAGCCACCAGATGGGATCCCTCTGGATCAGAGTCTAGGAGCAATCTGCTGCAGACAGCATCTTTTCACAGGCCCAATTCTGCTTCTGGTGGCTGCTGCTCCTGGGCCCAAGTCCTGCCCGTGTCTTCAGTTCCTTGGCCCAACCTGGGGTGCAGTGGCTGCATGGGAGGCCCAACAGGTGACAGCTGTGTTGTTGCTATATAGGTTGGCAAGGGATCCGTCCAGCCACTGTCTCGTATGTTTTCACCCAACCTTTTCAGATTCCTTGTTCTCGGGTCTCCTCCCAAGCTTTTCCTAGACCTGAAGGTAGTTATTCACAATTTACTCCCTTCCTCCCCCCGGTTTCCCAGGCATTTCCTTCTCTCTCTAGATTTCCCTGAGCATCCCAGCTGCCCAGCCTTCCCTGGTAATTTAGATAGCTAGGAGCAGGGAAGCTGAGCCCAATAACCCTTGCAAAAAAACAATTCTCCTTCTACACACCATACAGATTTCTTTGGCTTCAAACAGCAACTGTTCATAATGAGTCAAACAGCCACTTTTATTAAAAGTAGGTTGTCCAGAATTAGGAATTGGTCCATCAAGCCCAGTATCCTGTCTCTGGCAGGAGCCAGAACTGAATGTTCAGAAGAAGTGCACAACTTTAGGAGAGACAGACAGACAGACAGACACACACACACACACACACACACCAGGGAAAGCCTATGTGTTCATGTGCATGTATGTGAAGACCTATGACCCTCTTCTGGTTTTCTAAGCAAACACCAGACTGTCAACTGTTAACAGCAATTGTTAACAGAGTGGGCTACAGAGGATGGGGCCCTGCTGCCACACATTATATTTTTGCCCTGGTTCCTGCAATTTCTAAGGCCGGCTCTGCTTGCTAGACTGAAGTGAATGCTGAATCCTAAGACATGTTGTTGTCCTTTGCCCACCCTCACTTGCACAGCCCCTCTGGGTGATGAGCACTTCTACGTGTTGCCCCAGGGACAGAGGTGCATTCCATGCTCCCACATCACAATGCCACTTGCTGTAAATGAGGATTTGGGGCCCACTTAAGACTAGCACGACACTTCAGTGAACAACTAATACAAATACCACCCCCTTGTGCACCTAGAAGAGTGTGGGTTGTGTCAATGTTATCCATTTAATTTTATTTATTTATTCATTCATTCATTCATTCAAATTTCTACTCCACCATTCCTCTAAGACTCAGGGCAGTTTACAATATGTAAAAAGACACATAAATGTATATAAACTCCAGTTTAAAACCCACCCTAACCCCATAAAGCCCCCTCGCCCCCCACCCAGTCCTATCCCTGACTGCCAAATGGCCTTCTGGACCTTCCAGAAAATGAACAGGCTCAGGCTTAGACAAATCTCCAAGAGAAGGGAGTTCTATAATTGTGGGGAGCCACCAAGAGCGCCTCTCTGTGTGACCTGGTTGTAGAAACGTACCAGGCAGATGGTACCTGTAAGATGGCTCTCCCAGATGACCTTATAGGCTGCACCGGGACATGAAGAGAGAGGCAATCAGATATTTGGGGAATATATAAGAACATAAGTAGTGCTGTACTGGGTCAGACCAATGGTCTTTCAAGCCCCGCATCCTGTCTCTGACAGTGGCCAATCTCTGTCTCCTGGAAGAAGTCCCTTTGCCGCAAAGTGGCGGTGACGGGGATTTGTTGTGCCCCTCCCGGTCAGCAGGAGAGAAGGGCGCCGCGTCTAGAGGAGGCCTGTTAGAAGGCTCCTTCTGGTGTTTGAGTGGGGTTGCCTGGCAACCCTCCCCCAGTGGTACGAAAAGTGTGTCATGTGGGGCAGGGGAGCCCGCCCCTTGTAGGAGGGGTCGACTCCCTGCCGCTCGGGGAGCAGATCATTCTGGCTTGGGAGGGTGAACAGTCAGCCCCACCCACCTCCCCTCTTCCACTGAGGGTCATCTGGTTGCCATTAAGGGGCCAAGGAGGAATTTTGAATGAGTATCCCATGGTTAATGGGTCAGGTTTTTTGCCTCCTTCACAGTGGAGAATAGGTTAAATAGGTGATCAATTAATTCGATTTAGGACAATTTATGTTTTGGAGTAGTTACTCAAATACATAATAAATAGGGTAATTGATAATAATTATACATTGGGTAATTGATTGAATTTGGATTTGAATCCTGGACTCAAAGTATGGGTAAATATTGTCGCACTTGGCAGGGGTCCAGTATGTGAAAGTAGATAAATAGGTAGGGCATAGGTAATATAAAGTCATCTCCTTAAGAGATGGGGAGGTGATACCCAGGTAATGTGGGGTGCAGCATGCCTGGGGTTACGTCTCGGGGAGTGTGCGTTAGATCAGGGAGCAAGGATGGGCACAGTCCTCAGCCTCGATACCGCATTAACTCCTTACTTGGTATAGGGTGAGGGTGGCACACCTCACCCTTCCCCGTTCGGCCACGGCTAGGGCCTGTCGAGGGGGTCATTGAAGTTATGTTAATCAGAGCTGACATTGGAAGGCACATCCAAGTCAGCCCAAGTTAATAAAAAGTTGATTTAGCTAGCATATGGGACCCAAAATTGCTCTGGGCAATTACCCACTGGTCTCAGGTTATTGTTAATAAAGAGTGCGGCCTGATTTAATACCAAAATTATGGCTCCGTGTCTGATTGGGGGGGGGCGTCGACAAGTACCCAACAGGTCACAGTGGGCAATCCATTCCCTGTTGTGCCAGTTCCCAACAGTAAGGCCGTTTTTAGACGAGCGCGGCGGCGCCCGCGCTTGTTTCCAAAAAAGCCGGCAGCCCATTCCACACGAGACGCTGCCGCCGAATACGCGCATGTGCGGCCCGACGCGCATCCATTTCCGGCCGCGTCTGACCAGCCTCGATCGCCGACCCGGTCAGTTCGCGCACGGAAATGGATGCGCGTCGGCCGCGCATGCGCGTATTCGGCGGCAGCGTCTCGTGTAGAACGGGCTGCCGGCTTTTTAAAGAAACAAGCGCGGGCGCCGCCGCGCTCGTCTGAAAACGGCCTTAGAGGTTATGTCCCTGAACCTACTTGGCTAATAGCCATGAATGGACCTATCCTCCAAGTACTTATCCAATCTCTTTTTAAAACTAGCTACACTACCGCACTACCGACCTTGACCACTTCCACTGGAAGTAAGTTCCACAAGTTATTTGTGTGCAAAGTGGAAAAAAAAACTTTCTCTTATTCATTTTAAAGCTGCTGTCAGTTAATTTCATGAAGTGCCCCCTTGTTCTAGTACTGTTAGAGAGGAACGGCTTCCTATTTACGTGTTCCACACCACTCAAGATTTTATAAACTTCTATCAGATTCCCTTTCAGACATCTCTTCTCCCAGCTGAAGAACCCTAACCTATCAAGCCTCTCTTCATACAGGAGTCATTCCATACCCTTGATTTCTAGTGTCTTTTTAGAGATGAGGTGACCAGAACTGCACACAATATTCCAGGTGTGATTGTACAATAGATTTATATAGAGGCATTATGATAGTTTCCGTTTTATTCTCTATCCTTTTCTGAATGATTCCTTCTGTTTGCTTTTTCAACCGCCACACATTGAGCTGAGGATTTCAATGTACTGTCCACAATGACTCCAAGGTCCTTTTCCTAAGTGGTAACTCCTAATTTAGAACCTAGCATTGTATACTTATAGTTTCGAGGTTCTTTTTCCTGTGTGCATCACTTTGCATTCATCCACATTAAATTTCATCTGTCATTTAGATGCCCAGGCACCCAGTCTCACAAGATTCCCCTACAATTCTTCACTGTCTGCTTGGGTTTTAACTAACTTGAATAAGGTACCTTGACTACCTTGAACTACCGGTGTCTTTGTTTTCATTGTATTTTATTGTATTTTTTTGTTTTGTTGATTGTATGTGTTTTAATGTTGTAAGCCACCCTGGTCTGCTTGGAGGAGGAGGGGCCAGGTAATAAATGATTTTATAAATAAATAAAATAAAATAACTTGGTGTCATCTGCAGATTTGATCAACTCACTCTTTACTCCCTTCTCCAGATCATTGATAGGGGTGGGACTCCAAGGTGAATTTCGGTTTCAGATTATTCAGATTTGGTTCTTTAGAAATTTTGGATCTCAATTCGGATTTGGATTTTTTGCTTGCATTTTTCCCCATTGAAGTCAATGGGAACAAACGCAGTGCAAAAAAATCCAAATTAAAAAAAAAATCAATGTTAAAGACCGAATCATCCGAAACCAAAAAAGTTCAGATATTTCAGATAGAACCAAATCAGCCATTTTTGGGTAGATTCTGTTCTATCCAAAACCAAAATTCCCATCTCCCATTCCCATGAATACATTAAACACCACCAGTCTCTGGGGCATTCCACTAGTTACTTCTCTCCCACTGTGAAAACTGACCATTTTAGTCCTACTCTTTGCTTCCTATCTCTTAACCAGATGTCAATCCATGATTGGACACTGCCTCTTATCCAAATACTCTTTATTTCCTCATGAGGGGCCTTATCAAATGCCGTTCTGAAAGTCCAGATACAGTACATTGACTGGCTCACCCTCATTAAAAAATTCCAATAGATTAGAAAAATGTGGGAAATATATCATATGGGCTCCTGCATCTGTCTTATAAACTACTTTGGTGCAGGACCTTTAACAGGAAACAAAATGGGTGTCTTTGTTACCCGAAGCAACATTGGCCATTTTTACACGGATGGTTCCACCCACCGCTGGGTGTTCTGGTGTGCAGGGGGGGAGGGGTGTCCATGTAAACGGGCCAGCAGTGGCTGGGGGGATGGGTGTATGCTGAGTATCTGCCCGTGCAAACACCACAGGCGGGGGGTGCTTGTGTGTGCATGCTCCTGGTGCACCCCCATCTCCATTTTTCAAGGAAAGCAACACAATCGTGCCACCTGTGTTGGGTGAGATTTTTAGGCATTTGGACACATTTCAATGGCCATTTTTACACAGACTGGGTGGGTGGGGGGATGGGTGTGCTCACACAGTGGGTGGAGGCGGGGGGGGGGCCTTTTACATGGACACACACCCACCTCCACCCATGGGGCATGGCCCGTGTATCTGGACTTTCAGATGGCATGGCCCCGTGGGTGGAGATGGATGGAGGTGGGTGGGTGTCCATGTAAAAGGACACCCACCCACTGCATGATCACACCCACCCACCCCAGTCTGTGTAAAAACAGCCATTGAAATGCATCCAAATGCCTAAATATCTCACCCAACACAGGCTGCGCGACTGTGTTGCATTCCATGAAAAATATAAGATACTTCATTTAGGGACAATGATTATCCCTTGATCGCCAGTGGGTTATAACCTGTGTAATTCTCTCCTTCTTGTAGCAAAATTGCTTCCACAAAATTAGTATCCGCTAAATCAATTTCCCAAGAATAATTAAATGAAATAAAATGAATGGAAATAATAAAGAAAGATAAGGCCAATCACAGCACATCATGCCCAACCTTGAAACTGACAGCCTTCATTTAAGGGGCAATATGTAAAGTAAATATACGGACACAGATACGAAGATGAAGACAGCATTTCAACTGAAATGGAGGACATAGACCTCTAGACAACAGGCTGGGGTTGTTTAGAGCTACTTACCAAGAAAATAAGGCTTAGATTTAAAGAATTAATAACAAGAATGATAAGATCTTCTGAAATGTCAGTAAAATTGATCAAACTGTCCCCATGTCACGGAGAGAGACAGAGAATTGCCTGGGTCTATACCATGTGCCCAGTAGAGCAAGCAGCCCGACGTAGCCAGCCAGCTATCATTGGAGAACAACAGACTAGGGCTTTCGTATATGTTTTCTCCAATCACTTTTTCCCATCGACCTGTAATTCAGTTGTATTTAAAGGCTCCCGCCCGATAAAGATTTATGAAATGAATTTAACTTTACATGCTGGGTAGTCGCCAGGAAGTCAATGAGACTTTTCAGAGTGCCTGAATTTAAGGATGGGCATAAATCTTTGCAGAACTGGGGAGAGAGAGAGATCAGTCAGGGGGAAACAAAAAACAAAAACAAAATGCCCTCACATCTCTGCAAAATCATGGGGAGCTGAGAGCTGTGAAACTCAGCATCACATTGGAAACTCAGCATCATTCAGAATCCTGTCAATAAGTCATGTCCTCCAATCAATGCGCTGTGGCCTGTTCATGCAGCCTGCTGGCTCTCTCTCCATCCCACCCCCCATCTCTGCTTTTTGTTCTCTCTCTTTGCTTTACTCTCTGCAACCCGGATAGTCTTCCACCCACCAGGGCCCACTGACCTCCTCTACTGCCAGAGGTTTACCCACTGCTAGAACAGGCTGGAATTGCAGGGCCCTTGAAGGCTGTGTGGTTCTGTTCTCCCATTTCAAAGAAGCTCAGCAGCAGGGCTAGATAGCTCAGTGGAAGGGGTGGCAGGTGCTGCACGCGGCAGGGAACCCAGTATCATGGGGAGCCCAGTGTCATGGGGAGTAGAGGGAAGGACCCCTTGGTTTGAACTGACTAGGGCTGAAGCAATATTTCTCAAAACAAGAAATCTTGTTGAAATTCTGGTGCTTGGTTCATCTCTGGACGAACCAAGACCCTCTCAATGTCCGACTGAATTCTTGAGCAAAATTTTTTAAAAAGAATAATTTTTAAATTGCACATGCAATAGGCTGCTAGGTCATTTTTCACATGCGCAAAATGGCCACTGCCCTTAACCAAAAGTGGCAATGGCATTGCCACCATTTTGGTTAAGGGCAGTGGCCATTTTGCATATTTTTATTTTTTATTTATTTATAACTTATATCCCACCCCTCCTGCCCAAAGACAGCTCGGGGCAGCGAACAACACACAAAATTTAACAATAAAACATTTTAAAATAAATCAACAAATTTTAAAACAAATCATAAAAACTCACCCTCCCTCCCAAACCCTACCCCGCCCTGCCCCCCTCTCTCGCCAAAAGCCTGGTGGAACAGCCAGGTCTTACACAAACATCAAAACAACAGGAGGGTGGGGGGCCAACTGAGCCTCCTCCAGGAGTGAATTCCACAACACAGGGGCAGCCACCAAAAAAAGCTCTCACATCAGTGGCCGTACGTCTCGCCCGGGGAACCTCCAAAAAGGCTCCCATGGACGATCTCAGGGTTCGCACGGACACATTGGGAGTGAGGCGGTCTCGCAGATAGGCAGGGCCCAGGCCATGAAGGGCTTTGAAGGTCAAAACCAGCACCTTGAACCTGGCCCAGTGCTTTATAGGCAGCCAGTGCAGAGCCCGGAGCACAGGTGTCATGTGCTCCCTGTGGCCCGCCCCTGTAAGGAGATGGGCCGCAGCATTCTGCACCAGCTGCAGCCTCCGGACCAGCTTCTCGGGCAGCCCCACGTAGAGCGCGTTGCAGTAATCCAGCCTCAAGGTGATGAAGGCATGGATGACAGTGGCGAGGTCAGAGTCTGAGAGATATGGCTGGAGCCACCAGACAAGATGTAACTGCTGAAACGCACTCCCCACCACCAGGGGCAGTTCCTATAAACGGGCAGCCGGGCGGTCACCCACCCAAGCCCCCGGGCTGCTCAAGCCTCAGCTAGGGGCCCCCCGCATGCAGCACGTCTGAAATGGCCCGCCACGCGACACCTGGCACAGTCCCCCGGCACTTCCAGCAGTGCTTTCTTGCTATGGAGAGCAGGCACGTGCGCAATCTTCTGCACACTGTGTGCGAATGTGCAGAAATGGATCCACGCGCCGCCGCTGCCTGTAACTAACTATAGATTTCTATTACAGGCAGCTCTGCAGTTAGTTAGATCGGCTGAGAAGGGAGGGGGGGTGATGATTGCCTGACTGATCCGACAATTGTACGCACCATAGCCTCTTCTGAATCACCCGACCTGTCCCCCGCCTCAGCTCTGCCCCCCCTCCCCAGCTCTTCCGCTTGCTATCGGCTTCAGCTCCGCCCGCAATTAGATTCCCTAGGCTCGGGCTCATTCACACAACGGGAGGTAGCCGAGGGAGTGGGTGGGGGTGGGGGGATGAATGAATGAGCCTCAGCCTGTGTAACACTGTTGTGTATGTTCCTGTTGTGCAACTTAGTTACAGTACAAAATGAGCGTTTTTACTGGGGCGAGGCGAGGAGGAGGAGCAAGAGAGGGACTACTGGAGGGAGAGGTGATCAGGAGAGGGCAGCGCTCCCTGTTTTTTACACTGCAGACTGTGCAGACTTTACCAGAGGCAGGGAGGGAGAGAGAGAGAGAGAGAGAGGGAGAGAGTGAGCGCATGCCTTGGGCGCCATCCCTGTTGCATGGCTCTCTCTCAGGGCAGGGAGGCGGGGCTTTGCAAAGAGTTCCATTCAGTGGAACTCAGCCAAAATAGGTGGCACCTGGGCGCTTAAGAAAAACGCCAATTTACAGTGGGTGATTTCAGACGTGACGAGATCACGCTGAACCACAGTGAACCACGCTCAACCCCCACGCGGGGCCAAAGGCCCCTGAACGTCTGCACGGCGTGCGCCAGATGTTGGCCACGCTCAATTGCCACATGGGGTCAATTTGAACCACGCTTCCCGGGCTAGCCGGGGGAAGGTCCCGGGAAGCGTGGTCAAATGGACCGCGGGCCGTGGCCAACAAAAAGTAACGTCTGGCCGCGTGCCACGGCCCGGGATCCCCGGCGGGATCCCGGGCCGTGGCACGATCGGCCAGACGCGGCGGCCGCATTGGCCCCGCCGCCCGCCCGTCTCCTCGGAGGGCGGGCGGCGGGGTGCGTGGAGGGGG
>QEPC01008366.1:3016114-3035845 GCA_003113815.1 Sphenodon punctatus | reverse complement strand
TCCCTGTGTTTTGGGTTTACAAATTATTTATTTTAAGCTTGATGTGCATGTAGACTGTGTTTTCTTCCATCCGATGTTAACCCTGGGAACTCCTTGCTGCTAGGTTATGCCATGCCACTGGCCTACCGTCCCCTTAGACCCACCGGCCTTTCTGCCCCAGTGCCCCTCCAACATCAATACCCACCAGCCGCCCCTGCCCGCCACGGCCACAACCTGAGATTCCAGGCTGAGCCGTGAATTGAGGAGCACACCCAGACTCCATGCCTGCAAGACCATGGGAGGGCGAAAACCCCCCACACACACACACACACGAGGAGATTCAACCACTCCCAGGCCCTCCAGGCACTCACCCACCAACTTCACCTCCGTCTTGTCAGGATTCAGCTGCAGATGGCTCAACCTCATCCAGTCTCCCACAGCCAACAGGCACTGGGAAAATAAAGAGACTGCATGGCCTGGGCCGATGTAAAAAGAGAGGTAGAGCTGAGTGTCATCAGCATACTGATGACACTGCATGCCCTGAAACCCTCTCACCATCTCCCCTAACGGCTGCATATAGATGTTAAACCAGAGGGGGGACAGAATGGCCTTGAAATGGATGGCCTGCCTGAGTGCGAGGCAGGGCAGAGGTGTGGGTGCGACCCATGTAAAAGCACCCATAGAGAACTTATCTCCACAAGGGTTGCCAGGTGTCCCTTATTTTAAGTTAATGATGTTAAGTTCGAACATCCCTAATTTCAATATCTCATTATAGTGTCCCTTATTTTTTAATTTTTTACCTGGCAACCTTGATCTCCACTCAGGAATATCTGGCCTCTCCTTTTGCAGAGTCTGGCTCCAGGCCTGTTAAAACAATTGATTTTAAGAGCAGCGTCTCAATAAATTGAAATCCAGACGGCATCCCAATGATGCTCCAGGTTAGAACAAGTGATCTTGCTTGGCCAGTTTCTCCAGCCCCCTCTCCCCAAAGCAGACATTGTGAGCACTTGCTTTATTTCTTAATGGGATGCAAGGGAACTACTTTCAGTTTCCAGAAGTGTCACTGTAGAAATTAATTTTAAATGATAATGTGACTATTATGCACGGTTCTCAGGATGATGAGGCATGGGGTAATATCAGCTCGCGACTTGGAGACATCTGTCGCTGTTCTTCATTAACATTTAAGTTTCCGAGAGCCTCCAAAGTTTCTGGCAGTTCAAGTCTATCGCTAACAAAAAACCTGTTGACATTTTCTCTGTGGAGGATGCGCTAAGTGTTTATGTTGCTAGGAATCAGTTTTCATTTTCCTCAGCTGTTATTTATGGCAATCAATAGCGCAATGATGAGCAAATGGTCACCTAGAGTTTATTCACTGATGGGAGTGCAGTAGTAAACCCATCATTTCTAGAGGCTTTGAAGACCTTATTCTAAAAATGAGAGGAATTATTTTTCATCACTGAAATATTTATGCGATGGCCATGGCCATTAAAGCATCCTTCCATTATTTCTGCATGCCCCATTTCCTTTAAGCATGCCAAGTGCACAAGTTAATCACTTGTTCATGACAGCTAAGGAAAAAAATGCTACATCATCATACATTCCAGCTACATTCCGCAATCTCAGTGACCAGAGGATTCAAGCAACACAAACTCTGGTGCAAAAAAAGGAAAGTAACTTCTAGCGTGTTTTACTCCCAGCCTGGATGTGTTCTATGAAAGGAGGGTAGGATCCAAAATCATCTTCTCTCTTGGACAAGGTTGCACGACAAAAGCAAGAAGATACCCCATTTTGCAGCAAAGAATGCAAAAATCTATCTTGCATTCAAGGCTGGCGCAAGGATTTTTTCCACCTTAGGAAAAAAAAAATTAAAAAAAATATGTTGCCACCCTCCCTGCACTGCATGTCTCCCCCGCCCCCCCCCAGTGCATGTATTCAGCACGTCAGGCACTGAGGGTCTGGCTGCCATGACTCCCCCTGACTCCTGGTCCCTGATCCCGCCGCACCGTTGGCAGCAGGGGTAGGTGCCGTTTTTGCCGCTTCCTTCAACTTGCTGCCCTAGGCAGCCGCATACAGTAGCACCAGCCCTGCTTACATTTTACTGAGACAGAGTCAAGGAGGGATGCTTACCGATGGGAATATTCTGGGGGGTGGGGAGGGCACAGTCTCCACAAAGTGAAGGGGGTGGGGGATGGCAATAGCCTTGTCCCCCACTAAATTGTCAGATAACTTAGACTGCCCAGCTGGGCAGTTCTGAAAAGAATGCTGCCTCCCTGCTCCCTAGGATACTGGGGAAGGGACAAAACCTCTTTCCTCCCATCAGCTCAGTGCATAGAGCCACTGCTCAGCTGCCTTTGTCCGCCTGGTAACCGCCCGCAGCAGCTGCCATCTTGCAGCAGTGCTCCCTGGCCTCACCTCAGCACTCCTGCTGGGAGAAGAGTCCTCAGCTGCCCTCTCTCCCTCATGGTCACCAGGACTTGATAAGTTATGGGGGCTTGTCTATCTGCTATTCCTACCCCCACAGCCCTCTCCACCCTCCTGCTACTCCATAATGTTTGCCTCTCACCTGTTGGATAAGATGGATACACATCTTTGTCCAGGGAATTAACCTCCAGAGAAGGATATTAATTTCACCTCTAAAAAAGCAGGTCAGGCCCCCAGCAGGGAGCAGGAAAGCTGCCTTGTACTACTACAAATCATATCTATAGCACTAATAGACGTATGCAGCACTTTACAGTCAGATTTTCAGAGACGGGTCCCTGCCCAGTGATGGAATTGGATTCCATCCAATCTAAGATGGAAAAGAATGAGGGGAACACAGGGAGACACACACACATTCCCATTTTACAGATTGGAAACTGAGGCTGAGAGGTTGCACCTTGCCCAAGGCCACCCAGTGAATTCATTGGCTATGGTAAGATTCAAACCATGGTCTCCCAAGTCCAGCACCTTAGCCCCTACACCACACTGGCTTTCGTGAGTGACCGCTGCACTAGTCGCAAGTAGAGGCAAGAAAAGGCACACAAAATGCAGCCAGCACCAGCAGCTCTCACCTCTCAGTGCTCCTTCCCTGACGTGGCCCCATTCCTGTAAGGCACCATGACATCCCAGCATTCCAAGTGAGCAAGGCTGAACACCTGCAGTTTAGCAAACCATGCTTGTGAGAAGACTTGTCTCTGGCGTCGCCAGCCTTTGCTAGAAAGAAAAGGCAATTGAAGAACTGAAGAACTCTACCCCAGGTAGAGAAGGAGGTTTAAAGATCCTATAGAGATATTTTTTTTATATTGCTCCTAGAGGACTTGGGGGTGCTGCACTTTTTTTGAGAACCCTAAAAAATCTATTGTAATCCAGTCTGGCCTTAGGTCAGGGTAGACTGGGCAGCCACCACAGGCCCCACATGGGAAAGGGCCTTGTCAAAAATGCCATGAAGAGGGAGCATGTCTCAGAATGGGCAGGTGCCAAGGCAGAGCTGGCACAAGCAGTGGCATGCAGAATGGTGCCCCGGACCTCCTCCCTACTGAAAATGCTCTCTCCCGTCTCTTTCTCCCCTCCCAGAATTCTGGGCCAGACCATAGGAGCGACACTCTGGCCCTCTTCCCTGTCTTGGCCCTAAACCCCAGGCCCCACCCTCAGTCACACCCAGGGCCCTATGCTCCATCGACCTGGCCCTGATCATATTTTTCTACAAGGTACCTCAAAAAATGACAGCTTTGGCCTAAATCATTGCTTCTGTGCAACTGTGTTCAAAACGTCTAGCAGACGTTGTGGTAATCTGGTCTGCCCATTTTAGCTTGTGTGAGCTGGAAGTGCATTTTCTGTCTTTCCAATTGTTCTATTATATGTTCCATTAGAGTATTAAAGTGATTGTCTAATTCTTGACTCCTTACTCAGTTTTCCCGCCATCCTTGTAGAGGCAAAGCTCCCATTGGCTTCATTGGTATTGTAATACACTGTGGAAAGTTCCACTAATAATGGGAATGCAGTCCGAAATCCTAAGAGGAATAAACCATAACCAATGAAATAAGTGTGAAGTGTTAAAGAAAAGACACTCGCTTGACTCGGATATGAATATGAAGAGACACCACTTATACCATGTCTAATAGCTCTGCGAGTACAGCCTAAATCCCCAGGCATGCCTGTCAGCTCTGGAATTGCATTTTCATTAATGCACAGGTTGAAAATGCACACTACAATTACTTTCAAGCCCAAAGAGGAGTCCCATAATGAAATGAACAGGGATTGTATCCGTGACTGACAACTGCCCTACTCAGAGATAAGCCTATCATGGGACTTGCATCCATAACGGATACCTTTGAACAGTGTAGACTGAATTTTGGTCCTGGGGAAGTCTTATCAGGATCTTATTATATATCAGGATCTTATTACTTCGATTGTCTTGTACCTGACTACGCTAAGAGAGAAACCCTTTTCTTACCAAATTGCAGTAAAGTCAAAGACTCAGATCTTAGTTACTTTTGCTTTGCTTAATAAGATGTAAAAGTACATTACAACAAAGATACAGAGTTTCAAAAGAGACTTAAAAGATTAAGTACAAAAGAAGATAGTTCTTAGATCAAGATAGAAAAGTAGTTCTTTGCAAAGAATGGTGGAACAGAAGCAGAATCCAAAAAGGACACTTCTTGCTGAACAAAGGCTAAGGCTTTTGCCAAGGCTTTTATAGGGTTCCTGGCATTAGGACATAAAGCAGTTGGACAACATCCAACAATACCCATTCTATCTCGGTACATTATGATCTCCAGATGCACTGAGACCTCTTACTTAGTTCTCTTATCTAAAATAAAACAATCCATACTGCACTTAGCTTGTATACTAGGACAAAAGGCATCAAAGATGATCTAAGCAGAGTACAACAGTATATAGCCCAGTACAGGAGCCTCATACACCTACATGCACTATCAGTGGCCCTTCTTACCTGGGCCGAGGCACGGGGGAGAGAGTGTCGGTGTGTGTGCCGCGGTCCGTGTGCACTGGGTGGGCGAGAAGTTCTGACACGTGCGCACACTGCCCTCCCCCCATCACCCATGCACAGAGGCACCTCCGTTTTGTCTGGTGCCTCCGTGTGGGGGGAATGGGTGTACATGCATGTGGACGGGAACGAGCATGCACGCACACCCACCCCAGCCATGGCACGGTTCAAACAAGACTCACCCACGCATGAAGACCCAGATTTCTGGGTTTTCATGCATGGGTGCCACCTGTGTAAAAAGGGTCATAATTAATTACATTAATATATATTAATTAATATATACAAAAAGTGCACTCTGTCACGCCTCCCCTTCCCTCCATTGCTTCAGACTTTTCAAGAAGAAATGTGGCCCCAGCCCTAGTGGCTAATATCTGGTGTACTCGTATCTGTAGAATGACTCTGTTTTGAGTACGCAAGACAAGACCTGCAGGCCATGTATCCCATAAAGAAATGATTCAGGAAGGGTGGGGGGAGGAATATCATTAGCAAAAAGTAAAAAGAAAGGGACGAACATGAAAATATTTTTCTCACAAAAAGAAGTGGTGAATAAGCCCCTATAAATAGAGATTCTGCTTTTCAGACTGAGCGGTTCTTTGTTTTCTCAGAAGGTTAAAAACAGGCAGTGAGAAAACTCTAACCATTAATCTAATTCCTCCATACAATGCAGTCAAGTTTTGTTAATAGCTTTTATACTACACTTAACTTTCAATTTGTTGAAATGTCAATCTAGGAGGCTTTGTTGGAAACCAATGAGGTGAGATTACTCCAGCAATTACCAACAATAATGGATTACTGCATTTGACAAACCTGTAAATAAAAAAAAAAAGCTTTTCTTTTCAGTAGGGGAAGAGCTTTAGAGAAAACAGTGCAGCAGGGAATAATGTTGGGGAAGCGAGTCGAGCCATTCCTAACACACAGAAAATGTATGTGGCATGTACATACGAACTCCTTCTTTAAAAAGATTTAATGTACACCTTTGGAATTGTCACTTAGCAGAACTGGGTGACCAATTCAGGAGGAATAAATTATGCAACTAGCTTTTGCTGCTTTCTTTAAATTATCCATAAACAGTTCACAAACGTTTCTCAAAAATAACTAGTAATATGAAATTCCAAGTGATTCTTGGTTGAACTAATTCATGAGCAGTTGCCCAGAAATGGTCAATATTTGACATTTGGGCTGATCTGATGGGACACATGGTAAGTTTCTGTTCCTCTAATACAAAATAATCAGTTTTTAGGTGGAACGATATACATTATGGTGGTTCTTAGGAGTCTCAACTACAGCTGAAGCACATACATGAAAAAACAGATAAATGCATCCAATCTACACTCCCCAAGCCAAAAATACTGGTTTAGGTAATAGCGTTTTTACACACCCTTTAAAGTGCTGGTCTTTCAATCTTCTGGGTTTACAAGTCCACAAGTAAGTTCCGGGTGCATTCTTCACACAAACACTGCCCTGAGTCAGCCTAAAGTAGCCGCAGCTGTAGACATGAGAGGCTGCCATGGAAACCAAGTGACCACAGCTTCCCGGAGCAAAGCTGTTTACTAGGAGAATTTTTTACACACAAAAGTTCTGGGAGAAGTTCTACGCAGAAGTTCAAAGAGCCAGATGTTTAAGATCTGGGTGAGTGATTTAAACACACAACGTTCAGGATGTAACAGTAAACATGCAGGAGAAATGTGTGCATAAAAACACCCAATGATTTCCAAAACCAGAAAGTTTTAAAAAAAAAAAAAACACAGAATATCAAATGTACATACCTGTCTCAGAAATGTAAGGGTGACTCTGGATCAGGAGAAGAGCCTGAGGCAAGGTCCAATGGGTGTGTTGGAAATAAATGAATCATAGAGTCACAAGGGTGGAAGGGACCTCAAGGGTCCTCTAATCTAGCTCCCTGCACCACTGCAAGCTCTGCCATGCCAACCATCCACACAGAGAAATCCCGCCAATAGCTGCAAGTAGAGACTGGGACCAACCAGAGCACACCAATGCCTGAAATAACAGCAAATAATGTAAGGATCCAGATGGCCCAAACAGGCGAGCCAAACCCATGCTACAGGGGAAGGCAAAAAACCCTGAGTAAGCTGCCAATCTGCCCAGAGGGAAAATGTCTTCCCAACCTCAAATATGGGGAACAACAGTTAGACCCTAAGCATGCGTGCAGGCCCCACCAGCAAGGCACCTGAGGCTTCAGAATGCCCCGACAGTCCTACCTCTAGCTGCAGACTACTTGTTGGTACAGGAAGAAAGGGGTGAGGGGGACCCATCATGTATTGCTGGGGGGGGGGGGGGCGGAAAGGGAAACCAAAATAAAAAAGACCTTGTCCTGCAACATCAAATAATAAAAACTCCTCACAAGATATATGCCATACATTTATCCAACTCCATTTTGAAGTTATTAAGATTCTTTGCTCCGACAAAGAATATTTCTAATGCTGTAGAAACTGCAAGCTCGGCAAAACAACCTCACCCAAACTTTCGGCAGAGTCATCTGAAGCACCTGGTGAATCTAGTGCATTTTCCCTGGGAACCCAAGATCCAAATCTGGTACAACCTCTGAAGAAGTGGATTAGCTGTTTATGTGAGGTGCTCCTGGGACTCTTTTATAAATCCTCTTCCAGGCCACTCTATGACCAAGTCTAAGGCCGCTTTTAGACAAGACAAATTTTGTGCATGATTGGTGAAAAATGCACGTGTTTTAATGCTCATTTAAACACCTAAACCATTTTAAATGTGCATTTGCCGTGATCGTGTAAAAGCCAAAACCGTTTTGAATGTGGTTTTGTCTGATTCCAAACTGACTTTGAGCCCCTTTGATGATTGGGGGATGCCAAAATCGGTTTTTAAAAATGCGCATTATTTAAATGTGCATTTACAAAACCATATTAAAAGTGTCTCATCTAAAAGCGCACTAAAGCTTTGCAGCTTATGCATGCGGAGAATGGGAAATGGGTCTCTACAGTCATCAAGCACTAGGTCCCACTTCCATGGATTCCTTGGGTCTCAGATGTGTGCACCATCCCTTTCCACTCCACATCCTTCAAGGAGACGGGGGAGGTACCTGTCCCTGCCCCCACCCCTTTGAAGCATTTTGACCTCACGACACTGCATAAGGAACGGGGTCAGGTCAGAAAGGGGCAGAGCACAGGGTCTGTTTTGCCCCGTTTCTGATGTGGCCACACCCCATTTGGAATGTTGTGACGTCACAGTGCTCAGCAGGGGTTTGGTTGAGTGGTGTAATTTGTAAGGCATGCTGGAATCTCCTTAACCCATCTAAGCCCTGCCCCACCCCCATGAACCTGAACTATGGGGGAGGAAATTTGTGAGGAATACATCTCCCCACATCCTCTACTATACGGTCACAAAGATGTGGGAGAACTTCTTCATTCCGCCCTGTCCAGCGTGGCCCCACTCCCTGATAGACATGATTCTGTCAGCATCCTTGACCAACAATGAAGCAGAATGATAACTCTCACCAAGACCAGAGCAGGATTCTCCTTTAAGAAAAGGACCGGCTGTGTTTTTCCAAGCCCCGCAATTTTTCTTTTGTAGTTTTAGGAAAGACCAATAAAAGACTGTGTCCTCTCACAGAAAGTGCTGAGTTTCATTAAGTCAGAGGAGTAAATGGCATTAAACAAGAAGAGAGGGACTGTAATGGTCACTTGTCACATTTAAAATGAAAAAATGATGGCATTTTCCCTATTGCAGATCTTATAACCCTCCAGATTTCCTAATAATTTTGATTTATGTCCTTCCAAGAAATTGTAGCATAACAAAAACAGAAACAAACCCCCAAGCCTTCAATGCACCAAACAGTCCTTTCACCTCATTCCCGTTCCCAAATACAGGACACAAATTCAGCACAGCAGCCATTGAGAAGGCTAATCTATTCTGTACAAGTTACTTTTTAAAAGATATGCATTTGACTTTTGTTATGAAAAGCCACAACTGTTATTTTTTCATTGTTTTTATATCTGCTTTATATGTAGATTTCAAAACCAGTTGATACCACACTGTAACCTTTGGACAATCTGAGATATTTAGCTTCAAAGGTTCTATACTGCTGAAGACCGAAAATAGTCACAGTTAGTGATACTGCTGTAAAATATCTATTCAGACATCAATAAAGGATCACAAATGACAGTAAATCACTAGGGGATCAATTAATTAATTAATTGTATTTCAATCTGTTCGTTTTGGGAGGGGTTT
Organism: Sphenodon punctatus; assembly: GCA_003113815.1. Classification (NCBI taxonomy): domain Eukaryota; kingdom Metazoa; phylum Chordata; class Lepidosauria; order Sphenodontia; family Sphenodontidae; genus Sphenodon; species Sphenodon punctatus. The sequence continues at coordinate 3,026,667 of QEPC01008366.1, read as the reverse complement.
ATTGCTGCTATGGCAAAAACGTACTAGAATTATTATGGTTTTTACTAGAATTATTATGGCACGACAATTGGTTTTTCTTCATTATGTGCTTTCCAAATAGTATTATTATTATTATTATTGTTATTATTAACAAACATTTATATAGCGCCAGTAGTGTACCTGGCACTTTACAAAGTAATAAAATAGACACGGTCCCTGCCCCTAGGGCTTACAATCTGAGAGACAGGAGCTGGGGGAGAGACTTAGGAAGGGGAACAGAGGGAGAGACAAGGGGTCTAACATTCATGAAGATGCGAGGTCTCAAGTGCACGTACTTGGCTTGGTTACGATGAGAATGACAGCAGGCAGGTCCATGTTGCAAGGATAAGGGTAAACCGATCGTAGGTATAGGAATAGTGGCTCAGCAGGATAAAGAGTCAGACAGAGCAGAGCGAAAGAGGTGAGTTTTAAGGAGAGATTTGAAGGTATGAAGGGAGGGGGCAAGGCGGATGTGGACAGGGAGGGAGTTCCAGGCATGGGGGGCAGCAAGTGAGAAGGGACGAAGGCGCTTAGGGGAGCAGGGAAGGCGTGGAAGGGTGAGAGAAGGGACAGAGGAGGAGCGAAGTGCACGGGCTGGAGTATGGAGGGCGATAAGTGCAGAGAGGTAGGGGGGAGCAAGGTTGTGAAGAGCTTTATAGGTGAAGACTAGGAGCTTGTGCAGGATTCGTTCAGGAAGGGGAAGCCAGTGAAGCGAAGAGAGGAGGGGCTGCACATGGTCGAAGCGACTGGCGAGGTAGATGACCCTGGCAGCAGAGTTTTGGACAGAGATGAGGGGAGAAAGGTGAGACCGGGGAAGGCCAGTGAGAAGGAGGTTACAGTAATCGAGGCGAGAGATGACCAGAGCATGAACAAGAGTTTTGGCAGACGAGACAGAGAGAAAAGGGCGAATCTTAGCAATGTTATGGAGGGAGAAGCGACAGGATTTAGCAACAGAGTCAATGTAGGGTTTAAAAGAAAGGGCTGAGTCAAAGATGAAGCCTAGGCTACGGGCTTGGGGGACAGGCAGGATGGTGACTCCATCAATAGTTATTGACAGTGAGGAAGGAGAGGAAGGATGAGGGGGGAAGATAAGGAGTTCAGTTTTAGCCATGTTGAGTTTGAGTTGACGTTGAGACATCCAGGTAGAGATGTCAGAGAGACAGTTGATGAGACGAGCTTGAACAGAGGGAGAGAGAGAGGGAGTAGAGAGATAGAGTTGAGTGAAGTACCTCACATGTGCCTCCCAAATAGTACCTCAACTAGCATCACTACCACCCACAAGAAAATCATTCAGGGAAAATGTCAAGCATGCCTACTTCCAGGGCATGATATGGTATTCAGCTCCAACTCCTGATCCTCCATCACAGGATCCAACTCAATTTGGTTGGATATGGAATGAAAAAACAAAATGTTTACTTCAAGTTGGAATTCCACTCTCCTGTTCTGAAATAAATCCTAGAACTCATCAAATGTAGCTGTAGTTCTACTCAGTCTTGCGGTACCTACAGGTATATCTGTTCTGCAGCTAACCTATCATTTACAATTGTTTGCCATTGCCAGGGAAAGCATGACATCTGCTGTAATGAGCACACATTTGCAGTGGCAGATGCATCATCAGGAGAAGAGGATGAAAAAGATGAAATTGTTCAATTTTAATATGTATATATTCTACTTGCCCGGACTCTGCTGTCTCTGCCTTTAACTCATCCCTTTCTTCCACCCTTGACTCCCTTGCTCCCCTCGCATACCATCCTATCCATAATATAAACCCTCATCCTTGGCTCACCCCTACTATTTATTTATTTATTTATTTATTTAACAGAATTTATATCCCGCTCTCCCCGCTTCAGCGGCTCAGAGTGGCTAACAACATTGTCAAATATAAAAATTTACAAACAATTCTAGTATCAATCATAAAAACAAAAACAAAAACATATGTAGCACCCCCACCCCCACCCTACCCCTCTCCCTCACCAAATGTCTGACGGAACAGCCAGGTTTTTCAGTTCTTACGGAAGGCCAGAAGGTCCGAGGCGAGACGCGCCCCTACTGGGAGGGAGTTCCATAGGCGCAGTGCGGCACAGCATCGAGAACGCCCTGTTCTGTGTGACCCCCTGGGACACCCAGGGGACCTCCAACAGCGTGCCCCCAGCTGACTGTAGGGACCGAACCAGGACCTGGTACTATTAGCTACCAAGCACCTCTGGCTGACATCTTGTGAGTTTGCCGACTTCATCCACTACAAGTTTGCTCTATCTGCATTTAGTGATGCCCTTCCCCTGGCCAAAGACCGCTATTATTCCATGTTAATCAAAACTCACTCCTGCAACCCCCACCATCTCTTCTCGTCATTTGCTTCCCTTCTGAAGCCTCCCTGTCCTCCCCTGTCTTCCTCTCTCTCTGCACAGGATCTTCTCTCCTTTTTCAACAACAAGATTGATAACCTCCACCTTGCTCTTGCTTCTCAACTCTCTTCTTCCCCCATTTCCTTCCCTGCTATTCCCCCTCCTGCCTCTCTTCTCTCCTGCTTCTCTCCAGCACCCCTTGATGAGTTCACCTCCCTCATCTCTTCACCAGCCCCTCCACCTGCTCCCTTGATCCCATCCCCTCTCATCTCCTAACACCGATTGACCCCAACACTGAGCCTTCTCTGCTGCACATCCTCAATCTCTCCCTCTCTACTGGGTCATTTCCACTGACTTTCAAACACACCACCATCTCCACTATCCTTAAGAAGGCCACTCTTGACCCCTCTGAACTTTCCAGCTATCGCCCCATTTCATTCCTACCATTCGTGTCCAAGCTCCTGGAGCAGGTGGTCTACATGTGCTGTCTTGATTTCCTCTCTTCAAATTCCTCCCTTGACCCTCTTCAATCGGGCTTCACCCTCTCCATTGATCTGAAACTGGTCTCGCCAAAATCACTGATGACCTTCTCTTAGCCAAGTCTAAGGGCTTCTATTCCATTCTTGTGCTCCTCGATCTCTCTGCTGCCTTTGACACTGTCAACCATGGCCTCCTCCTGGATTCACTATGCTCCCTTGGTTTCCAGGACTCTGTTCTCGACTGGTTCTCTTTGTATCTCTCAGACCACTCCTTGAACGTGTCTCTTGCTGGTGCCTCCTCTATGTCATTTCCCCTCTCTGTGGGAGTTCTCCGAGGCTCTGTTCTGGGCCCTCTTCTCTTTTCCCTTTACACTCTTTCTCTGGGTAAACTCATTGAATCTCATGGCTTCCAGTACCACCTCTATGCTGATAACACGCAACTCTCTCTTTTCACTCCTGTGCACTCCTCCTCCATCCAGTCTTGTATCATTGACTGCCTCTCTGACATCTCTGCTTTGATGTCTCACTGCCAACTCAAGCTTAATATGGCCAAGACAAAACTCCTCATCTTCCTCCCAGAACATACCCCTGCTACTTCCCTCTCAGTTTCCATTGAGGGTATCACCATCCAGCCTGTCCCTTCTTTCTTGCTGCTCCCTATGCCTGGAACTCCCTCCCTGGATATATTTGTTCTGCTCCCTCCCAACATTCAAATCCCTCCTGAAAACCTGCCTCTTCCATCAGGCTTTCCCTGGTCATGAATCAAAAGGCTTGTCATGAGTGAAATTCCATCCTCATCCCTCCCTCCCTCCCTCCATCTGAATCTCTTCCCTGTAACTAAGTTAAGCACGTGTATCTGCATTTTCTCAACCTCATGAATGTCTCCCCCGATGTTCACCTCTCCCTTGTCTCTCCTAGTTTGTAAGTCCTTTGGGGTACTTGTCTTTAACTACTGATTGTACAGTGTCAGGCACATTGCTTGTGCTATATAAATAATGATAAGTATATGTAATATATTATACACAAGTGCATTCTAAATAATTAAAAGGTTGATTACCTGATCATTTGGTATGATTATTATTATTTCCTAATGATTATTTGTGAAAATATGAGTAACCTTCCAGTTTTCTGCAGTTTGAGGGGGTATGGAAATTTTGAGGCTAAATATCTCAAATTGCCCAAAGGTTACAGAGTGGCATCAACTGGTTTTTTCGAATGTACACCTCAAGTAGATATAAAAGCAACTATAAAATGCTTGGCACACCAAAACTCCAGGTTTTTGGAAATTCCTCCAGACTATTTAGTTATACAACAACAAAATAGTGAGAATACAAAGCATTTAAGTAAACGTATAAAGAAAGTATCTTATACGGTTGAAACATTCTTCTATAATTGTATTCAGCCCTAATGAAGATTAAGATCAAAATACGATGACTAATGACTGTTCAGTACATCGATTTTATTGTACTTGATACACTCCTATTGTATTTTTGACCTTATAAAATATTTTATACTTTATATTATTAGATGCTTTGTATTTTTGCTATTTTTTGTTGTTGTATATCTAAGGCTCATCATTTGTCATGGAGATCATGGATTCATGACTTAAGGAGACCTCCGTGACTCCCTCAAGCAGCTGGCGTTTGGGAGAGCTGGGGATGCTCAAGCTTGCCGGCTGGAGAGTCGCACTTCCTCCTTTCCCACGAGACAGGAGCTGCGCGACATTGGAACAGCACATGCTCCTGCAGTACCAAAGGCTGCCCAAGGAGTCTCATGGGAAAGCAGCCTGAGTTAAGCACACGCACCTGCATTTTCTCAACCTCATGAATGTATCCTTGTCTCTCTTGATGTTTACCTCTCCATCGTCTCCTCCTTCCTTGTCTCTTAGATTGTAATCCCTTTGGGGTAGGGAGTAGGGACCTGTCTATAACTACTGATTGTACAATACCTGGTACATCACTGGTGCAATAAATAATTAATAATAATAATAATAATTAATAACCCACCATGTAATCAAGGTAATCATTATACAATACCATACACATGTGGATCACTTGCTATGTATATATACACAAGTTAATGGTTTGAATGAAGAAATGGATCTTCTTCCTTTTAGTTGAGGTTTTACTATTGGCTGCCGTGAGCCTTGTGCTGTGTAGAGTGGCACATGGAGGTGCCAGCCAGCCACAGGGGGTTCTGGCGCCACCCAATGAAATCCACCTGCAGGAAGCAAGGCACACACCCCATGGCAAACACAGGAAGAAAGCGGAAATGCAGGCAAGGAAGGTGCTGGGTGTGGGCTGTGCTGGGGGAGTGGAAGAGGTTATTTGGACTGAAACTTGGGGCTGCTCCTCCCCCAACCCTTGCACCCTCCTCCAGTGATTACAAAGCTTCCAGGCTCTGCTGCAGACAAGGAAGAAGCTGGGCTGGGGGACTGAAAGGGGTGGTTTGGACTGACACCTGGAGCTGCTCCTCGCTCTTACCTTGCGGGGGTGGGGGGTGCCACACGCACCCAGTGAGAGTAGGGGTACAGGGGATCAAGGGTGGGGAGTGATGCCACGGCCCCCCAGTGAGAGGAGTTTATGAAGGATCAATGGAGGGGAAAGATAGAGGGAAATGGAGGGGAAACTGGTTAAAAGATAGAAAGCAAAGGGTAGGACTAAATGGTCAGTTTTAACAATGGAGAGATGTAAAAAGTGGTGTGCCCAGGGATCTGTATTGGGAGCGGTGCTGTTTAATGTATTTATTAATGATTTGGAAAAGGGTGTTAAGAGTGAGGTGATCAAATTTGCAGACAACACCAAGTTATTCAAGGTAGTTGAAACACGAGCAGTCTGTGAGTAACTGCAGCAGGATGTTACAACACTGGGTTCCTGGGCATCTAAATGGCAAATGAGATTTAATGTGGACAAGTGCAAAGTGATGCACATAGGGAAAAATAATCCAAACCATGTGTACATAATGCTGGGTACTAAGCTAGGAGTTACCACTCAGGAAAAGGATCTGGGGGTGGCTGTGAACAATACAATGAAATCCACAGCGCAGTGCGTAGCAGCAGTCAAAAAAGCAAACAGAATGTTAGGAATTATTTGGAAGGGGATAGAGAATAAAACTGAGACTGTCATAATACCTCTATGCAAATCAATGGTGTGACAGCACCTGGAATATTGCTGGTCGACCCATCTCAAAAAAGACATAGCGGAACTAGAAAAGGTACAGAGAAGGGCAACAAAAATGATCAAGGGCATGGAAGGACTCCCGTATGAGGAGAGGCTTGGTAGGTTGGGGCTCTTCAGTTTGGAGAAGAGGTGACTGAGAGGAGATATGATAGAGCTTTATAAAATCATGAGTGGGGTGGAACTAATAAACAAGGAGCAATTATTTACCCTCTCTGCTAGTACTAGAACTAGGGGACACTCCATGAAACTCATGGGTGGCAAGTTTAAAACAAATAAAATATTTTTTCACTCAACGTATAATTGGGTTGTGGCATCTACAGGTCCATTAGCAGCTATTAGCCAGACAGGATCAGGGAACATGACAGGAGCTAGGGGAAAACAACAGGGAATGGTTCTCCAAAACCACCATGATTGGCCACTGTTAGAGGCAGGATGCTGGGCTAGATGGACCATTGGTCTGACCCAGTATGGCACTTCTTATGTTCTTATGAGTGAGGCCATTCCCCACCCCCATCCCAGTCAGAAGTGGGGGTATGGGCATGAGGTATCTCAGGGGGAATGGCTGGTTGTATAATTTATTTTTTGTGAACTGAAGTATGGAAGGGTGCGTCTGAGGGATTTTAAAGACTTTTTTATAAATAAATACATTTATATCAATGCAGCCACACATGGCCTGAAACAATCATTTCTCTCGCAAGTTGTTCACCAGTCCCATCCACATGCTGTACACAGCATGAGGCACGGACACACAGATGGGCCACAGGGCACAGTTCCTGGGGGTGGGGTCATCCCCGCTGGGAGGTAAGAGTTAGGGCACCCTGCCCCTCACACAGAGTTTACTCACACAGGCAGCCCAGAGCTCAAAGTTCCAGCGTGGTCGTAGCACCCAAGGTGGATGGAGCTGCTCAGGGCCCCCTTACAAAAGGCAGCTGTACAGTTGTGGTTGTGCCGCTACAGAGACACCCGGACTTTAATAGAGTTTGGGGAAAATTCCAGTCAGAGTTCAGGCCTTCTCACGGGGTAGAGACCGCACTTAGAGTGATGAACCATCTGCTGACCATTTTGGAAGGGTGGCATGCTTAAAGGTGCTCTTTGTAGACTATGCATTAACCAAATGTCCTCTGCTGCCTTGGAGGGCAGGAGACATAGAATACCTAAAGAGCAAAAGCTTGGTCCATGCCAGCTGAGAAAGGTGGAAGATCTAGTGCATTATTGTTACAGATTGTTTATTATTTAAAGATTTCGGAGATCCATTTCTTGGGCCCACTTTAACTAGAATTTAATTTCTGTCAAATCGAGAAACGTTGATCTGGCTACTTGAACAAAAAGAGGTTAATATTGTGATTAACTTGGCCATAGTTGCCTTTTTAGCTGAGCGACTCACGCGCCGGTGTCCATTGCTCTAAGGTTGTAACGCATATCTGAGTCGTTTCTTTTTATCTGGTTTCATGAATATTTTGCATTTATGGTTAGTACTGTAAATTGTTTTATATTGTTGGGCATAGCAAAAGCCGGTGGCATATCTTCCCTCCTTTCGGAGAATTTATTTATTTAATAAATTGATACCCCGCCCCTCCTGCGACGCAGCGCAGAAGCTGTAAGACCTGGCTGTTCTGCCAGGCATTTGGCGGGGGAGATGGGTAAGGAGGGGGGCTGGGGACAGTGGGGAGGGGGTATTATTTTTCCTCCTTTTATGTTGTTCTAATTGATGTTTTTAGTATTTGTAAGCCGCCCTGAGCTGCCTGTGCGAGGAAGGGCGGGGTAGAAAAATATTTTAAATACATAAATAAAATTAAATAAATAAATAAACTAAGATAAAGTAATGGTCTCCCTTATATCCTGAGTTTGGGGCACACTGAGCTGGTGTTCTCTGCAGGCACCAGGCACTGTGTGACATCACGTCCATGTTATGGCCATTGTGACATGACCAGGCAGGGAACAAACAGCAAAAGGGATATAAATGATAAAGATAACCCCTTGAATAGAGCCAGTAACAATAAGAGTGAAAAAAATGATACAGGGGAAACAAATCTATTAACATAAATCTAATTCCAATATTATCGTTCGAACTTGATATTTCATTATTAGCATGCAGGAGCGCTCTAATAGTTACGGTGTGTTGCACCCTACATTATAAAGCCCCAACATTCTATTTGTTCTAAAATCGGTATGATCAAGGTTAGGATTGTGAAATTTATTGTGGATTATCACTGGGGTAAACGGTTCATGCTGTGAAAGTCTCAGCTGAATCCATTAGATAAAGGCTGAGATATCACAGTTTGAATACTGTACTTTCAAGTCTGATTTTCTGGGCAGGATAGAGAGGTTGAGTGTCGGTGGGGACAAGGAATTAGCCTTTTAGAAAATTAAAGGAGGCTTCCAGGGGGTGCCTTTGGGGCTTTATTTGTAAATCTGATTAGTAGTTTTAAAGTTATGGGGTTGTGAAAACCCCCACGTTAGCCTATGGAGGGGGGGGGGTACTTTGAAGAGGAGCGCTGCTCATCACCTCTTCTCTTTCCCTTCCCTGAGCAGGACTCGGGGCAATTATGCCTGGGGGTTTGGGGGCACTGGAGAGCAAGAGCAGGGGGGCAAGGAAGCAAGGGTGGGATGTGTGCTTTAAATGGGGGGGGGGCAAGGAAGCAAGGGAAGGGGGTGCTTTGGGTGTGGGGGGCAAGGGAGTGAGGACAGGAGGGCACTTTGCATGGGAGCAAGGGGTGATTTGGGGGGAAGGGAGTGATGCTTTGGGTGTAGGGGGGCAGCTAGTTTCATGGAGTGTCCCCTAGTTCTAGTACTATTTGATTGATTTGTATTGATTGCGAGCCACCCCGAGCTGCCTGTGGCAGGAGGCACGGGGTTGTAAAACATTTTAAATAAATAAATAAAATAAATTTGAGAGGGTCAATCACCGTTCCCTATCTACTCATTCCACACCACTCAAGATTTTATAAACCTCTATCGTGTCCCCTCTCTGTCTTCTCTTCTCTAAGCTGAAGAGACCCAGCTTGTCGAGCCTCTCTTTGTACAGAAGCCGTTCCATACCCTTTATCATTCTTGCTGCCCTTCTCTGTACCTTTTCTAGGTTTTCTATGTCTTTTGTGAGATGGGGCGACCAGAACTGAACACAGTACTCAACGTGCAGTCATACCTTAGACCTATAGAGAGGCATTATGATATTTTCAGTTTTATTCTCTATCCCTTTCCAAATGAGTCTTAACGTTGTTGGAGGCTCCGACGGCCGCCACATACGGAGCTGGAGGTTTTCAATGTTTTGTCCACAATGACTACAAGATCCCTTTCCTGAGTGGTAAATCCTCATTTAGAACCCAGCATTGTATACATAGACTTTGTATTATTTTTCCCTGTGTGCAGTCACTTTGCACTTGTCCACATTCAATTTCATCTGCCGTTTGGATGCCCAGTCACCCAGTCTCGCACAATCCTCCTGTAATTCTTCACAGTCTGCTTGCATTTAACTACCTTGAACAACTTTGTATCATCTGCAAATTTGAGCACCTCATTCTTTACTCCCTTCTCCAAATCATTAATGAATATATTAAAAAACACTGGTCCCCGTATAGATCCAGGGCACTCCACTAGTTACTTCTCTCCACTGTGAAAACCAACCATTTAGTCCTACTCTTTGCTTCCTATTTTTTTTAACCAGTTGCCGATCCACAATAGGACGCGGCCTCTTATCCCAAGACTTTAATTTCCTCAGGAGTCTCTCATGAGGGACCTTATCAAACGCTTTCTGAAAGTCCAGATACACTATATCAACCAGCTCACCCTTATCCACATGCTTATGTACACCCTCAAAAAATTCCAGTAGGTTAGTGAGACATGGCTTCCCTTTCCTTAAATCCATGTTGGCTCTTCCCTATTAAGCTATCTTTATCAATATGATCAGTAATGTTCTCAACAACCATTTTCACCAGCAGTTTGACGGTGGCCCTGGTTCGGGTCAAATGGACTAAGGAGGTAGAGGCCCGATTGCTGTCCTTACTCTCCTCATTGGAGGTAGAGGCTTGTAAAATGGGTATTGAGGGCATGGGTAGGGATAGTATTTCCTACTATGAAAGTTTGATCAGGAAGTTAGCTCCACTCTTATCTAAATCTAAAATCTTACAGAGTGGAAATGCTAATTATGGGTGGTTTGACAAGGAATGCCGCTCTGAAAGATCTTTGCTGCGGAAATTAGTGCGACTAGTAAATTTGAACCCCCATGGGGCGTTTCGATCTAAATTGCAGCAGGCTAGATCTAGATACAGGAAACTATTGAGCCTTAAAAAGCGGAAATTTCAACTCTCCGGCTGGGACAAATTACAGAGAGCAGCCGTCAAGGGAGATTCACGTGAGTTTTGGGATATAATCCGATACATGGGGCCAAAGGGGACATCCTCAGTGGCCCCATGTATTCCAGTAGCACAATGGGTTCAACATTACACAAAACTTTTTTCCCCTTTTTTGCCCAAAAATTTTCATGTGTACCTTCGCCCTGAGAATACATTCCCCCAGTGGCCGCCAGTTCTCCC
>QEPC01008366.1:2996660-3013553 GCA_003113815.1 Sphenodon punctatus | reverse complement strand
GAGCAGAATGGAAATAGAGGGGGGGGGGATACAGGCATGGGTGATGAGGTATGGGCATGAGAAAAGGGTGGGAGGAAGTGCCATGGCCTTATTAGAGGGTGTGTGTGGGCACAAGGGATCTGGGGTATGAATTGGGTAGGGAGGTGTGTTTGGTACTTGGGGGAGGTGGGGAACTTTCCCTGACTGCCACCTATGCCGTTCTGTCTCTGAGGATTCCGGGTGACTTCTCCAGTCACCTGCTTCCCTGTGGGCCATTTTGGGGGGTGGGGATTGATGATCAGGTGCCGGAGGAGGGACTTTTTTGATGGGGGTTGGGAAGAACTCTTTTTGATGGGGTTTGGCAGCTATTGGGGTTGTGCTGGGCATGGGGAGGTATGGTGGGGGCGGGGAGCATAGGTCACCGGGATTCTCAGATAAGGCCAGTAGGCCCCCTGATCGGACACTGATGCTACGTACTACAAGGTTGGTGGCCTATGAAACTTGGATCATGATTTGGTTCTGGATGAGGTCACTGACCTCATGTGCATTACAGAGACCTGCCTGGATGACGTATCTGGGCTGGTATTGTCCCAGATGGTGCCAGCAGGGTATTTTGCAGCATCGGACTTGGCTTGTGGGGCAGAGAGGCTGTGATCGGTAAAGACAGCTTGGTCTTTTGGAGATACCTAATGTCAACTCATCTGACATAGAATGTCTCCACCTTGTGTTGGATTTGACTGAAGATAGATTAGAGTGGTGTACTGACCACCCCGCTGCACAGCTGATTCTCTAACTGCTCTAGCTGAGCTGGTCTCAGAGATGGGGTTGAGGTCCTCTTCTTATTGTCTCTGGTGATTTCAACAAATCCGCGGAGCAGGAGCTTTCAACATACAACATTCAACCACATACAACAATCTCCTTTTTTCTCGATTCTCATCAAGAATCAAACTTCTTGGCTTGATTTCCTGGTTCACTTCTCAACCCTTTCTAAATCGAGATTTTTTTTCTTCTTGATTTACTTACCGGAGCCCCCATGATGAGTCTTGCGTCCTGTGTCTGTCTGTCGTCTGTCTCTCTCTCTCTTCTTTTCTGAAGCTACCAACTCCACACAAGGGAGAACAAACAAGAAAAAGAACTGTGCGTGCACAAAACGACCACTAGACCATTCCGCACATTGACAGCCCTTTTCGAAAATGCTTTTTTCTTTTTAAGCGAGATTCTCTCACCATTAGCAAGATTCTCTGGATCTCACAAAGGGTTCTAGTTTCTCAAGAGATTCTCACATCAATCAAAACAGCTTCTCGTTTCAGCCTTAGTTAAAATCCCAATCAGTGTTGATCACAACATGCTTGCAATGATGCTGCCCTCATTATACATCCCCCCCCTTCTTATGGAACTGCGCATTGGGATCAGCTCTCCAGCTACGCCTCCACTGCCATGCCTAGCTGAGCTTTATAGGGTTCCAGAGTCCCACCTCACCTCCCAGTTGGCCCAGTCAGCAGGCCATATAAAAGAGCAGCAGGAAATGGTAGCTGCAGTGGCCCCCATGCTTGGGGACTGGGGGCACATGCATGTGGAATGCATATGGACACTGGAGTAGAGTACCCGGGCCAGCGTGGGGCCCATTCCATCTTCTGCACCAGGGCCCATTCCTACCTACCTATGCCCCTGGGTAGCTGCAGACTGGTCAATATTATTGATTTATTATTATTATTATTATTATTTCTCACATTTATATCCTGCTCCTTCATGCAAAGGCAAATCGCAATAAAAATAAGTTATCAAAAAACATAAAGTTATCAAAAAAAGTTATCAAAAAACAAAAAGAAAGACAATATAAACATATAAACACATTAATACCCCCCAATAATAATAATAATTATAAGCATGTGTATAGTGCCAGCTATGTACTTGGCGCTTTACAGAACAATAAGAAAGACGCGGTCCTTGCCTACGGCTTACAATCTAATAGACATGGAAGGGGGAGACAAGGATAAGGGACATAGGGAGAGTAGGGATGGGTGAACGCAGTTCGGAAGTTCGGAGTTCGGCCTGAACTCGGCCTGTTTGGACGACCGAATGCGAACACGAACACGAACACGAACACAAACATACCGAACAGAACCGAACACCGAACGGCGAAATGGCTGAACAGTTCGGTCAGTTCGGATCACGTTCGGGTGAGTTCGGGTGGCAAAAAAAGGTTCACTGTAAGGTGACAGGAAGGGGTAGTACTAGTACAGGCACCAGGGGTGGAGAGGTTTGCAAGAAATGAAACTATCTGCCTCCCCCCTTCCCAACACCTTCTGAGCTGGTCACTTTTCCTGAACAGCAGGCACTGAGTAGGATTATTAGATTGCTTTAAGTTTCATTTCAGTTTTGTACTGAAATGAAACTTAAACCTTAAACTGAAAACTTGTGTTTGTGATTCCCCCCTCCCTCATCCCATATATATATATATATAGAGAGAGAGAGAGAGAGATAGGCTGGGATAGTAGACAGTTGTAGGAGCTAGCTTAGTGATAGAGATAGCGTTAGTGATTTAGTTTTAGTGTTTGTAGGAGTAGGCCTGTGTACTTATTAGATAATCCATTTAGTTCATAGCATTTAAAATAGTTAATAGCAGTTAGATTAAGTGTAGATAGATCCATATAATATTAGATTAAAAAAAAAACACCATATAAAAACAAAAAAACCAAATAAAAAACAAAAGAAAACCATATAAAACCCAATAAAAAACCAAAAAAACATATAAAAAACAAAAAAACACCCATAACATGAACAGAACGGCCGAACAGAACGGCAGAATGGCTGAACAGAACAGCCGAACCCAAACCCGGCGAACTAACCGAACTGCCGAACCGAACGGACAAACCAAACGCAGACGAACCGAATGGCTGAACCCGAACCGCGACCTGTTCGCCCATCCCTAAGGGAGAGACAAGGGATAAATGCCGTAAACCTCATCTCCACTGCACTTTGGATTCATCAGCTCTGTCTCCCTATTTCCCCAGAACCTGGCTCTACTTTGTCCTTTCCAATTTCTTCACTTTGAAGCTTTTTAGCAACACCTGACCCCGACCTTGACCTGGAGGTGTCCTTACAGCTGCACTCCTCCAGCCTCCCCACACACCTGCCTTCCAGTCCTCTTTCTCAGGCCCCCCTTTTCACTCTCCTCTGGACTAACCTTTTGGCTTTGACCCATTGCCTGAATACTGAGCCTGTGCTTGGACTGCCTCCACCCCCAGCACCATTGCTGGTATGAACTTACTCCTGGTAGTGACCCAATGGCCTTCCTTCTGACTTCACTTCCTGGAAATCCATCTCTGGCTGCTGTGCCTCAGCCCCAACATAAGGCAAGACCACCCATGCCAAGGCCCTGACGCTTGGTAAGCAGGGGTGTGGAGGAACCCCTGGGCCAAGAATCAAATATGGCCTATAGCTATTTTTTATTTGCCCCTGTTCCAGTTCTTGGATTTGGCCCCAAGATCCAGCCCCTACTCTCGAGTGCTGAAGCAGTGTGCTGCTCAGGGGAAAGGCACAAAAAGGGTGGGCTGAACACTAAAAGATAGAGCCTGGATCTGTGGGCCAGATCCATGATCTGAAACCTGGTCACCGGGATCGGGGTCCCCCTCTTTCTCTAGGCTATCCTCCGAATGCCCACTAGGTCAGCCACAACCCAGTTGCCTGTGCCCACATGGGTTCCCAAGTGATCAGAAATCCTCACCACAATCAGGGAGCTTTCGGAGATCCGCAGCCCCAGAAACGCCTCCCCTTGTTCTCCCAGCCCAGCCATAACTCAGAGAACCTTCTCTGGCCACCTGTAGCTTGGAAGACTTCATGGTGGGGTTTTCTTATATTAAAAAAGTCCATCTAGACTCTCACCTAGATAGGGTACCCTCTTAGTGAACCCCCCAAGGCCAAATAAACACACAAGCATGCTACGCTTGGTTATAAAATATATATTAAGTACATACAATTATAAGGCTGTTGATCGGATGGTGCAAGTCAATAAATCAAATATAAAACACGCATTCTAAAATACACTGAAGTTCCCTAACTGTCCTCTCCCTAAGGCACAGTCCAGGTCCATCAGAGTCTCTCACGGTCTTGGTGTTGAGGCAGGGCTCAGTCCCTTTAGTGCATTGAAAAGTCTCTAGTTTATGGTTGGGCAGCCTCCCCTGCAAGCGACTTGCTCCTTGCTGGTCAAGATGGAAGAGAGAGTGTAGAGATCCTGTCTCTTCTTTTCTTTACAGGGGGCTCCAATCACTTCCCCCTCCTGCTCCTTTTGTTATTCTGAGCTGGTTGCAGATCCCAGCTGGGCATTACCTTAGCAACAAAATGCTTGCTCTGCCTAATAATGGTTTTTCTGTCCCCCCACCCTGCCAAACCAGTTCAGCAGGGTGGTAAGGCTCACAATCTTCTACTCTTTATCTTTAGCTGTCCTTGTTAGTAGCCAAATTTACCCCCAGTACCCAAAATTCTGTGTCCTATTACCCCAAATGTCTGTGTTGCCCCCTTTTCCCCATGACAAACCTCTCCTTCCTTTCCCTGCTCTGAATGCCCCTCAACTATGCATTGTCTCTTGTCACACCCATATCTTTCTGTCATCCACACCCTGCAGTCCTTAGCCATCCTGACATCACAATATCATTGTAAGCCGCCCCAAGTCACCTTTGGTGGGAAGGGCAGGGGTAAAAAGTTTAAATAAAGGGGCAGGGGTATGTCAGAAAGGGTTGTACAAGTTCCTTTGCCACACCCCTTCTGATGTGGTCTTGTCCCACCCCCTCTGATGTGATTTCAGCACCTCCCAAGTTTCTTCCCAGAGGGAGGTCTAAGCCCTTGACAAAGTATTGAATGGCAGGAACAGAAGGACAAGATCCACTCAGTTGTTCGGACTAAAGAGCTAGAGTTGACCCAGAAGTTATATAGCTTGGGGAGCCAATCAGAAGAGAAGTCATGTCTGGCAAATCCCCAGGTCTCATAAACCCAATACTAGGTTTTAATTCCAACTGCAGGCCAGTGTAGACTGTGGCAGTGAGATTCAGGACCCTGCCTGTTAACCCCTCCCAGACCAGTGATCAAGACCTGCTGGGTGAACTCACACATAACTCTGCTAAACTCCGATATCCGTGGGGCCCCGGAAGCTGTATAAACAGCCCCAGATAATCCCTGGATCGCTGTCATGTGTGAGTGAGGCACTCCAATTTCCAGCCCTGCTTTAAACTCAGATCTGACACTGACACTGGATGTATTCGTCAGATCCGAGTTTAAAGCGGGGCTGGAACTCGGAGTGTCTCACTCTCAACAGTGATCCAGGGATCATCCGGGGATGATTATACGGCTTCCATGGCCTCATGGATATTGGAGTTAGCAGACTGATATGTGAGTTCACCCACTATCTCCAGTGAGATATGTGTGACAATCTGTCCCAAAACAGAAAGACAATTGAGAGTCAAATGCCTCCCCCTTTCCCTTTGTTAACAAAGACTAACATCATATAGTACCAAAGCTCATCTCACATCTTCTGCACACTATGGCTCTCGCCTTCAGGATATGGCCTAGATACCCCCATTCTTTCTACTCACTCCCACTTCCTAATTATCCATCTGGCAAGTTCAGTGAATAAAACCCAACCTACTTAACATGCTCAACACCTGGTTCACAGGGTGAGGTGCTAGAGGCTAACAACTGGCAGCCTATTTGAGACACCTATTCAGTAGTTTCTGAACTTCAATAATAAAGGGTTTCTTTGTTTTTGTAAGACAGCAAGTTACAATCCCCTGCCTTTGTTCTCAGAAGCAAAGGTTTTCCTGATCAATCCCACAGCTTGGCATAATGCAGCCTATGTGATTATTTCTCTGCATGCCCCAGGGAACTGCTGGGCTCTAATCTATAAACATCAGTTCAGCTGCTAGAAGATGTCTTTGTGTTTCTTCTTGAGTCTATGGTCAAGGTTATAGGGGATTTTTTCTTCATTACATTTCTTTTATTCCCATTGCAAATCTAAGGGAGTTGGAACTCTTGTTTTTTTGTTTTTTTTAAAAGACATCTTTGAACTCATGATGAACAAATTTATGGCACTGTTCGCCTGTTCAAATTCAACAAGGATTTCAAACATATTTGATCCAACATAGTGGGATCCAAATATTTATTTATTCAAATTTATACTCTGCCTTTCCCTTAAGGCTAAGGGCATCTTACAACATACAGCCACATACAAATATATAAAAATCCCTTAACCAATCCCCCTACCCAACACCTATCCCCACCTGCCAAATGCTTGACCAAAAAGAAAGTCTTACCTTGCCTGTGGAATATGCTCAGGCGCTGGCTGGTTTTAAACAGTCACATCAAGGGGCGAGTTCGTGTGCACAGGGTGGAGCACCCATGCACGTCTGGTGAGTGGGGGCGGGAATCAAATGGGCCAGGAGTGGAGGTGTGATGAGTGTGCACCCCTACCCACACAAGGTTTGGCCTGCGGCCACACAGAGCATTCAGGATTCATGCACAGGCATGAGTGAGAGAGAACATACGTCCATCCACGCCGCCTTCTGATGGGCACTCAGGTGGGTGGGGGCTGGGTGGACCTGTGTGGGCACATCTCATCTAAAAATGGTCTCTGACAGACATCCAAAGGAAGGGAGCTTCACAAAGTTGGGGCAGCAACTGAGAACTGTGTGCCCTCATCACATAAAGAAGGTTGGCAGTTGGTACCTGCAAGACAGCGCTCCAGATGACAGCAGGGATCATGGTGGAGCATGATAGGAAAGACAGGATGTTGAGGGCTTTAAATGTCAAACACAGCACCCTTGAATGGTGCCCTGAAAGCTACTGGTAGCCAGTGCAGTTTTAAAGGCAACACTTAATAATTTGTCTGTATGTAAAAAAAAAAAAATTCCAAGGTCATTTTGTGTCTGAATGGCAGAGCCCAAAATTGCTCTGCTGACTCTTGGCTGAATCTGGGAATCAAGTTTTGGATCATTAAACAGTAAGTTTCACCTCTTGAAGTAATCGCTAATAAAAATATAAGGAAGGGGTTTAACTTTCAAAATCCAAGTGCAGCAAGCAAAGCATGCAATATCTATGCAATAACCTAATGGCCAGTGGTGCTGGATTATTTAGTAGTCATCGGAATTTTAAATTAAACTCTTAGGGGTAGATTTTTAAAGGCCAAAATGGCATCAGGTACCCACAGATTCCAGGTTTTGACACAGAATTTCTGGACTCTGAGAGATGCTCTGATTTCTCTGTCAGACAAGGACGACCTTGGTAAATGAGAGACATTGGGGTACCAAGGGGCAGCAGAGGACAGTCACATCAGAAAGAAGTTGGGTCATAGGGGGTTTCAGTTCGGGCACACTCCCGGCCCAAGCCTGTCAGACTCAGATGAGGTTGGGCCCTGCATCTGCAGGGGGTCCTGCTCCCACAGAGTGTGGTGGCATCACAGTCACCACAGGAGGATGTTGCCTCATTGGAACGGGGTGGAGACTTGCCATAACCTGACATTTCGTGGGGGGTTGAGGCTAGGTCCAAGAAGGCAAAAAACGTTTCCCTCATCTTTTTCCAACATGGCCACAGCCCCAAAACACTGTGTCCCTTTTTACATGGACCGTGGCTGCGGAGGGGGGGGGGGCGGAAATCGGTGTGCACACAGCAGCGTGGGCGGTGCGGGGGGACTGTTACATGGGCGCACATCAAACCCCTCCCCCCCTGCATCCCCATGCTTCCCCACGCACTGAACAATCACCATTTTGGCCACTTGCTCCATGCATGGGCGATGGTGGGTGGGTGGGTATGCGTGTTTCATGGGAGTGCGCTCAAACGCCCACCCACCTGCTGCAGCAGTCACACGGGCGGCACCCACTCATGCCCACACAGTGGACCTGCGGGGGCATGAGTGGGTGTACCTCATGTAAAAAGGGCCTGTGATTTCATATTGCTCAGTGGTGCAGAGGGCCTACTCGGACAGATCGGGCCTAGGTAAAACGGCTGAAATTTCTTTGATTGTTCTAGCAGTCAAAAATCAGAACTATCATTTGTTCCAATTTGTTCAGATGGAACAAACAATCAAACCAAACAAACTGATCAAACCAACCAGCTCCATCAAAAACAGAATCCAGTTGGAAACAGACTTTCACCCCAATATAGTGAGAATGGGCGATGAGCAACGAGGACTCTCACTGTGAGTGAGGATTTGACATCCGCTTCAGCAGCAACCTGCATCTGCGTAATCCCCACCCCGCTTGCCGGCCTGACAAATGAGGATTTTGCACAAAGATACCAAATCCTGGATAATGAAGTAAACACAGAAGCAAATAAAACACTGGTGAATAATAACCTAACATGTAGAGTCTAACCCCGTGTGAATTTTGAACCAAATTTTAAAATCTAGCTTTCTTGTGAATTTGGAATATTCCTTTCAGCTCTACTTCAGAGAAGTTCCCATTGGCTTCAGTGGGTCTACTCCAGAGTAAGCAGTCTGGGGACTACAGGCATTGGGCAGATGGATTCTAAAGCGCTTTTGAAAATGTGTCCCTTTCTGCAATTTTCCATTAGTTATACCTCGTATATTAACAAAATATCCGGATCATCTTGGCATTTAAATACCTTCTTAAGGATTTTTGAAGGATCTGCTCTCCAGCAGTATATGCACATAGCCTGAGATAGTGTGCAGTAATATATTCCTAAACAGCTGGTGTGCAAGGTGCTGACCTACAGTAATCTAGCATATCTTTATTTAAGTTTAAGAAGCTATAAAATCCCATCCTTTTCATAATAAAATTATAATTGCCAGCAGTATTTCATGCTTGAGTATGTATGATACCAGTGACCGCTGCTCATATGCTTATTACCAGCCTTTTTTTTTTTTTCTGTATGTATCATTAACCCGGCAGTGGTTCTGAATGGGAACAATCAGGTCAACAAGTTCTAAAATCCACATCAGCACATTGTTGTATTTAAGTACTCCATCTATGACATTTTAACATGCATTATAAACCTTTAAGACCATGTTACCAGAAGGAGAGTTCTGCAGTTGGTGGAAAGTAGTGCTGAAACTCGGGATTCGGAATGATTTGGTTTTTACCAAGTATTCAACTCGGTTTAACTGAGTACCCTACCAAGTAACTGAGGGATCGACCCGGCAGTCGGTCTAGTACTTGGTACTCGGGTAAATCCTCGGATGGGCAACATACGGGGCTTTTCCTGTAACATACAGGGCTTTTCCTGGTCCTATATAAGGGAACTCGGTACTTGGGAAATACTTGGAATTTGGTTTTATTTTGCAGAGTATTTTACCAAGTATTGAGTATTTGGCTGAGTTACTGAGGACACTCAGAGCCGATCCTTCAAAATACTTGCAATATTTTTATTTTTTTTACTGTTCAGTGAAGCCCTAGTGGAAAAGCATGTTGGGGAAATGAGGGCCCTTCATATATTGAAATGCAAAATGTTCTAAAGCCACAGTCCTCCAACTAGTTACACCAGAGTAGGGCCATTGATTTCAATAGGAATATTCTAGAGGTATTGCTTAATTTTCCAACTATTTAGCAGGGGGGGAGGGGGGAGGAGACAGAAGCCCATGGCTATGAACAAACCTGGCCTGTGGTTGGTTTTGATTTGGCCCCTTTCTACCTCCTGGATCTTGCCTGTGGATCCAGTCCCTACCTTGCAGCACTGACCTCAGGGGAAGGGAGCAGTGATGAGGATGTGCATTCAAAGAAGGATGGATCCATTGCATGGATCTATGACCTGGACTCCCTCCTTCTGACCCACTGACTTCAAGGTGTCTGCATCAGAAAAGATGAGCTGCTAGTTTTAAGAAATAGGAGCTAAAATATTTTAGAGGTACTGTGATCATAATTGTGTCACCGGAAGGTTGGTGTTTTTTAAAAAAAAACCATATTAAAATATTCTGAAATCAGAAAGAGGTGCCAATTCAGGGAGATGTCATAGATAGCCGCTGATGCATCAGTTCAAATATGCCACAGAGCAGACTTAAAATTCCTTCAGTGTAGGAGGAATCCCAGATAGCATAAACCAGTTCTCTCTCCTTTACTTCTCCACCTTCTGCTAATGGAGAAGGCATAAGTCAGCGAAAGAGTACGTGGCCACAGCATCCCTGGACCCAGAGCAACTTCTTCTTTGCTATAACCCATAACATTCATAAAGCCAATGTAAATCCAGAACCAGGTAGCACAAGAGTAGCTTGAAGTTGCTTTCCTCAGCTGTTCCAAGAACTCCATGGACACAGCTGTTGGATCCAGGCCAGGGTCATATCCAGAGGCCACCTGATGTCCAGTTCGGAGCATCCAAATGTCATAATAGTTGGCTGGGGGGAGAGGGAAAGAACTATGGAAAAACTTCACCTTGTTATACCTCTACTGAAATACTGTGATGTCTGAAGTGTTGTACTATATGGTAACTCTGCAGTGAACAGAAGACGTCGGCGATCCATAGATCGCCAGCTGGTTTGAATGGTTCAGACAACACGATAACTGCAGAAAACTAACCACAGGGTTATCCAAGGTGCTTTCCTTCATGTTTTATTTGGCCTACCATTGTGTGACCTGAAGTTACCCTGAGAAACTTCCCATTGGCACTCTGTATGCCCCTAAAGACCACATCCCTAAAAACACTTACTTTCTCATGGACTATAACGGGATGACTTGCAAGTTAGTGGTATGAAGACCTGACATGGGTATTTAGGGTCGGGGGTGGGGTGGGAATGAGTTAACCAATCAAGTCTAGACTACCTGAACTGAAAATGTTGGTTCAGGTAATAAATGATATCTGTTCACGCTCCTTTAGGTACCTGCTTTGATTATTCCATTTCAGCTTGTCACATTTCCAATTTTTTGGCATTTCAATATCTCAGTCATTTCAGTATTTCACTTATGTCATTCTGGCAATAGTTGCACTATTGTACATGTGGAATTGCTGAAAATAATGTAAACAAATACAGAAATGGCCAAAATACGAATGGGCCAGTCCTAAACTCTGCTCATGTATCCTGCAAGCAATCCCCCGTGGGTCCCTCATGAACCCCTGCTATGGGAACTATAGTATGCATGTAAACCATATGCAACACGGGCACATACATGGAGGGCAGGGGTTTAGAATCAGCCCCTAAAATAATGAAGGTGAAAAAATAAAATAAAATAAAATAAATAAATAGGTTAGGCAAGGACCTGCTTTCTGTCATGGATATTGTTCAGATATCCTAGCTGGAAATTTTGACAATCTCCATGAATAATAAACCCTGTCTGACCCCTGACCATGTTGGAATTTCCTCCGTCAGTGCAACCGATGGGCCCATCTTAACTACAAGCGTGGTATTAGTATGGAGTTGCTGTAAGAGAAAAAGTAAACGCTTGTCCATACCCATTAAAGCCAATTTCTCCCATAAGATAACCCTACTGACACAATCGAAGGCCGCTCAAAGGTCCACATACAGCTTTCCATTTTTCCCCATATGTTTTTCCACTAAATGCTGTAAAATGAGGCAATGCTCCACAGTCGAGCGCCCACTCTGAAAGCTGGCCTATTCTGGAGAAAGGACCTGTTCCTGATTAATCCACTTAGTTAGCTTTAACAACCATTTACCATATATTTTGCAGACAGGGATGTGTGATAGCCCCTACCCTCTTTAACCTTTTTATTAATGGAGTTGTCTCCCTTTTGGCCACGCCCATCTTTTCTCCCCCCAAGCTGGCTGAGCGTGGGGTAGGGAGCCTATTGTATGCAGATGATATAGCGATTATGTCACAAACTCAGGTGGGCTTACATAGGCAGCTAGCCTGTTTTGCTGAATTTTGCCAGCAAAACCAGTTACAGATTAACTATGATAAATCTAAAATAGGGATTTTCTCTAGAGCTCACAAGCTTTACCAATGAACTATTAATGGCCACAGTATTTTGCAAGTTAAATCCTTTTAATATCTTGGGTTATTTTTCCATGCGGATGGGTCTTGGAGGGGGCATTTGGAGAGGGCTCTGTCGGCGGCAAGGGCTCTCTCCTTTTCCCTATCTAGACTCTATAGTAGCACCGGGGGGAGGGCTATACTTCCAGCAACCAAGGTGTTAAATACTAGAGTCCGGGCCCAGCTGCTTTACGGGGCGGTGGCCCCTCAGTTGCCGGCCAAGCTGGGGAAGTTGGACAGTGTGCAGGCCCGATTCCTCCAGAGACTGTTGAGGGTCCCTTGTGCTACTCCTTTTTCAGCCATTAGACAGGAGACAGGGCAGTGTAGATGGTCCGCCAGGGCGTGGACCTGTGCTCTTAATTTTTGGGCTAAATTACATCATTCTCAAGCGAGGGGACTGGTGCCCTATTAGGCCAATGACCCCTTTAAGGGTAAGTGGCGGTTGGCTGTGGAGACTTTTTTGCACCAGCTGGGGTTTAGCCTGGATTACTGGGTGGGGATGGAGCTTGCAGTAGTGAGAAGGGACCTCAAGCTTAGGGTTGAGGATATGGAATTTCAGGTAGAGATGGCAGCAATTAGAACTACCCGGCATTTGGCCAACTACGTCCCCTATGTCAGGCTGAGCCCCTGTATGGTCTGCTATTTGTGTTCACGAATTTCATCTAGAGGCAAGTTCCTGATGATGTCGACCAGATTCAATGCATTGCCGTCCATGGTCCTGGAGGCCCGTCTCTCTGCAATTGATTTTTCTGAGCGACTTGGTCCCTTTGATCGGCAGCATGTGGAGACTCTCGCTCATATCTTGTTCCAATTCCGCCTATACGATCCCTTACGTTCCAAGTATCTTTCTGCCTTCCTTCAGAAATTCCCAGGCCGTACCGATCATAATTTGTGTATACTGGCTCTGGCAGATGAGGACTTGTCTATCTCAGAAGCTGTCTCCCAGTTTCTTGTAGCTGCTATGAATTTCCGCATCCAGTTCTGCCAGTTCAAACAACCCTTTGAGTAGAGATTTTTGAGTTGTGGGACAAAAAATAATAATAAAAAATTTAGTTATATGTTGAATTTAGGTTAACTGAGTTTTTTCCTTTAACGTTCTGTATGCTATGCTGTTGTGTAGGAAATGAGTACCTATCCAGTGCTGTCTTTGGTGATTTAACATTTTGTGTTGTTTGTTTGTTTTCTGTTTTCTGTTTTTGAAAACTGTCTGGCTTCAGACGCAATAAAAATTTATTATTATAATAAACCCACTACCCATTTCAGCTCTTGCAGCTTCAGGATTGAAGACAGGAACTATAAATTCTGTGCTCTTAGACATGTCCATGCAGCATGATTTAATTAAACCTTAAGCTGCGTACTCCATATACCGCGGGGGCTGTGTAGCCATTGTTTTTAAGGATACATGGTCTGTGAGAAGGTATCCGGTGCAAACTGTGTCAGACACTGAGGACCTCCATCTTGTGATCAATTTGACCGGAGACAGATTGCGGCTGCTGATAGTACACCATGCATCTACCTGTATGGCAGCATCTCTGCAAGCTCTAGCAGAGCTGGTGTCAGAGGTGGTCTTGCAGTTCCCAAGGACAGTGGTCCTGGGGGACTTCAACATTCACACCAACACCAGTCTTGGGGTGTGGGGGGTGGAGCATGAGTTCATGGCCACCATGGGACTGTCTCAGGTAGTTATGGGCCCAACAAATGATGGAGGGCAAACCCTGAACCTGATATTTTGCACCGGCCTTGAGGTGGGGGGGGGGTTCCATTGGTGGGGGAGATATCAGCTGTGCCCTTGTCATTGATGGATCGTTACCTCCTTCAGGTGGTTCTCCTGGTGCATGTCTGCCCCCGGAACGGTGTGGAATCTTTTCCCCAGAAAGGTGTGGAATAATTGGCTCACCCCCGGAGACTTATGGAAGCAGAGAGGTTCCAGAATGCTCTAGGAAGTTACCACTCTGATCTCAACGACCTTGTGACTTTTTGGAACACTGCTTCGGCTCCTAGGCGCCCACTCCCTGAGTGCCTGCAATGCAGTTCCCCCTGGTTCATGGAGGACCTGCAGCAGCTTAAGCGAGAAGGGCAGTGGTTGGAGTGACGGTGGCATCATTCTTAGACTGAAGTTGACTGATTGCAGCTTAGAGTTAGTTTACAAACTTGTGCCATGGCTGTGCGGGCAGAAAAGAAGAGGTTCTTTGCTGCTCTCATAGTGTCCGCAAAGTTGCATCCAGCTGAGTTTTTCCAGGTGGTGAGGGGGCTGGTCAGTCCAGCCTCCCTCCACCTGGAACTGGACTTTCCAGTGCTCGCTGTGACATGTTTATCGACTTTTTTGTGGATAAAATCGCTCAAATTCACCATGACTTCAATGCTGCACTTGATGCAGTGGGAAAACCAGAGGTAATGGACGCCCCACCATGTCCTATTTTGTGGGATCCGTTTCAGTGGGTGTTGCCCGCTGATGCGGAGGATGTCCTTGGAGCAGTTAGAGCCACCTGTTGTGAACTGGACCCATGCCTGTTCTGGCTGGTCAAGGCCAGTTGGGAGATGCTGCGTCCATTGCTGGTGGGGGTGGTCAATGCCTCCCTTAGGGAGGGCAGAGTGCTGGGCTGCCTCAAGGAGGAGCTGGTGTGACCTCTGCTCAAGAAACCATCACTTGACATTGACTCCCTGGCCAGCTATCGGCCAGTCTCTAACCGTCCCTTTTTAGGGAAGGTTATTGAATGGGCAGTGGCTCAGCAGCTTCAGGGACATTTGGAACATGTCAGTTTTCTGGATCCCTCACAATCTGGCTTTCATCTGGGTTTTGGCACCGAGACTGTGCTTTTGGCCTTCGTCAATAACCTTCACCGTGAACTGGACCAGGGACAGTCGTCCTTCTTGATCCTTTTAGATCTCTCAGCTGCATTTGATACCGTTGAACATGAGATGTTGGTGTCTTGTTGCAGGACCAAGCTGGGGTGGCCAGGATTGTTCTTGAATGGTTCCACTCCTTCCTGGCTGGGGGAACTCAATGCGTGGCACTGGGTGATTGTTCGTCATCTCCCTGGGACCTAATGCGCGGAGTCCCGCAAGGTTCTATTCTGTCCCTTCTCCTGTTCAACGTGTACATGCAGCCTTTGTGCAAAGTCATCAGAGGGTTTGGTGTGCGGTGTCATCAGGATGGTGTCATCAGGATGATGACACCCAACTTTATCTCTCATTTTCAACTAACTCAGATCCAGCAGTCTTGGTGCTTACCCGGTGTCTGGAAGCTGTGGAGGTTGGATGAGGGCAAGCCATCTGAAGCTGAATCCTGAGAAGATGGAGGTGATGCTGGTGGGATGCCCTGGGGGAGTGGTGGCACCCACCATTGATGGAGTTCACCCTCAGTTGGTCCCTCAGGTTTGTAGTGTGTGGGTGCTCCTTGATTCACATCTTCACCTGGATGTCCAGGTGGCAGCTGTGGCAAGGAGCACATTATGCCAATTACATCTGGTGCAGCAGCTTCGGCCATATTATGTCTCAGACTCTGACATAGTCATCATCATCCATGCTTTCATCACCTCAAGACTGAAATACTGCAACATGCTATACATGGGGCTACCCTTGGTGATGGTCACACTGGGTCTATGGAAGTTCCTCCCGCCAGAGGTCTGCTTGGCCCAGAACCTTCCCTCTTTCTGAAGACAGTGGGAGTTTGGGAAGGGGTTGGTAGAGGTTTTAGCTCCATCTTGGGTCTATTTTATTTTATACAGAAAAACAGAAATTCATATTTTATTTTATTGTTAATTGTTATTTGTATTCTGGTTTTTATTAATATTTCTATTTGTATATTTTTATGGTTTTAATGTTGTGTTGTGAGCTGCCCCGAGCTGCTTTAGCAGGAGCAGGGGCTTAGCTAGGTTGGAGTGGGCCCAGGGACAAGAAATGGAGTTGGGCCCCTGTTGTGGAGCTCTGGCACACACGTGTGAAGCACAAGTGCACGGCTGAAGTAGCAGCAGCAGCTGATAGTGCACGCTGTGTCCCGTGCCATTGTTATTCTCCATGCACTACCACTTGGAGTTACCATCCTTGAACACCTTGCTGTCAATGTTGTGAGGAAAACAGTAAACTCTGATTGAAAAGGCACACCCAACAACATTCTCTTAGCAGTGAAAGATAGCAGTGAAAGATAGCAATAGCAAACACTGAACATCTCTTACTGTTCAGAAGTTTTTCATGCTTTCTACCCAAAACCCTCCTACCCGTGTAATAGAAACCCCTGCACTCACAGAGGTGGGAGCTTGGGAAGGGAAAAATGAACCTGCTGTCCAACTACAAGTCACATCTCTACACTCATACTGACTGGGCAGAAGAAATCAGAAGTCCTGGACATCCTAGTACTACAGTGGTGCCAAAATTCAGATCTGAGCCATGGATCCCACTGAATCCCAATGACTTTTTCCACACACCCTCTTAAATTCCACCATCCTAGTACAGATATAATAGACCCTAACTGCAAAAAATCAGTAGCCCTGCATGTTCGATTAATGCAGGAGGAAGAGGAGACATTTGGGGTACATTTTCACTCATCCCCATGCATGGAGCAACCGGGGGAAACGGCGGTTACTCCGTGAGTGTGGATGAGTCAGGGGTGAGTGGGAATGTGAGTGCAGCCATGTGCATGTCCCATGCATGTACCCGTGCACCCACGGACCCCCCTCCCACCTGTCTGAGCCATGTAAAATAGCCTGTGAGAGGAGCCACTCAAAGAACAGAAGGTTGCTACCTTGTAAGCAAGGTTCCTTGAGATGGCTCCTAACATTCTCACAACACCCACCCTTCCAGCCCCGCATGGAATTTTTTTCTTATATTCCTAGAAAAGGTTGGAAGGAACTGTCATTCAGAGGGGGAGAGTGCTTTTTATACTAGTGGTGCTCAAGACCATCATGTGGTCTGTTATTTGAATAGGGTAAGCATGCACAACCCAGTTGTGAGAATGTTGGGAGCCATCTCGAAGAACCTTGTTTACAAGGTA
>QEPC01008366.1:2971242-2993627 GCA_003113815.1 Sphenodon punctatus | reverse complement strand
GAGCAGGGGGGCTGGGAGCCAGGACTCCTGGGTCCCATCCCCCCCCCACCGCCCCAGGTTCCAGTGGCTCCAGAGCAAGGGAGGGGACTGCAAAGCACTTACTAGATGCCTTTTTCTTGGTCACTTTTCACATGGGCGGATTCTGCTCCCTGTCGGAAGTCCGGTCAGTCTGCCCCAGCTGGGTCCCAGGGGACTCCAGAGCAATGAGGGGGCAGAGAAATCACTTGGGGGTTGGGGAGAAATCGGGGGGGGGGCTCGCCATGGGGCCATGTGACACATGCCGGCCCTGCCCTCCATGCGGCTACACCACTGCATGGAGGGGAGGCAAAAGAACTTATTGGGGGAGAAGCTGGCTGTTGCCTGCCAGTCAGTGCTGCCTAGCCAGGCAAGTACGGGGCCCCAGATAGTCGCCCACCCTGCTTCCCTGCTCTCCTCTCCCTCTGTCCACACCTTGCGGGAGGGAGAGAATCCCTGGGGGAAGGGCGTTGTTTTGGTCACATGCGCTCACATCCCGCAGCCAGGAAGTTAATTCAGTGCTTTCAATCGGGGCTGGGGAGCGCTGCGGGAGGCATAAAGGACTGGAATGGCAGCGGCTGCTGCTGCTGGGACCGACATGATACAGAGGCTGCTCTGAGTGCCTGGCTGGTCCAGTCCAGCATTATATTGCAGCCCCCTAAACTCATGGGCCCCCTAGGTTTATGGGACCTGGGACAATGGCCCCTCCTGTCCTTATGATTCCTAGGCCCCTGAGCAGGAGGGTGTGGTCGATAAATTCAATGAAATAAATGAAAGAAAGAAATAATCTTAAATTAAGAGATGGCAGAGTACTCTGATTATTACTCCCAAAACATTGTTACTTTTAAAATGTTGGATGATGAAAATTGGGAATCTTAGATACAGGTGACATTAAAGCAAACACTTTGTCCTTTAGCCAAGACTCATTTCTAAAAACCACTGGAATCTGAAGAATTGCAAATATTCAACAATCAAACTAAAACACCCCAATTGTCACAGTTCAGTTCCTAGTGTGAAATGTCCTATTTAAGGCTTATCACGATGCATTAGCAACACAGCAGGATCCTGCAGCACTGTGGTTTCCTTCATATCATGGAGAATGCTAAAAACGGGCATGGGGATAAAATATAGAAAATCTATGCTCACTCATTTCTTGCATTGACATCCCTGATCTTTTGCCAAAAGTCTGTTTGATCTAGACATTGTTTTCTTTGAACAGTGCTAGGTTTACCACAGGAACTAAGTTTGCCATCAGACACTTTATGACTAAATTTAAGTCGGGCTGCAGTCCTCAAACTACTTATTCCGAAGGTATTTTAGAGGTTCTACTCTGGCATCAATCATTTGAAGATTGTAGGCTCAGCTTTCCCAATGCATTTGCCTCCAGATGCCCCTCAGTAGCTCACACAAGTGGGTCACAAGAATCTCCCAAGATGATATGTTAAAATGAACAGAAATTCATATTTTAGGTCCAAGACCAAACCATTCCTTGGATGAGTGGAAATGTCAAATCAGTTGTTTCCATATTGGTTGATTTCTGGTCAAAGTAAGACTGCTGTCAGGCTAAAATGTAGCAGTATTCTAGGAACTATCGATTTATATAGATTGAAAGAATATTAATCATGAAGGCCCTTTTTACACGAGATGAACCCACGCATGCCCATGCAGGTCTGTGTAACCACCGCGGCAGGTGAGTGGGGGGGTGTGCATGTGCACTCCACCCATCTCTACCCACCTGTCACCCATCGCCCACACATAGAGAAATTGGCCAACACATGATTGCTCCGTGCATGGGGGTGGGTGGAGATAGAAGGAGATGGTTGTGCATCTGTGTACGCGCAGACCGGCGCGTACATGTCACCCCCACACCGGCGCACTCACCTATTCCCCCCACAGTTGCGACCCATTTAAAAAAGACCTAAAATAATTAAGATTGTATTTTTTCATAATTATCACAGATTTCATGACTTACATGAAATTTAGCCAATATTCTGTAATAGAGCAAGGGTGGGCAAAGTTTCCTAATCCCGAGAGCTGCATCAATTTATCACAATGGGGCCAAAGAGCCACATGTCGCTCTAGACCCACAGTTTTCCCACTTCTGTAATAGAAGCTGGCAGCCTGACCCAGGCTCAATGGAACCCAGCCAGCCCTGTCAGACCTACGTTGGGTTAGGTGTGTCTTTCAATGAGCCCCTTGGGCTCTTCGTCCAAGGAGCCACCAACAAAGAATTGTGATGTCACGAACCTCTGTGGGGAGCTGGGCAATGTCAGAACCAGGCAGGAGAGTCCTTTTGTTCTGCTCCTTTCTGACATGGCTCCACCACGTATGGAGCAATATGATGTACTGCAGCAGGGGCAGTCCCAGTTGGAGTTGAGTCAAGCTAAGCTGGTCCCAGTAGAGCCTGGCTGCATTGAGACCAGGCTAAGTTCAGGTTCTGTGCAGTCGATCCTGGGACCTCCTCAGGGTGGAAATTCTAGCCCATGGAAGGGTCTATTGTGTAATACCGAAACATATAATTTGGAGTCTGGAAGGTACCTTTAGAGTGTTGGAATTTTATTATGGTCAAAAAACCAAAAAACCAAAAACAGCTTATATTCTTAGTAGCAACAGCTTAGTAGTAATCAACACCTTGGAGATTGTTTCTAGATTAAAATAATCTACTTTATTGAGAAATACATTGTGATAGGAAAGGCCTATCCCTAGGCCTTACTAGCTAGCTGCCACCAGCATGGTGGCCGGTCATGTTGAAGGTCAGAGAGAGAAGTTAGGAATGGTGAAAGGTCAGGAAGAAGGAGGAAGTCCAGTAGGAGCTTCCTGGGCACATCCCACCTGGGAGGGGGCTTAGAAGCAGAGATCAGGAAAGGTTAAAGTGACACTCACACTAACTCACTATCTCTACTCCCAATGCCCCTAGTGGTCACTAGGGTTTGTTGGTGCAAATGGTCGATGCCATCTGGAGCTGTTTTCCAACATAGAGGTCATTGGATCCATACCCCTACCCTTAAGCAAGACCCCCTGTACCTAGACCAACCCAAGAAGTGTTTATTAATTATTTATTTATTATTATTATTATTATTATTATTATTATTTATGTAGCACCACAAATGTGCCAGGTGCTGAACCACCATTATTAGAGACAGACCCTTGTCCCTAGGGGCTTACAATCCAGGATAGACAAAGGAGGGGAACATAGGGAGAGATACACAGTCTATTTTACAGATGGGGAACCAAGGGCGAGATATAGTGACTTGCCCAAGGCCACCCAATGACTTTATGTCTAAGACACAATTTGAACACTCTGGTCTCCCAGGCCCAGCTTCATCACTTTGTCCATTAGGCTACATTGCTTAGATAACCACATTTTAAAGACTTCCAGAGATGGAGACTCCTACCACCTCCCTTTGATATCTCTTTCACTGCTTAACTATTCTTATGATTAGAAAATTCCTCTTTGAAAAGAAGGGAGATCTGGGGCCAGTAGGGCCCCCACTGGCAGGGAGTTCCACAGCTGTGCTGTGGCCACTGAGAACACCCTCTGTTGTGTGGCCCCCCAGAAGACTCAGGGGACCTTGAGTAGGGCACCCCTGGATGATGACAGGGGCCGATCCAGCACCTGGGGAGTGAGGCAGTCCCGCAGATACGCAGGACCTAGGCCATCTAGGGCCTTATAGACCAAAACCAACATCTTGAATCGGGCCTGGAAAACTACCGGCAGCCAGTGCAGAGAACAGAGCACTGGTGTAATGTGCTCCCAGTGGTCCAGTCCTACCAGAAAATGTGTTGCCACGTTCTGCACAAGCTGCAGTTTCCAAGTCATCACTATGGGTAGTCCCACGTAGAGTGCTTTACAATAGTTCAATCTAGAGGTGATGAAAGCATGGATGACGGTAGCCAGGTCAGAGTCTGAGACGTACAGCCAAAGCTGTCGCACCAGATGTAATTGGTGAAAAGCACTCCTCGCCAGAGTCTCCACCTGGATATGCAGGCGAAGCTGGGCATCGAGGAGCACCCCCAGACTTTGAACCTAGGAAACCAATGGAGGGCAGACCTCGTCAATGATGGGGGCCGCCATGTCCATTGACTTACCCGCCTACGTCACCTACGTTTTGTTGGGATTCAGCCTCAGTCGGTTTGCCCTCATCCACTCCTCCACAGCCGTCAGACACCGGGTAAGCACCAAGACTGCTGGGCCCGGGTCTGTTGAAAAAGAGAGGTACAGCTGGGTGTCATCAGCATATTGATGACACCGCACACCGAATCCTCTGATCACTTCACCGAGTGGCTGCATGTACACGTTGAACAGGAGAGGGGACAAAACAGAACCCTGTGGGACTCCACACAAAAGGTCTCGGTATGATGAAAGGAGCAGAATCATCCTAAAACATCTCTGCCCACCCCTGCACTGTCCTGCAGGCGTGTCACCAACATCTTGTGGTTGCAATCAACCACAGGGTAAGCAGTTCCTAATACCAGTCTATCACAAATCCAACAGGCACTCTAGTTGGAGTTTTCTTCCAGAGTTTTGGACTTAGGTTTCCTTCTAAGTATAGAAATAAGTTCATCCACAAAATAAACAGTCCTTAGATCAATGTGTCACAAATCCAGAGGAGATCTAATCTATCACAAATCCAAAGGAGCTCTGGTTCAAGTATCCTTCCAAGGTAGCGAAATGCTAGCATTGAGATGAGACTCAAGCCACTTTCACACCAGCCCTACCCCCCACCCCACCCCCGGCACATATTTTGGGTGTGGGAGGGAATGCAGACACCAGAATATGTGCAGGGTTCAGCTGGTCTGAAAGCCCCCCTGCGCAGCTTTGCCGGCAAACACCCGCAATGATACAGAGCAGGAAATCCAGCTCTGTCCTACAGAAATATACGCAGGAAGAGTTCCTGTTTGATTTGTGATAGACTGGTATTAGGAACTGCTTACCCTGTAGTTGTTTACAACTCCATCTCTGCAATAGAAAGAAGCCCAAGATCATAGCTCTCTAAGTTTTGCATGATAGATTTTTGTAAATCTCTATTTTTTTCCTGGGACTCATGTTAGACTAGTTTCACTACATGTTGGTCTACCCTTATTGTTTTTCTTTATTGCTATTTTGTCATGTTTGTCTAACAACTATTTTGCTATGTTAGCTATGCTCCTCTGTGATTAGACATTTAGAATAAATTTGGATTGAGGTAGCAGCTTTTCTTTGTTTGTATGCACCTCTAGGCCCCCTTGTGTACTTTGCTGGATACAACTGAAACATCCCATAGCTGTGATTAATAACCAAAATTCAGGCAAGCTAATCAGTTAACCTGTTGGTAATTATTGCATGCCACAGTAGTTAACTGATTAGCCAGAATACCAATTAATGCTGCTTTACCGTTAACACATAATTGATTTTTTTCTGCATTCCGTCATTTCTGGTTTACTCCCAGACCAATAGCAAAGCTGCATCTAGCAGATTTGAACCAGGTATCATTGAAACCAGGTTTTGAAGGAGGTGAACAGTAAATAGTAAACAAATTGTGAACTAACAGAATTAGATTGTAATATTGGGACAGATGGAAAAGCAACAATGTGGTAACACAGTAAATGGTGCAAATCAGTAAACTGATTGAACAACAAACAGATACTGCTTGGTAACTGATCTTTGTGGTAGAGGATTGGTTACTGCAAATCCAGTGGTTACCAGAGGTTACCATGCAGTTAACTTCTTTCATCGGTGGCAGCTTCGGCTTCGTCAAACTCCCCGGAGTTCTCTTGATCTGTGAAAGCAGCTCTTTCTGTCTCTTCCTTTCCTATTCCCAACCGTCCGGGCACACACCCCTGGAGAAATATCTAGGGATCTCAAGGGCTGAAGTTGATCCAAGCAAACTGGACAGGACCAAGCCTCCCCAATCCATAACTCTGACTCTGCATCCAAACTAGTAGTTCCCAAGTTGTGCCAAATGGGAGCAACTTTATCTGCAAAGAAGGTGGCAAACCCGTCACAATGGGCAACTAATGACTAATGCCAGGTGAAAACAACTAGGATTTAACAGGCCATTCACTACCCAGAAGAGATCTGCTGGCTAGCACTTTGCAGATGCCATGGCAGTGCCAGAGAAAGCTTTCTTTGCTGCTGCCTCAGCCATGGCATAGTCCTTCAAAAATGATCTATGCCACAGTCAGTCAACTCTGGCACAAGTCAAGTGGCACCTGCACTTTAACTGCTTTCCCTCCCACCTTAGCAGTCACAGGTCCCTCATATACCAGGGAGACCTGCACTGCCACAGCAGGGAAAACAGGTACCTGGTTGCCATTGTGTCGATGGACCGGGTTAGTATACCATACCACAAGTCAACCAGGCCATCAAAGGGGAAGCTGTCACGGTCAGCAGGTAAATCCCCCAGAGCGTGCTGGAATTCTGTTAGATCTATTAGTCTCCAGGGGTGGACCATCCTAACTGATCCACCCCCTCAACGGGGGGAAAGGAGGGCCCCTTTGCCTTTGTCTTGTCCCTGCCAACATGGTCAAACACCACTTGGGTGAAAAGAGAAAGGGAGGTGGTAACCCTACTGGTAGACGGTAGCTGCTTTGGCAGCTAGGAAGACATGGCTATTTTTGTCCCAAACCATCCATGAAGACCATTTCCAATATCAATAAGTTGTCACTGACTCTCCAGGACTTCTTAAAACACATTCAAAGTTGTAAGTTTTCCTGAATCTAAGGTCCTCCACTCAGGAAACAGTAGGTGATTGACCTGAAAGCAGTACCCCCAAAAGCAAGTATTAGATTAACACGATTTTAACATTTATCTAATAAGCCTCTTGCAATTCTAAATTGGAAGGTCAAACTCTTTAGCAGAGGAAATGAAATAATAATAATGAGAAAGCAAATTGTATTTTATACTTCAGTGGCAATTCCCAAGCAAATCAGCCGTTGCTAGCAATTACTGATCATTTATTTTTGTTAACAGGCTGTGGGGGAGGAAGAGAGTAGAAATTACTGATGGAAATTATGATTTATAAAAATTAAAATATTAAAGTGGTACAGTTTTGGCCTGGATGTTTCTAGGCACAAGTGAGGCTGCATTTGAAATCCAACTTAATCATGGAAACAGCTTACAAGTGCTTGTAACCACCACTAATGAAACATGCACAGTTGCTCTAAACTAGTCACCACTCTTCAGCTTGCAGGAAAAAAAGATAGTAAACATCTTTTAAAAAGAAAACATCTCTTAAAAAAAGATAGTAAACAATACTGAATCCACTGAAGTAAATCTGAGGCAAGCACCTTCAGAAACAGGAATATCCATCAAATTTCTGGTACTCGAATCCACCCGACAACATCGGGTCTGATCAGTACCCAATTCCAACCCAGTTCAGGTACCTGATGCCCCGGAATGTCATAAGAACATAAGATGTGCCATACCGAATTGGACCAGTAGTCCATCTAGCCCAGTGTCCTGTCTCCGACAGTAGCCAGCCCCGGTTGCTCAGAAGAAGTACATGTACAGCTCATGGAAGTATGGCCCATCTCCTGCTGACCACTCCCAGCTACTGGTAGTCCTGGCCCAGCATTTAATCCCCAACAAGTAGGCATTTATGACGCTATTCTCTAAGAATTTATCCAGTTTCCATTTGAAGCTACTTATGCTGCTGGCTTTCACAGCCTCCTCTGGCAAGGAGTTCTGCAGCTGTATTGTCCACTGTATGAAAAAGTACTTCTTTTTGTTCATTTTAAATCTGCTGCCGTTTAACTTCAGAGAGTGTCCCCTGGTTCTCTTATTGTGGGAAAGGGAAAACAATAGTTCCCTATTTACTTTCTCCAGGCCACTCAGGATTTTATAAACGCCTAACATATCTCCCCTTAATTGCCTCTTCTCCAAGCTAAACAGCCCTAACCTGTTGAGCGTCTCCTCATATGGAATTATTATTATTATTATTAACAAACATTTATATAGTGCCAGCAGTGTACTTGGCACTTTACAAAGTAATAAAATAGACACGGTCCCTGCCCCTAGGGCTTACAATCTGAGAGACAGGAGCTGGGGGAGAGACTTAGGAAGGGGAACAGAGGGAGAGACAAGGGGTCTAACATTCATGAAGATGCGAGGTCTCAAGTGCACGTACTTGGCTTGGTTACGATGAGAATGACAGCAGGCAGGTCCATGTGGCAAGGATAAGGGTAAACCGATCGTAGGTATAGGAATAGTGGCTCAGCAGGATAAAGAGTCAGACAGAGCAGAGCGAAAGAGGTGAGTTTTAAGGAGAGAATTGAAGGTATGAAGGGAGGGGGCAAGGTGGATGTGGACAGGGAGGGAGTTCCAGGCATGGGGGGCAGCAAGTGAGAAGGGACGAAGGCGCTTAGGGGAGCAGGGAAGGCGTGGAAGGGTGAGAGAAGGGACAGAGGAGGAGCGAAGTGCACGGGCTGGAGTATGGAGTATTCAAGCCATCCCTTCTCTCATCCTTTTTACCCTTCTCCAAACCTTTTCCAGTTTTTATATCTTTCTTGAGATGGGGCAACCGGAACTGCACACAATATTCAAGGTGGGGTCGTAACAAAGCAACATTATGATACTTTACCTTTTATTCTCTATTCCTTTTACAATATTTATTTATTTTTCAGAGATTTATATCCTGCACCCATCCTGCCTCGGGCAACTTGGTGTGACCCATCTCCAATAATGCCTAGCATTCAGTTTGCCTTTTTGACTGCTGCCGCACACTGAGCATTTCGTCATTTCTGGTTTCCTCTCAGATCAATAGCAAAGCTGCATCTAGCAGCTTTGAACTAGGCATCCTGTGAACCAGGGTTTGATGGAGGGTGGGACAGTAAACAGGAAATAAATTATGAACAAACAGTATTAGATGGTAATATGGGGACCGAGGGGGAAACGGCAATGTGGTAGCACAGTAAATGGTGCAAATCAGTAAACCGATAGAACAATAAACAGATTCCATAATCAAAAAACCGCCGGTTTACAAGAAGAGGTAAGGCTCTTGCAAATTCAATCATGCATTAAAAAGCATGGGAATTGCAAGTTAATGCAAGGTCAGTTGCAAATAAGTCAACAACAGTCCGGCAGTTAATCCTGGACCAAGTGGCCAACGTTGCATGTATTACGGAAACCTGGCTGGACACTGAGTCAGGGACTATATTGACTGACCTTGTTCAAGCCGGGTACTCCGTTCAGCATCAGCTGCAGTCACAGGGACAAAGGGGGGTGGGGGGTGTAGCCATTGTTTTTAAGGAGACTTGGTTTGTGAGGAGATTTCTTGTGCAATCTATCATGGGAGTTGAGGGCCTGCACCTGATGTTGGATTTGTCCAGAGACAGAGTGGGGTTGCTGCTGGTATATCATGCACCTATCTGTACAGCAGCTTCCCTGCCCACTCTGGCTGAGCTGGTGTCAGAGGTGGTCTTATGGTCCCCTAAGATGGTGGTCTTGGAGAACTTCAACATCCACACAGATGCCAGTCTCGGAGATGCAGGGCATGAGTTCATGGCTGACATGACAACCACGGGCCTGTCTCAGGTAGTTGCCGGCCCGACCCATGTGGTGGGGACATACCCTAGATATGATATTTTGCACAGCCCTTGAGGCAGGAGATCCACTGGTGGGGGCGGTATCAGCAATGCCCTTGTCATGGATGAATCATTATCTTCTCCAGGCCAGTATCCTGGAGCATGTCAGTCCCTGGAAGGATGAGGAGTCAGTTTGGTTGATTCACCCCCAGAAATGTATGGAACCAGGGAAGTTCCAGAATGCTCCAGGGGGTATATTCTCTGATTTTGATGACAGTTCACTCGATGACCTCGTGACGCTCTGGAATTCTGTGCTGACTGAGGCCATTGACCATACGGTTCCTAGGTATCCGCTCCCAAATCGCTGACATCACAGTCCCCATGGTATACAGAGTGGATGAAGTGGTATAGTGGTATAGTGGATGAAGTGGGAAGGGCGGCGATTGGAGCAATGGTGGCGCCATTCTTGAACTGAAGTGGACCAATTGTGACATAGTCAGTTTGCGTACCTATGTCGTGGCTGTGAGGGCTGAAAAAGGATTTCTTTGCTGCCCTCAGCATCCGCAAAGTCGCATCTTGTTGAGCTTTTCTGGGTGATGAGGGGGCTGGTCCGTCCGGCCTCCCTCCGCCTGGAATCAGAACCATCTGGGGCTTGCTGTGACTTGTTTTCAGACTTTTTTGCTGATAAAATCACTCAAATTTATCACGGTTTCAATGCTGCATTTTTGACAGTGAGTCTGAGGTAATCAAAGTCTAGTCCTGTCCTGTTTTGTGGAATCAATTTCAGTGTGTATTGTCCTCTAATGCGGAGGATGTCCTGGGGGCTGTTTGGGCCACTTATTGTGAACTGAACCCATGCCCATCCTCACTGGTTAAGGCCAGCCATGAGACATTGGGGCTGCTGCTAGCAGGAATAGTCAACACCTCCCTGAGGGAGGGCAGAGTGCTGAGCTGCCTCCAGGAGGTGGTGGTGTGGCCTCTGTTCAAAAAACCATAATTTGACATTGATGTCCTGGCCAGCTATTGGTCAACCTATAACTTTCCCTTTTTAGGGAAGGTTATTGAGCAGGTAGTGACCCATCAGCTTCAGGGTCATCTAGACTGGATTAGTTTCCTTGACCCCTTGCAGTCTGGCTTACATCCAGGTTATGGCACTTAGACTGCACTTGTGGCCTTGGTCAACAACCTCTCCCATGAGTTGGACCAGGGCCATTAGATCCTGTTGATCCTATTAGACCTCTTGGCTGCTTTTGATACCGTTGGCCATGAGCTGTTGGTGACTCAGCTGCAGGACCAAGCCGGAATGGGTGGTACCATTCTTGAAAGGTTCCATTCTTTCCTGGCCAGGAGAACTCAACATGTGGTGCTGGGTGATCATTCATCTTCTCCCCAGGGCCTCGCATGTGGAGTCCCTCGAGATGCCATCTATTCCCTCTCCTGTTCAATGTGTACATGCAGCCTTTCAGAGAGGTTGTCAGAGGGGCCAGCGTATGGTGTCATCAATATGCTGATGACTCACCCAACTTCATCTCTCTTTTTAATTCAACCCAGACCCCACAGTCTCAGTGAATACTCTGTTTGTTTGTTTGTGTTTGTTTGTTTGTTTGTTTGTTTATTGCAGCTCTAGTTTTGCATACATGCATACTCAATATCTGATGGCTGTGGGGGACTGGATGGGGGCAACCCGCCTGAAGCGGAATCCTGACAAGACAGAGGTGATGCTTGTGGGGGTGCTGGGGAAGTGTTGGTCCCCATCATAGATGGGGTCCACCCTCCACTGGTACCCCAAGTTCATAATCTGGGGGTGCTCCTTTACCCACAGCTCCGGCTGGATGTCCAGGTGGCGGCTGTGGTGAAGGCGCATTTTGCCAATTACAACAGTAATTGGTATGACGGTTAAGCCATATGTCTCAGATGCAGACCTGGCCACTATCATCCATGCTTTTATCACCTCAAGATTAGACTACGGTAATGCACTCTACATGGGGCTACCCCTGGTAACAGATCGGAAACTGCAGCTGGTGCGGAATGCGGTGGCCTGACTCCTTAGGGGGATGGGTCATCACGAGCACGTTATACCGGTGCTCCGTTCTCTGCACTGACTGCCAATAGTTTTATGGGCCCAATTCAAGGGGTTGCTATTGACCTTTAAAGCCCTAAGTGGCCTGGGTCACACCTATCTGTGGGATCACCTCACTCCCCGGGTTCTAAATAAAAAGTATTTATTTAGAAATTGGCACTGCTGTTGCCTTGATTCCTTCCAATGGCCATTTCATTTTATTAATTTCAATGGATTCCCAACTTAATTTTAATTAAACATTTGTATACAACTCTACCCACTTCATTGTGCTCTAGGAGGGCAGTGGGGACTAGTAGGTAAGAGGGATAGTTGTGAGCCATTAGTCAGCTGTCCCATTCTCCCCAACTGAAATGAAAGGATGGAGGGAAAGTTGGGGGTGAGGGACCAGCTCATGCCCTCCTGTCCCCAGCTTCAGCATTGCCCCCAACCTGCAAAGAGGAAGAGGATTAGGGCTGAAAGATGAAGGCAAAGTGTGGGTGCATGGCACCTGAGTTGTAAATGAGCACAATATGTGAGACTGTACAATGTCTTTACTGCTAACATGGCATGGAAGTTAAGGTAGAAGCCTTAACTTGCAATTTCATGCTTTTTAGTGCATGATTGAATTTGGAAGAGCCCTAACTCATCTTGTAAACCGAAGGTTTTTTTATTATGGAATATCCAAGTTTTTTGTTAAATACAATGCAATGTAGAAAATTTGTCCTGCCGGAGCAGTAGAATTCTAAACAGCATAACCACTATGAGAGCAGGGCTTAGGGGAGACTAAGGTGGAAGAGCTGCTCCCTTCAGTTTAGAAGCTTGTTACTTCCTTCAAATAGAAAGCAAGGGAAAGATGTTTTTTTACTGGTAACTCCCTGCTCTACTAAGAATAAAACAATTTTGGTTCAGTTTAAGCATTGCAAACTTCCAAAAACTGCTCTCTCTGATCTCTCTAGCTCATGGCTTGTACAGGAGGAGTCTTCCACTCTACTCCCCACTGTCAGAGCTCTTTTTCTTGTGCAACACTGGCCATTCTGCTTTCTATAAGAACCTCCCCTTGTACAGAACCCCCTGGCATACAGGGCTTCCTCACTCTGCTGTGCCCACTGGCATAATGCTTCCCATTCTGCAGCTCTTCCTCTGTACAAAGCTCCCTC
Organism: Sphenodon punctatus; assembly: GCA_003113815.1. Lineage (NCBI taxonomy): Eukaryota > Metazoa > Chordata > Lepidosauria > Sphenodontia > Sphenodontidae > Sphenodon > Sphenodon punctatus. The sequence goes on along the minus strand of QEPC01008366.1, from coordinate 2,980,892 downwards.
ACTCAGTTCTCCTCTGTCCGGAGGCCTCCCCCAGCACAATTATGGCCATTATTCTGCAGCTCTCTGTCTCTACAAGGCTCCCCCACTTTACTCCCCCTTGGACAGGGCTCCCTTTCTTGAACAATGCTGCCCACTCTGCAGACCTCCCTCTGTACTGGGTTCCATATTCTGTATCCCCAATAAAGCTGTTCCCTGTAAAGCGCTCCCCCTGTGCATGGTTTTCACTGTGGAAGCTATTTACAGAGGCTCTGCCCCTACTCTCTCCCCTTAATGCCCCCCTTTGTATATGCTCCCTCCCTGCTCCCCTATAGGATTTCCCTCCCTGGGATGAGGCTCATTTTTAAGAGTCCTCCCAAGAGGACTACACTTGCCACTCTGCCCCACAGGGCTGCTCTGCACAGGACCCCAACCATTCCCTGACCCCACCTGCAGAATTCCCACTGTATCAACCCAGAGCACCTGCTTACCCCTCATTCCTTAGTGGAGTTGGGAAAGTCAGCGGGAAAAGCACTGAAAGAAGATCGATTCCATTCTGCCTGTAGCCTCCTGTCCCTGTCTCTGGGATAAACCTCTGCCCTCTTCCTGCACCTGGGACCATCCCAGGAAAACTCCAGTGCTCTGGCCCCATCCATGCTCCTCCAATGAGGCACTCCATTGGATCCGCAGCCCAGACACCCCACATTTTTGAAGGGGGAAGGGCTGTCACTGAAATCCATGTGTTCTGCGGTTCTAGGTGGGTTTAGGGAGCAAGATCAACCACCCCAAACATCACAGCTGGATTTGTTAGCTCTGTTGTGTAGCCATCTTGGTATCCCTGGCCCCCAAGTCATGCCTGCTTGTGGGATCAGATCAGAATGGCCTTCAACTCTCTCCCTTCCACAGGCCTTGATCTCCTCCTCTCCCCACCAGATCAGCTCCAAACCTGACTGACCAGTTTCTCACACTGCTCCCTGGGAGGTGTAGTTCCCTCTCTTTCCTCAGCATTGATAGACTCTAGCAAGTAGTGGCTTCTGAGAGTTGTAGTCCCCAGTATTCAAGACTGTTTGCTTTTAAACAGTCGCTGCATTACACATAGAATGTTCGCAAGCACTCCACACTCAGAATGGTCTCCATAGGCTAACACTGAATTTTCAAGGTGTCATAACTTAAAAACTTCTAACCGGATTTACAGAAAGTAAACCATAAGGCACCCCTGGCAGCATCCTTGAATTTTCTAAAAGGCTTAAACCTCCTCCCAACCAACACAAACCCCCTTTACCCTGCCGAGATTGAGACGGTCTAACTTTTGAAAAATCAGGCTTCAAAGTGCGGTTTTCAAACTGTGACATCTCAGCTGTTGTTCAACCGATTCGGCTGACATTCAGATAGCATGAACCGCTTACTCCAATGATCCTTCACCACAAATTTCATGATCCTAAGTTTAATCATGTCAATTATATAATGAATCAAATGTCTTGGCTTTATAATGGAGCATGCAACACACCTTAACTATAGAGTGGCTCCTGCCACTCTATAATACTTCTTGGTAACTGATCTTTGTTGGATAGGATTGATTACCCCAAATCCATTTCAGCCCTAGACTTTTGCAGGCAGAAGAAAACATCAAGGAACTATCCACAATGACTCCAAGATCCTTCTCCTGGGTGGTTACACCCAGATTAGAACCTAGTATCATGTATGTATAGTGAGGGTTATTTTTCCCTATGTGCATCACCTTGCACTAATCAACTTTGAATTTCATTTGCTATTTTAATGCCCATTCTCCTAGTAATGAAGATCTATCTGTAGTTCCTCACCATCTGCCTGGGTTTTAAATACCTTGAATTATTTGGCATATAATTTAGCCACCTCATTCTTTTCCCTTTTCCCAGATGGTTAATGAATATGTTAAATAATACTGGTCCCAGTACTGACCCTTGAGGCACCCCACTAACTTCCGCTCTCCAACTTGGAAAATGACCATTTCTTCCTACCCTTTATTTTCTGTCTTTTAACCAGCTACCAATCCATAACAGGACTCTTCCTCTTATCCCATGACTACTTAGGGTGAAAACAGACATGACACTAACCACCCTTTAACCACCCTTGGTGGTTATTTATGCATGTTGCAGGGCTGTATTGGTGCCCTATGCAGCCCTGAAACATGCATAAATGACCACCAAGGGTGGTTAAAGGGTGGTTAGTGTCATGTCTGTTTTCACCCTTAGTTTGCTCAAGAGTCTCTGGTGAGGGACCTTCTCAAATGCTTTTTGAAAATCCAAATATACTAGATCAACTGGATTACCCCTATCCACATGCTTATTGACATTCTTGTAATATTCTAATAGATTAGTGTGGCATGACTCCCTTTTTCTACAACCATGCTGGTTTTTACCCATCCAAACATGCTTGTCAATATGCCTAGTAATTCTGTTTTTAACAATGGTCTCCACTGATCCTGGAATGCCGACTTCCAGTACTGATTTTTCAACTTCTGGTCCCATTTTTAAAATTTCCATCATGATTTTATTTTTCCATCCTGATATATTGACTGGTAATCAGAAACTAAAAAAAAAAATGTACCAGAAGTTACCAAATTTGTGAGTTTCTGGGTACCCAGTTGGTAATTGAGTAGCCTGTTGAGTACCCAAAATGTTACTCGAAAATGCATGTATTGTCTGGGGGTAGCAATCTGCGACTCCTTTCAGCTGTACCAAGTCAATGGCAAAGCTCTTATTAGCCCACAACCTCAAACCATTTTCTCCGACTTCTATTAGCCTCTCATTGCTACATCAGGATAAGAGTCATTGGTGCCTTGCCTTCAACTCAAAGTAAAAGCACAATTATTTTTGCAGTTTCCAGCTGCACCTGAGCAAAGATTTTTAGCTACAGTTCTGAAAGCAGTGAAGTTTGTGGCTATTTGTTTCTCCCCTCTAACTCACAGTGCATCTGCAGCCTATATTTGTTCAGACCGCACAAGTAGAGTGTGTGCAACTGTGCTGTATTTGTATGAGAAAATGTTAAGACAATTCTTGAATATTAAGACACTAGGTGCAGCAAAATCCAACATAATTTGTTGGGGCATAAATGACTTATCTGGGAAAACAATGAAGATGAATTTCAAGGTTGTCTTTTGAAGTAAGAACTGGAGGGATTTGTTTTGTTGGTTTACATTTTTAAAAGAGGTGCATCCATTGATTTTACCATAGAAAGAGACCTCACATTCTTCAGACTGCTGAGATGATCTATTGAATTCTTCTTTTTCTTGAGTAAATTCATTACTTTTTTTAAAAAAAACTTGGCTTTAACAAAATACATGTCAAGTGAAAAGGGCCATTTATTAATCTGATACACCAAGAGTATCTATTCTGTATTCACTGAAAAAGTATTTTGTTAATAAAAGAAATAGGTTTTAGATAGAGGTAGGAGCTCCAAGAAAATTTCTGTGCTGTAGACTAAAAAAAATCAGCTAGAAAAAACAGGATACTTAAAGTATAGTTGCATGTGATCTTAATCCTTTTGTTACCTTTAAGAAGCATAGTTGCACGCAGTCTAAGCTAGGCAGTGAACATGTCAAGTCCACCACCTCTTCTGATGACCGGTATTGTCTGGATTGCTTGTCTGTCTGTAGAATCCACCACCTGTTTTCTTCTGACTTATATTTGGGTTGTAAGATCTTTTGGGTAGGAGCCATCTTTTAGTTGTACATTTGTGTGACACAATGACCCCTTGGTGGCATCTGTGTTGGGGTACAGACTAGCTACTAGACCAGCAGTTAAAGCAGCAATATACAACACACTATGAAGAACAATTATTGAATTACAGCTACCAGTGATCTGGATGGCTATGGCGCTCTGCACAGAACTCTCACTCTAGAAGACGACCTCAGCATAGTGAAATGTGCAAAACAAAGTCAGACGCCACCATGTGTCAAATTGATGATTACAAGAAAGAGAAGAAAATTGGAAGAAACAAATCTCACCCAGATAGGAGAGACCGAGGACATGCCCTAACCATGAATTCACTGCGTGGCCTTGGGCAACTCACTTCTCAGCCTAGCGAGACAGTGTGGTGTAATGAATAAGGATGGACTTGAACCTAGGAAGCCAGCGTTCAAATCTTGTTTTTCCCAAGAGCTGACTGGGTGGTCTTGAACAAGTTACAACCTCTCAAGCTCAGTTCCCCATCTGTAAAATGGGAATGTGTGTCTGTCTCTCCCTGTGTTCCCCTCATCCTTGTCCATCTTCGATTGTAAGCCCACTGGGCAGTGACCTGTCTTGACCTGTTTCAAAAAATCTGTGACTATAAAGCACTGCATACACCTAGTACGAGTAGGAGTAATTTCTCACAACCCAGGTAGTTAATATAACAGAAATTATAAAGAAGCCAAAGACATTGAGGTCATATTATATAAGCATGACAATCCTATAAATCCTAGTCATTTTTAACAGGGTTTATGGTGTAGGCAGTGCACACCATAAACTATAAAGACCAATTTCAGTCACGCTCTCTCAGGCTTGGCCTTGGGAAAGTGACCAAAGAATGGAAAACTGGGAACTGTATCTCACTATTGGTCCCAAGGGCCTCTCCTCACAGAGTCATGCAAATAGCAAAGGCACCTGACGCAGCTGACCAAAGTCAGCAACAAACATGTCTTATTGAGCTCTTGGAAGGTCAGGTCAGGAATAGACAATCAGGTTTAGTCAGCCAGAACATCAGGGAGGAGACTCTGAATGAAGAAGCCTCTGTACTTAGACTGCAGAAATCTTATTAGCTGAAGACTTCAGTAGCCTTCTATGATGAGGGAAGATCAGTAGCTAGGGAGGTAAAACTTCTTGACTTCATGAATGTATCCCTGTTTTTACCTCTGTTCCTTCACACCTCTGTGTATCCCTTTCTTGTCTCTCTTAGCTGGTAAGCCTGCTGAGGTAGGAAGGAACCCTGTTTATAATTAACAAGTGTAAATTACTGGCACTATATAAATAATAATCATAATTAATAATAATAATAAAAACTCTTCAGCAAAGTGCTAGCCTATGCTTGCCCAAACAAAGGAATTAAGCTCTGCCTAGTTCCATTAGGTCCAACAGCCTCTCCTAAGATGTGGACACTCCCTACGAGGTTCTTAACTAGCTTCGCCTTAACGTAGGTGAGGTTAAACAAATTAATCTTCTTAGTAGGTAAAACTCAATCCAGATACTTAGGTCTTTGTACACCCCAGAGGCAAGTAAACAAGCTTTGATGGTGACTATGGGTGTTATCACATGAGACAGGGCCCCATATTGGTCCCCCTTTGCCAGACTTACTCACCCGTGCAAAGGGCAACCACCAGATATTTGCCCTGGTTTGGGCTGGAGCAGCTCCTCACAGTGTCATTCCCAGAAAAAGGGGGGGGGGCACGCCATGTGGGGTAACCCGGCCCAAACTGGGTCAACACACTGCTACAGGGCCACTTCCTGTCTGATGGAGGAGCCATGGGGTAGACCACGTTCTCCACCATAAAGTTTCATTTGCAGCCTAGAGTGGTCACGGGAGTGACCGTAACTCTATGGTGGAGGGGGGGGAATGACACAGAAGCAGACCACAGCCAGGGTAACCACCAGGCCATCTGCTTAGGACTGCATGAAGCCCATGCAAGGTGGCTGTGGTGATGGGGCCATGAAACAGCTCCAGGGTCTGGCAGGCTCCCAACCTGTATGTTCTTAAGTGTATAAGAATCTGTAGCTTGTCTCCAGTCCAGTCTGTTGTGAAACCTGGATGAAGTGGATGTCGGATCTGTGCAGCAGTCTAGCCTGAATATGAACCAGGCCCCTGTATTATTATGTACAGCATTCTCATAAAGACACTTTATTTAATTCATTTTACTTATTTAGTCAATTTCTAACCCACCCCCTTTCCACAAAGGATCAGTGAAGCTGAGAAACACTATACTTGGACTGTGTTCTTAGCACTGGAAGCCAGAGGGAGGATTGCCATCCAAAACTCTCATGGGGGGGAGAAAGGCAGGCAGATAGATATGCTTCAGATCCTGCATTTCAGTTTTGATTAAGATTAAATTAATAGTAGGTTTGATATTTACAAATATTATTTATATTTTTGGATAGGTCTCAAAATATCAAAGCAATATTCACAACTGAAATGGACATTTGCATATTCACTTATTCGGTTATTTCATTTTGGATATTTTGTTTACTTTGGTATTTTGGTTATTCAAGTTGGCTATTCAGTTACTCTGGGTGAAAATAAACATGCAGTCAGCAGGCCAGCTACTCCTGGCTCTGAAAGTGGGGGCCGGACCTAGTAAGGTCAGATCAGGGCACGGAACTGATGGGAGACCAACCAACCAACCAGGCTGGCCAGCAAGCATTTTCCTGCCCCCCGGCAGAGGATCAGAACAAATGTCCAGCCTGACGGCCCTGCCCCCTGGCACACCACCAGCACCCTGCCCCCCACCATGAGAGCAGCCATTGCGGCTGGCCATGGCAGTTCCCAATTCCTGGAAGGGATAGGGGCTCAAAACAGATGTGCTGATCTGCTTGGGCTGGTAGATCATCAGACTTTCAATATGAAGGTCCAGCGTTCAAGTGCCTGTCCAGGTGGCTGGTCTCCCTCTCTCTCGGGTGCTCCCTAGGCCAACTTTTGCGACGGTCTAGTGGAGGTTTAGAGAGAAACAAACAAACAAGAAAAAACACCCTGAAGAAAACTCCAAGCAGCGCCTGGGTAGCTCAGCTGGTAGAGCATCAGACTCTTATACTGAAGGTCCATGATTCAAGTCCCTGTTCAAGCATGACCTCTCCTAGGAGTTGGACTCTATAACCCACAGCCCAGGCCTTGTTTCTGTAGGGGCATGTGAGTTGCCTGGGTTTTTCCCTTCACCAGTGCCCACCACCTCGTCCCCCACCCCCACCCCAAACACACAAAACAATTGTCAGAAACACAGCCCTCTCATGAGCCTGCATGGCTCAACTGGTACAACATCAAACTTTAATCTGAGGGTCCAAAGTTCAAGTCCATGTGCAGGTGGCCGGATTACCTCACTCTTGCGTGCGCCCTAGGCCAACTTTTGTGACGGTCTAGCGGAGGTTTAGAGAGAAACAAACATCCATCCAAACAAACAAACAAGAAAAGACGCCCTGAGGAAAACTGCAAGCACAGGCTGGGTGGCTCAGCTGGTAGAGCATCAGACTCTTAATCTGAGGGTCCAGAGTTCAAGTCCCTGTTCAGGCATCATCTCACCTGGGAGTTGGACTCTATAACTCACAGCCCACCCCTTGTTTCAGTGGGGGATGTCAGTTGCCTGTGTTTTTTCCCTTCACCAGTGCCCACCACCTCGTCCCACACCCCAAACACACAAAACAATTGTCAGAAAGGCAGCCTCTTATGAGCCTGCATGGCTCAGCTGGTAGAGCATCAGACTTTTAATCTGAGGGTCCAGGGTTCAAATCCCTGTGCAGGCGGCCAATCTCCCTCTCTCTTGCGTGCGCTCTACGCCAACTTTTGTGACGGTCTAGAGGAGGTTTAGAGAGAAACAAACAAACAAGAAAAGACACCCTGATGACAACTGCAAGCAGAGCCTGCGTAGCTCAACCTGTAGAGCATCAGACTCTTAATCTGAGGGTCTAGGGTTCAAGTCCCTGTTCAGGCATCACCTCTCCTGTGAGTTGGACTCTGTAACTGACTGCCCACACCTTGTTTCTGTGGGGGGATGTGAGCTGGCTGTGCTTTTGCCTTCACCAGTGCCCACCACCTCGTCCCCCACCCCAAACACACAAAACGATTGTCAAAAAGGTCTACCTCTTATGAGGCTGCATGGTTCAGCTGGTAGCGCATCAGACTTTTACTCTGAGGATCCAGGGTTCAAGTCCCTGTGCAAGCAGCCAGTCTCCTTCTCTCTTGCACGTGCCCTAGGCCAACTTTTGTGACGGTCTAGCAGAGGTTTAGAGAGAAACAAACAAACAAACAAACAAGAAAAGACGTCCTGAGAAAAACTGCAAACAGAGCCTGGGTAGCTCAGCCGGTAGAGTATCAGACTTTTAATCTCAAGGTTCAAGTCCATGTTCAAGCATCAGTTCTCATGGCAGTTGGACTCTCCAACCCAAGTCTTGTTTCTATAGGGGGATGTCTGTTGGCTGTGGTTTTGCCTTCACCAGTGCCCACCATTTCTTTCCCCCCACCGCCCCCTCACCCCAAACACACAAAACAATAGTCAGAAACACCTACATTTCAGTTGCCTGCATGGCTCAGCTGGTACAGCATCAGCCTTTTAATCTGAGGTCCATGGTTTAAGACCTTGTGCAGGCGCCTGCTCCCTGTGTCAACTTTTGTGATGGTCTAGCGGAGCTTTAGAGAGAAACAAAAAAACAAGAAAAGACACACTGCGGAAGCATGCAAGCAGAGCCTGGGTCGATCAGCCAGTAAAGTATCACTCTTAATCTGTGGGTCCAGGGTTCAAGCCCCTTTTCAGGTGTCAGCTCTCCTGGGAGTTGGATTCTCTAGCCCAGGCCTTACTTCTGTGGGGGGAGATGAGTTTGCTGTGTCTTTGCCTTCACCGGTGCCCACTGCCGCTTCCCCCACCCCAAACACACAAGACGATTGTCAGAAAGACAACCTCTCATGAGCCTGCATGGCTCAGCTAGTAAAGCATCAAACTTTTAATCTGAGGGTCCAGGGTTCAAGTGGCAGGTCTCCCTCTCTCTTGTGTGCGCCCTAGGCCAACTTTTGTGACGGTCTAGCAGAGGTTTAGAGAGAAACAAACAAACAAACACACCCTGAGAAACACAGCAAGCATGACATGGGTAGCTCAGCCAGTAAAGCATCAGACTCTTACTCTAAAAGTCCAGCGTTCAAGTCACTGTTCCGGCATCTGCTCTGTTGGACTGTATAACCCATGGCCCAGGCCTTGTTTCTTTGGGGGGATGTGAGTTGGTTGTCCTTTTGCGTTCACCAGTGCCCACCACCTCATCCCCCACCCCCATCCCAAACACACAAAACAATTGTCAGAAAGACAAACCTCTTATGAGCCTGCATAGCTCAGCTGGTAAAACGTCAGACTTTTAATCTGAGGGTCCAGGGTTCAAGTCCCTTGCAAGCGGCAGATCTCCCTCTCTCCTGTGTGCGCTCTAGGCCAACTTTCGTGATGGTCTAGCAGAGGTTTAGAGAGAAACAAACAAACAAGAAAAGACACCCTGAAGAAAACTGCAAGCAGAGCCTGGGTAGCTCAGCCTGTAGAGCATCAGACTCGTAATCTGAGAGTCTAGAGTTCAAGTCCCTGTTCAGGCATCAGCTCTCCTGGGAGTTGGAATCTATAACCAACTGCCCACACCCTGTTTCTGTAGGGGATGTGAGCTGGCTGTGCTTTTGCCTTTACCAGCGCCCAGTACCTCGTCCCCCCACCCCAAACACACAAAGCAATTGTCAGAAAGACCTACTTCTCATGAAGATGCATGGCTCAGCTAGTAGCGCATCAGACTTTTAATCTGAGAGTTGAGGGTTCAAGTCCCTGTACATGCGGCTGGTCTCCTTCTCTCTTGCTCGCGCCCTAGGCCAACTTTTGTGACGGTCTAGCAGAGGTTTAGAGAGAAACAAACAAACAAAAAAAGACAGCCTCAGGAAGACCACAAGCAGAGCTTGGGTGGATCAGCCAATAAATCGTCAGACTCTTAATCTGGGGG
>QEPC01008366.1:2953317-2971142 GCA_003113815.1 Sphenodon punctatus | reverse complement strand
TGCATGGTGCCTGATTGCTGCCTTTGAAAATGGGCTAGGCCCGGGACCCCATAGGTGTCTGATCTTCCTACGGGTATTGGCCAGGGAACTCCTTCCATGTCTGCCCTGCCCATGTACCCCTGGTGATTCCAGGGCCCCTCGCCTCCTAGGGAGCTGGATGTACCCGGGAGATCCATTCCTGCGCCCCCTTGGGGTGCTTGCACCCTCGGCGTAGCCCTTTGTTCTCCTCCCCGAGGGGTTTCCTGTTCCCTTCCCCGGCCAGCAACACCCTGGACCTCCATGGAAGTCCCCGCTTCTCCGTCCCTATAGCGGGCTGGGGGCACCACTGCCCTTTTCTCTCTTAGTCTGGGGGTGGGGGGAGCTCCCCCGTGACACCTATATAGCCCTCCCTGTCTCCCTCCCTCGGGAGGGTTGGGTCCAACCCTGATCCCCCTTCTCCCCTCCACCGGGCCTCTCCAACATTGGAGGAGGAGAGGGGGCGAGCCCTCAGCAGGGCCTCGCAATCCCGGAGCCACTCCAACATGGTGGCCCGGGTCGGGAGTGTCTCACCACTCCCTTGTTCTTGTGCCCCAGGGGGGGCGATCTCCTGGCCCCCGCACTCTTGCCGCGCCGGCGGCGCCTTCTTTTTGCTGCCCGCCTTTTTCTTTGTTGATTTTCCCATGGCCGCTTTTCTCCGGGCTTGCTGAGAGCGCGAGTCAGCTTTTTTGCTGCTGACTCATCACCGTCAGCTAAAGGAATGCCGCGCCATGCGGCTACAGAGCGGACCGCCCCTCCTAAAAGGGGCGGGCCCCTCAAAATCCAACGAGGCACGCTTGCGCAGCCTCGATCCAGGACGGTTGCCACAGCAACCAGAACTCAGGCAGCGAGGCTCTCTAACGAGCCTCACTGCCAGGCCGCGCCTCTGCGTCTCTCCCGAGGGCGGGGGACGCGACAATTGACCCGTCGCCGCCATTTTGGCGGTGAAGGGGATTTGTCAGAAAGACCTACTTCCCATGAAGATGCATGGCTCAGCTAGTAACGCATCAGACTTTTAATTTGAGAGTCAAGGGTTCAAGTCCCTGTACAGGCGGCTGGTCTCCTTCTCTCTTGCGCGCGCCCTAGGCCAACTTTTGTGACGGTCTAGCAGAGGTTTAGAGAGAAACAAACAAACAAAAAAAGACAGCCTCAGGAAGACCACAAGCAGAGCTTGGGTGGATCAGCCAATAAATCGTCAGACTCTTAATCTGGGGGTCCAGGGTTCACGTCCCTTTTCAAGTGTCAGCTCTCCCAGGAGTTGGACTCGCCAGTCCAGGTCTCACTTCTGTGGGGGGAGGTGAGTTGGCTGTGTTTTTCCCTTCACCAGTGCCCACCACCGTTCCCCCACCCGCACCCCAAACACACAAAACGATTGTCAGAAAAANTTGTCATAAAAATAGCTTCTCATGAGCCTGCATAGCTCAGCTGCTAGAGCATCAGACTTTTCATCTGAGAGTCCAGGGTTCAAGTCCTTGTGCAGGTGGCTGCTTTCCCTCTCTCTTGCGCGCGCCCTAGGCCAACTTTTGTGACAGTCTAGCAGAGCTTTAGGGAGAAACAAACAAACAAACAAGCAAAGACGCCCTGAAGAAATCTGCACGCATGGTCTGGGTAGCTCTGCCAGTAGAGCATCAGACTCTTAATCTGAAGATCCAGGATTCAAGTCCTTGTTCAAGCATTTTCTCTGCTGGGAGGTGGATTCTATGGCCCAGGCCTTGTTTCTTTGGGGGGATGTGAGTTGGTTGTGCTTTTGCGTTCACCAGTGCCCACCACCTTGGCCCCCACCCCCACCCCCACCCCATACAATTGTCAGAAAAAGAGATCTCGTATGAGCCTGCATGGCTCAGCTGGTAGAGCATCAGACTTTTAATCTGAGGGTCCAGGGTTCAAGTCCCTGTGCAGATGGCCAATCTCCCTCTCTCTCGCGTGCGCCCTAGGCCAACTTTTGTGACGGTCTACCGGAGGTTTAGAGAGAAACAAACATCCGAACAAACAAACAAGAAAAGACGCCCTGAGGAAGACTGCAAGCTGAGCCTGGGTGGCTCAGCCGGTAAAGCATCAGACTCTTAATCTGAGGGTCCAGGGTTCAAGTCCCTGTTCAGGCATCAGTTCTCATGGCAGTTGGACTCTCCAGCCCAAGCCTTGCTTCTGTAGGGCCATGTGGTTTTGCCTTCACCAGTGCCCACCATTTCTTTCCCTCCCCCTCACCCCAAACAATTGTCAGAAAGACCTATTTCTCAGTAGCCTGCATGGCTCAGCTGGTACAGCATCAGCATCAGAAAGACAGATCTTTCATGAGCCTGCATGGCTCAGCTGGTAAAGCATTAAACTTTTAATCTGAGGGTCCAGGTTTCAAGCCCCTTTTCAGGTGTCAGCTCTCCTAGGAGTTGGATTCTCCAACCCATAGCCCAGGCCTTACTTCTGTGGGGGGAGATGAGTTTGCTGTGTCTTTGCCTTCACCGGTGCCCACCGCCTCTTCCCCCCTCCCCAAACACACAAAACAATTATCAGTAAGCCTGCATGGCTCAGCTGGTAGAGCATCAGACTTTTAATCTGAGAGTAAAGGGTTCAAGTCGCTGTACAGACGGCTGATCTCCCACTCCCATGGCCAACTTTTGTGACTGTCTAGCGGAAGTTTAGTAAGAAACAAACACACAAGACAAGAAGCCCTGAGGAAAACTGCAAGCAGACCCTGGGTAGCTCAGCCGGTAGAGCATCAGACTCTTAATCTGAGGGTCTAGGGTTCAAGTCTGTGTTCAGGCATCAGTTCTCATGGCAGTTGGACTTTCCAGCCCAAGCTTTGCTTCTGTAGGGGGATGTGAGTTGGCTGTGCTTTTGCCTTCACCAGTCCCCACCATTTTTCCCCCCCACCGCCCCCTCACCCCAAACACACAAAACAACTGTCAGAAAGACCTACCTCTCTGTAGCCTGCATGGCTCAGCTGTTACAGAATCAGCCTTTTAATCTGAGGTCCATGGTGCAAGACCCTGTGCAGGCGGCTGGTCTCCTGCTCCCTACATCAACTTTTGTGATGGTCTAGTGGAGGTTTAGAGAGAAACAAACAAACAAGAAAAGACACCCTGAAGAAGCATGCAAGCAGAGCCTGGGTCGATCAGCCAGTAAAGCATCAGACTCTTAATCTGTGGGTCCAGGGTTCAAGCCCCTTTTCAGGTGTCAGCTCTCCTGGGAGTTAGATTCTCCAACCCATAGCCCAGGCCTTACTTCTGTGAGGGGAAATGAGTTTGCTGTGTCTTTGCCTTCACCGGTGCCCACCGCCTCTTCACCCCAAACACATAAAACAATTGTCAGAAAGAAAGACCTCTCATAAGCCTGCATGGCTCAGTCCCTGTACAGGCAGCTGATCTCCCTCTCCCTTGGCGCACTCCCTCGGCCAACTTTTGTGACTGTCTAGGACCTCTCATGAGCCTGCATGGCTCAGCTGGTAGAGCATCAGACTTTTAATTTGAGGGTTCAAGTCCCTGTGCAGGCGGCCGCTCTTCTTCTCTCTTGCGTGCGCCCTTGGCCAACTTTTGTGACGGTCTAGCAGAGGTTTAGAGAGAAACAAACAAACAAGCAAAGATGCCCTGAGAAACACTGAAAGCCCAGCCTGGGTAGCTCAGCCAGTAGAGCATCAGATTCTTAATCTGAAGGCCCAGGGTTCAAGTCCCTGTTCAGGCATCTGCACTCCTGGGAGTTGAACTGTATAACCGATGGCCCAGGCCTTGTTTCTTTGGGGGGATGTGAGTTGGTTGTCCTTTTGCGTTCACGACTGCCCACCACCTCATCCCCCACCCCCATCCCAAACACACAAAACAATTGTCAGAAAAACAATCTCTCATGAGCCTGCATAGCTCAGCTGGTAGAGCATCAAACTTTTCATCTGAGGGTCCAGGGTTCAAGTCCCTGTGCAGGTGGCTGTTTTCCCTGTCTCTTGCGCGCGCCCTAGGCCAACTTTTGTGACCGTCTAGCAGAGCTTTAGAGAGAAACAAACAAACAAACAAGCAAAGACGCCCTGAAGAAAACTGCAAGCACGGCCTGGGTAGCTCAGCCAGTAGAGCATCAGACTCTTAATCTGAAGCTCCAGGGTTCAAGTCCCTGTTCAAGCATTTGCTCTGCTGGGAGTTGGACTCTATGGCCCAGGCCTTGTTTCTTTGGGGGGATGTGAGTTGGTTGTGCTTTTGCGTTCACCAGTGCTCACCACCTTGTCCCCCACCCCATACAATTGTCAGAAAAATAGATGTGGTATGAGCCTGCATAGCTCAGCTGGTAGAGCATCAAACTTTTAATCTGAGGGTCCAGGGTTCAAGTCCCTGTGCAGATGGCCAGTTTCCCTCTCTCTTGCGTGCGCCCTAGGCCAACTTTTGTGATGGTCTACCGAAGGTTTAGAGAGAAACAAACATCCGAACAAACAAACAAGAAAAGACGCCCCGAGGAACGCTGCAAGCAGAGCCTGGGTGGCTCAGCCGGTAGAGCATCAGACTCTTAATTTGAGGGTCCAGGGTTCAAGTCCCTGTGCAGGCGGTTGCTCTCCTTCTCTCTTGCGTGCACCCTAGGCCAACTTTTGTGATGGTCTAGCGGAGGTTTAGAGAGAAACAAACATCCAAACAAACAAACAAGAAAAGACGCCCTGAGGAAGACTGCAAGCAGCGCTTGGGTGGCTCAGCCGGTAGAGCATCAGATTCTTAATCTGAGGGTCCAGGGTTCAAGTCCCTGTTCAGGCATCAGTTCTCATGGCAGTTGACCTCTTCAGCCCAAGCCTTGCTTCTGTAGGGCCATGTGGTTTTGCCTTCACCAGTGCCCACCATTTCTTTCCCCCCACCTCCCCCTCACCCCAAACACACAAAACAATTGTCAGAAAGACCTATTTCTCAGTAGCCTGCATGGCTCAGCTGGTACAGCATCAGCCTTTTAATCTGAGGTCCATGGTTCAAGTCCCTGTGCAGGCAGCTGGTCTTCTGCTCCCTGTGTCAACTTTTGTGATATTCTAGCGGAGGTTTAGAGAGAAACAAACAAACAAGAAAAGACACACTGAGGAAGCATGCAAGCAGAGCCTGGGTCGATCAGCCAGTAAAGCATCAGACCTTTAATCTGCGGGTCCAGGTTTCAAGCCCCTTTTCAGGTGTCAGCTCTCCTGGGAGTTGGATTCTCCAACCCATAGCCCAGGCCTTACTTCTGTGGGGGGAGATGAGTTTGCTGTGTCTTTGCCTTCACCGGTGCCCACTGCCTCGTCCCCCCCTCCTCAAACACACAAAACAAATGTCAGAAAGACAAACCTTTCATCAGCCTGCATGGCTCAGCTGGTAAAGCATCAAACTTTTAATCTGAGGGTCCAGGTTTCAAGTCCCTGTGCAGGCAGTTGCTTTCCTTCTCTCTTGCGTGCACCCTAGGCCAACTTTTGTGATGGTCTAGCGGAGGTTTAGAGAGAAACAAACAAACAAGAAAAGACACCCTGAAGAAGACTGCAAGCAGAGCCTGGGTAGCTCAGCCTGTAGAGCATCAGACTCTTAATCTGAAGGTCTAGGGTGCAAGTCCCTGTTCAGGCATCAGCTCTCCTGGGAGTTGGACTCTATAACCAACTGCCCACATCTTGTTTCTGTGAGGGGATGTGAGCTGGCTGTGCTTTTGCATTCACCAGTGCCCACCACCTCGTCCCCCCACCCCAAACACACAAAGCAATTGTCAGAAAGATCTACTTGTCATGAAGATGCATGGCTCAGCTGGTAGCACGTCAGACTTTTAATCTGAGGTCCATGGTTCAAGTCCCTGTGCAGGCAGCTGGTCTCCTGCTCCCTGTGTCAACTTTTGTGATATTCTAGCGGAGGTTTAGAGAGAAACAAACAAACAAGAAAAGACACACTGAGGAAGCATGCAAGCAGAGCCTGGGTCGATCAGCCAGTAAAGCATCAGACCTTTAATCTGCGGGTCCAGGTTTCAAGCCCCTTTTCAGGTGTCAGCTCTCCTGGGAGTTGGATTCTCCAACCCATAGCCCAGGCCTTACTTCTGTGGGGGGAGATGAGTTTGCTGTGTCTTTGCCTTCACCGGTGCCCACTGCCTCGTCCCCCCCTCCTCAAACACACAAAACAAATGTCAGAAAGACAAACCTTTCATCAGCCTGCATGGCTCAGCTGGTAAAGCATCAAACTTTTAATCTGAGGGTCCAGGTTTCAAGTCCCTGTGCAGGCAGTTGCTTTCCTTCTCTCTTGCGTGCACCCTAGGCCAACTTTTGTGATGGTCTAGCGGAGGTTTAGAGAGAAACAAACAAACAAGAAAGAAAAGACACCCTGAAGAAGACTACAAGCAGAGCCTGGGTAGCTCAGCCTGTAGAGCATCAGACTCTTAATCTGAAGGTCTAGGGTGCAAGTCCCTGTTCAGGCATCAGCTCTCCTGGGAGTTGGACTCTATAACCAACTGCCCACACCTTGTTTCTGTGGGGGGATGTGAACTTGCTGTGCTTTTGCATTCACCAGTGCCCACCACCTCGTCCCCCACCCCAAACACACAAAGCAATTGTCAGAAAGACCTTTTTCTTGTGAAGATGCATGGCTCAGCTGGTAGAGCATCAGACTTTTAATCTGAGAGTCCAGGGTTCAAGTCCTTGTACAGGCGGCTGGTCTCCTTCTCTCTTGCGCGCGCCCTAGGCCAACTTTTGTGACGGTCTAGCAGAGGTTTAGAGAGAAACAAACAAACAAAAAAAGACAGCCTCAGGAAGACCACAAGCAGAGCTTGGCTGGATCAGCCAATAAATCGTCAGACTCTTAATCTGGGGGTCCAGGGTTCACGTCCCTTTTCAAGTGTCAGCTCTCCCAGGAGTTGGACTCGCCAGTCCAGGTCTCACTTCTGTGGGGGGAGGTGAGTTGGCTGTGTTTTTCCCTTCACCAGTGCCCACCACCGTTCCCCCACCCGCACCCCAAACACACAAAACGATTGTCAGAAAAAAACCCTCTCGTGAGGCTGCATAGCTCAGCTGGTAGAGCATCAGACTTTTCATCTAAGGGTCCAGGGTTCAAGTCCCTGTGCAGGTGGCTGCTTTCTCTCTCTCTTGCGCGCGCACTAGGCCAACTTTTGTGACGGTCTAGCAGAGCTTTAGAGAGAAACAAACAAACAAACAAGCAAAGACGCCCTGAAGAAAACTGAAAGCATGGTCTGGGTAGCTCTGCCAGTAGAGCATCAGACTCTTAATTTAAAGGTCCAGGGTTCAAGTCCCTGTTCAAGCATTTGCTCTGCTGGGAGTTGGACTCTATGGCCCAGGCCTTGTTTCTTTGGGGGGATGTGAGTTGGTTGTGCTTTTGCGTTTACCAGTGCCCACCATCTTGTCCCCCACCCCCACCCCCACCCCATACAATTGTCAGAAAAAGAGCTCTCATATGAGCCTGCATGGCTCAGCTGGTAGAGCATCAGACTTTTAATCTGAGGGTCCAGGGTTCAAGTCCCTGTGCAGGTGGCCAGTCTCCCTCTCTCTTGCGTGCGCCCTAGGCCAACTTTTGTGATGGTCTACCGGAGGTTTAGAGAGAAACAAACATCCGAACAAACAAACAAGAAAAGACGCCCCGAGGAACGCTGCAAGCAGAGCCTGGGTGGCTCAGCCGGTAGAGCATCAGACTCTTAATTTGAGGGTCCAGGGTTCAAGTCCCTGTGCAGGCGGTTGCTCTCCTTCTCTCTTGCGTGCACCCTAGGCCAACTTTTGTGATGGTCTAGCGGAGGTTTAGAGAGAAACAAACATCCAAACAAACAAACAAGAAAAGACGCCCTGAGGAAGACTGCAAGCAGCGCTTGGGTGGCTCAGCCGGTAGAGCATCAGATTCTTAATCTGAGGGTCCAGGGTTCAAGTCCCTGTTCAGGCATCAGTTCTCATGGCAGTTGACCTCTTCAGCCCAAGCCTTGCTTCTGTAGGGCCATGTGGTTTTGCCTTCACCAGTGCCCACCATTTCTTTCCCCCCACCTCCCCCTCACCCCAAACACACAAAACAATTGTCAGAAAGACCTATTTCTCAGTAGCCTGCATGGCTCAGCTGGTACAGCATCAGCCTTTTAATCTGAGGTCCATGGTTCAAGTCCCTGTGCAGGCAGCTGGTCTCCTGCTCCCTGTGTCAACTTTTGTGATATTCTAGCGGAGGTTTAGAGAGAAACAAACAAACAAGAAAAGACACACTGAGGAAGCATGCAAGCAGAGCCTGGGTCGATCAGCCAGTAAAGCATCAGACCTTTAATCTGCGGGTCCAGGTTTCAAGCCCCTTTTCAGGTGTCAGCTCTCCTGGGAGTTGGATTCTCCAACCCATAGCCCAGGCCTTACTTCTGTGGGGGGAGATGAGTTTGCTGTGTCTTTGCCTTCACCGGTGCCCACTGCCTCGTCCCCCCCTCCTCAAACACACAAAACAAATGTCAGAAAGACAAACCTTTCATCAGCCTGCATGGCTCAGCTGGTAAAGCATCAAACTTTTAATCTGAGGGTCCAGGTTTCAAGTCCCTGTGCAGGCAGTTGCTTTCCTTCTCTCTTGCGTGCACCCTAGGCCAACTTTTGTGATGGTCTAGCGGAGGTTTAGAGAGAAACAAACAAACAAGAAAAGACACACTGAGGAAGCATGCAAGCAGAGCCTGGGTCGATCAGCCAGTAAAGCATCAGACCTTTAATCTGCGGGTCCAGGTTTCAAGCCCCTTTTCAGGTGTCAGCTCTCCTGGGAGTTGGATTCTCCAACCCATAGCCCAGGCCTTACTTCTGTGGGGGGAGATGAGTTTGCTGTGTCTTTGCCTTCACCGGTGCCCACTGCCTCGTCCCCCCCTCCTCAAACACACAAAACAAATGTCAGAAAGCTAGGCCTTTCATGAGCCTGCATGGCTCAGCTGGTAAAGCATAAAACTTTTAATCTGAGGGTCCAGGGTTCAAGTCCCTGTGCAGGCGGTTGCTCTCTTTCTCTCTTGCGTGCACCCTAGGCCAACTTTTGTGATGGTCTAGCGGAAGTTTAGAGAGAAACAAACATCCAAACAAACAAACAAGAAAAGACGCCTTGAGGAAGACTGCAAGCAGCTGATCTCCCTCTCCCTTGGCGCACTCCCTAGGCAAACTTTTGTGATGGTCTAACGGAGGTTTAGAGAGAAACAAACAAACAAGAAAAGACAGCCTCAGGAAGACCACAAGCAGAGCCTGGGTAGATCAGCCAATAAAACGTCAGACTCTTAATCTGAGAGTCCAGTTTTCAAGTGCCTTTTCAAGTGTCGGCTCTCCCAGGAGGTGGACTCTCCAGCCCCGGTCTCACTTCTGTGGGGGGAGGTGAGTTGGCTGTGTTTTTCCCTTCACCAGTGCCCACCACCGCTTTCCTCCACCCCCACCCCAAACACACAAAACTCATGGGAGTTGGACTCTCCAACCCCCAGCCGAGGCCTTGTTTCTGTGGGGGGGATGTGAGTTGCCTGTGTTCTTCCCTTCACCAGTGCCCACCACCTCGTCCCCCACCCCAAACACACAAAACAATTGTCAGAAAAGCCACCTCTTATGAGCCTGCATGCCTCAGCTGGTAGAGCATCAGACTTTTAATCTGAGGTTCCAGGGTTCAAGTCATTGTGCAACGTCAACGTCCATAGATGGTTTCTTTAACAGGGGCTGCACCACCACCTCCTTGAGGCAGTCCAGCACCCTAGCCTCCCTGGAAGCTTTCACCAACCAGGACGGGCATGAATCTAATTCACAAAAGGTGGCCCTAAGAGACCTCAGGACACCCATGGCATCAGCCAGTGTCACTTCCTGAAACTAATCCTAGAAAGATGGACCAAATGGAGCATCCATAACCCCAAGCTCTCCTTCCTCTGCATCAGTCCCAGTTCCGAAATCGCACTGAATCCGAGCGATCTTCCTTGCAAAGTAGGTGACAAACTCCTCACAGTGGGCCTGAGATATCTCCAAGAACGATGCCAGCATCGCTCTAACCGCCATCCCTCCAGCTTAATTCCGCTAACCGCCATCCCTCCAGCTTAATTCTTCCCTTCACCAGTGCCCACCACCTCGTCCCCCAAAGTAGTGACAGTGAACGCCTCGGAGCCACCCAGTCGATGCCCCCTCCAGCAGGAAGTTCCATGCTTAGACAAGATCATCAGCCGAGCAGCCATCAAGGTCCAAGGACTCCTCCCCCAGCGCGTCTTGAAACCGTTGCGGTTCCAACAGCCTCTGGGGGAGGACCATTCTAATAGGTCCCACTTTTTTCCAGGGGCTATTGTGCACTAGGAGTCTGGCCTGCAGGAGGTAATGATCTGACCATGAGAAGGGCATAAAACTAACCACCCCCACTACCGGATCACCTGCCTCAAGGCCAGAGCCTTGTTTGTCAGGTCAAGCATATGCCCCCTCTTGTGCATCGGGCCGTTGACCATTTGGGACATGCCCATGGTTGCCATGGCAGCCATGAACTCATGCTCCGCCCCTGCAAGGGTGGTGCTGGTGTGGATGTTGAGATCCCCCGGGACCAAGGCCCTCAGGAAGCACAACACCACCTCCAACACCAGTTCCGCTAGAGCGGAAAGGGATTCTGCTGGACAGGAAGGAGCCCAGTACACCAGCAGCACCCCAATTTTGTCCTCCACCAAATCAAAGACCACATGGAGAGCCTCAATTCCTGGAATAGACTGCACTGGATACCTCCTAACAGTCCAGGACTCCTTAAAAATCATAGCTACACTGACCCCCCCAGCCCTCAAGTCGAGGCTGCTGCTGCACAGAATACCCTGCCGAAACGAGGTCCGCCAAAATCGGGCTGCACGCACGGTCTGCGGCCCGATCCAGGATTATGCCCCGAATCACTGGTGCTTTGTTAGCCACAGACCTCGCGTTCAACAGCAGCATCAGCAGCTCCGAACAGAGGGACCTCAGACCTTGATCCATCCTCCCATCTGAGGGGGGGAGGCAGGATCTGGGAATAGGCACCAAGCACCTTGGTCCCCGGGCCACCCGTACCCTTTGCCCCCCCGCCCACGACCATTCCTCCCCTGCCCCAGAATGATTCCTACAGCTGCTTCACCCCCCTCCCTCCACTCTAGCCTGACCCCAAGTGCTGACTGCCCTGCCCAGGCTCCAGGGGAACCCCTTCCCCTACACACCCCTAAAACTGCCCCCCCAATCCCCACAACCTGCTGCCACCAAGTGGTCCCCTCCAAGGTTTCCCACACACACATACCAGGATGTCCCACCTCAGAACCTCCCCCCTCCCTAACCCAATTCCCCCACTGGGATTTAGGTCTCAGACCCAAGGGCCATCCCCCAACCACCCCACTGTTCCCCTTAATCTAATGGACTAGAGTTCAGTCCCTAAAGCAAATATAAAACTACAATTACAATAATAATAATGAAAAAAGCTGCTCTTTCAAAGACTTCATTCTAGGCTACACATCCAAGTTGCCACCCACTGCTGCACCAAGTCTGGGGGATTTCTGGAGGGGGCCGCTACCTACACCTCCCGTCCCCTGGGAGCTAGGGCTCCTCTTGCAGGCAGCAACTTTTACCTGGGGAGGGGGGGAGGGAGGAGAGAAAGGCTCTAATCAGGGAGACAGGTGGATGTCCTCCCCAGACTCCACAGCAACCGCCAGTCCCTGGGAGCGGTTATTATTCAGTTTGTCAGGTTCAAATCAAAGTGAGTGAAATCACCGGATATTACATTCATCATGAATATTCTTTTAAGACAAGTTTTAATAGAAAACTCTTCACTTCTGCCAGTAATATCTGTTGTTGGAGCTGGTGTTGTCTAATGGATACTACGATAGCCTTGCATCTGGGATTCACATGTTCAAATGCTGCTCTCTTTGGGTCTCCTTCACCTCAATAGGTCTCCTTCACCTCAATCTGTGATAGCTGTTAGCATGGGGTCCATTTGACTGAAGGATCACTCTGTAAATAAAGATAGCCCTATACCTGACTGTCGTGAATAAAGAACAGAAAGGTTTACTCCTCACAGTAGGGTAACAGCTGAACTGCTGGAGGAACATGGAATAAACTAAATGAAAAATGCCCCCTTCTATAAAACCACGTGTTGCTATACTAAAGCTGTTCTACAGCAACACCTCTGTATTCTCTTACCTTTATGTCTGTCCCATTTCCTTGTACTTACTTACACATAAGAAAAGAGTCTGTACTGTTCACAGTTCTGTGAGTGGTAATCAGGAAGCCAGTTCTATTATTAAAAACCATCCTCCCCCCACAAACAAATTTGCAAAAATCTTCTCCTGAAAGAAGCCTCTGTGATTACTTTACAAAAATGTTCTGTGCTAACTTGAAGTAGTGTTTTGTGTGTGCTGTATTCCCTGACAGCTCATCAGAAGCTCGCGTTCAGTAAATAATTTGATAGCAAGTCTAAATGTTATAGAGATGTTGCCAGTTTTACAGTTCCACCCACAGAGCCTCCTCCAGTAGTCTTAAGGTAGAAGGAAATGTCTTTGCTTTTTTTAGAGTGGGTGTAAATTGCTTATTTATATCGGGGATTACTCTAGCAGTAATTCTGCACTTGAACTGTACTATCACCAGGTATATAAGTGGGAGTTACATACAATAAGATGAAACCACAGTACTCTACTTCAGGGAAGGATAATTTAGAAAAATGAAAATCAGTGGTGCTGATGCACTAAGACTGCGTTCCCACCTGCGGCGGCAGCGGCGGCAGCGGGAGCGGCAAGGGAAGACGTGGCAGCGCGGAGGAGCCAGCCGACGGGAAAAGAGCTGGTGCAAATGGGGATCTGCCGCAGCTTCTCTCGCACATCAGGGTGCAAAATCCCGCCCTGACATGCGTGAGAGAAGCCGCGGCAGATCCCCGTCTGCGCTGCCGCGTCTTCCCTCGCCCCTCCCACTGCCGCCACTGCCGCCGCAGGTGGGAACGCAGCCTGGGAGCTTTCTGCACTTCTCTTTCTTTTCCCATGAAATGCTAACCTAAGTGACGCACAGGAATATTTATGAATCAGACAACTATAGTACAATCCTCCGTTGGGATAACATGCATGAAAGCTTTTAGTACAGGCACAAGTCCAGTTTGTTTCAGTGGGACCTGTGCACACTGATGATGAGTACGCACACTATTCTGCTGGAGGCTCATACCCCTAAAATGAAAATCCCAGGTAGCTTCTCTTCACATTCAGTCAGATTATCTTGACTCAAAGTAAGCAAACAGACGCTGAGGCGAGAAGGGTCTCGGATCCATTATTATTTTCTGGAAGCGGTAATACAAATGTTTGCCCACAAGTGTAAGAGACTGCAGCCCTCCTCACGTCACAAGCGCTTGTGACTAATAGAGGCCTGCCATAGGAACGGAGCACATGGCGAGAAAATTACTGTTACTCCGCTGTGTTTCATTTGTTTCCATTCTTTGGCAATAACACAATCTAACCCCCCTGTCTTATTTTTAGCTGCTAGAGCAGATGGCATATAGAGGGAGATAATTTAGGAGCTTATTGGGATGAATATATTTAGTCTTCATTCTGCAAGTAGAGTCATCGTTCTTATTTAACAAAATGCAGAACAAGCTGGGGCAGAATCAGATGGGTTTTCCCCTCCATCAAACTCCCTTGCAGAATATTTCTTGCTCATTTCCAAGACAGATGCGTGGGCATCCTTCACTCATCCTGGTATTCTGAGTCCTGCCAGCCAAGCTTTCCCTGGCTGCCTAAGGTCACTTTCAAACATCCCCCCCTCTCCCGGTGCATATTCTGGCTACGGGGAGAATGCGCAGCCAGAATATGCACAGGGATCCACTGGTCTGAAAGCCCACCCCACCCCCCGCATGCATGCAGCTTTGCCAGCAGACACACACAGGGATGCAGAGCTTGATTTCCTGCTCTGCATCCCTGCATGTGTCTGCTGGCAAAGCCGCGCAGGGGGGGGGCACTTTCAGACCATTCGATCCCCACGCATTCCCCGTGCACTTTCAGACAGTCGATCCTAGCTGTGCATCCCCCCGCAGTTAGAATATGCGCAGGGGGGAGCAGGAATGTCTGAAAGTGGCCTTAGAATACGAGGGTCTTCTATTTGGTACCTGAAATATGTTAACAATCACACTTAAGGCAATGAGAGGAAGTCACTTTAAGTTTGGACACTGGCCTAGGATTTATTTCTGATTCTTGTGAGATTCTCACAAGAATTGATACATGTTACCAAGATCTCAACAAGATCTCAGTAATGTTCCGAGATCTCACAAGAATCTTGAGAAAATTCAAGGCACAGTCTCTACATGCGCAAAATGGCCACCACGTCCATTCTACACATGAATGTTGGTGCCATTTTGGAAAAGGGCAGCTGTTCTGCACATGAGTGGTGCCCCGTTTGTGCATGCACAGACCGGACACCATTTTCCAAAATGGCACAGATGCTACCAACGCTATTTGGGGAAAGGGTTGCGCATGTGCAGAAAAGCCTCGCCGACCATTTTGCGCACGCTCAGTGATGGTGGTGATGGTGGTGGTGGAGTTAATTTTTTGTTCACTGTGAGACGGCCGCCTTCTCAGAGAACTCACCTCGTTGCCTGCCCCCACAGAGAAGCGGAGAGGACAGCAAGAAGTCCCGGAGCAGCCCCCAACACAGAGAGAGGCAACCAGGTGAGTACAAGGGTTTGGTGGTGGGGTTAAATAAGTGCAGGGGGAGGACAAGAGTCTCACTTTTCTCGGCAAGAGTCAAGGTATTTTTTGTCTCATTCTCATTTGCATGAATGAGACGAGAACCCTGATTCTCATAGAGAAAAGCGAGACTCTGAGAAGCAAGTATCAGTCCTAGATTTAAGACATACAAATTTTGTATGTGACCTTGGGCAAGTCTTTAGATCCATAGACCTGGAAGGGGCCTCAGGAGTCATCTTGTCCAGTCACCAGTAATAAAGCATGAGGGCCCATGTATTCTGCAGAAATATTTTCCAAATTCTGCAACCAGAAAATCCAATTTCTGTGAGCATAATAGATTATGCAAATTAAATAGATTATGCAAACTATTCATTTTTAATGCAAATGTGATTTCCTTGTGAGAAGAGGGATTACAACTACTTGGGGTATATTTTTAAAGGCCAAAATGACACTTGGACACATAACGTCTAATGAAAGTTACCATGGACGTTTGCTACTAAAGTATTTTTGCCTTGGAAAGATTGACTCCGGAGTTTTCATAGAATCCAAGATTCTAATGGACAGGTGAGGGATGCAGAGATGGGCAAGGGGTTCTGAAAACATTGGGTGTTTTCAAATGAGGAAGACGGTCAGGTGGGGTCCGTGGTCACAGTGTGCCTCTCCCACAGAGCACTCACACAGGTGGAAGGCATGGGGAAGAATTCAAATGGGTGGCTGCCAGCATCACTACCCCGGCCACGGATGTGGCCAGCATACATTTGGCTGGTCCCACAAAGAGCACTCCAGATTTCCCAGCATTGCTCTATGCATAGCCATGAGTTGGGTGCTTCAAGGCTCAAGGGAACAACGCAACTAACTGCTCCACCTTCAGATGGACAGTTGGATCTGTGGCTCCTGAGTAGCCATGCAAGGTAGCATCTTGTTTGAAAACACTCTGTGTGGGAATGAAGGGGACAGGGGTACTGGGATGAACAGGGGGAGCTGAAGTCCTAGTAAGAACTGAAAGGCAGGGCCTGGAAAAAACAACACTAACTAATGAATTCATCAACAGCTGAATGGAGACCATTATTATATCTGCCATGAATAGACAGCAGCCATGACCAGAGAACGCCAATGCCTGGAATGGTGCCCCAAAGACCAGAAACTCTGTGTCAAACTCGAAGGGGTGACAACCCTAAGTGGCACTGGCAGGGGGTGTCATGAAGGAACATAGGGTCACAAACGTGTGATACTGACCTACACGTAAGCTACAAGCCTAATAAATATGTAAAGCAAAAGGTTCAACATGTATGTAATGTTACACCTGAGACCTGTAAAATTCAATTCATGTACTGTGAAAGGAGAACTGGGAAATCCAGGAAATGGCCAGATGTGGATTCACCCCAGACTGATAGCCAGAGACATTTAAATGCTAATGCAGGCAGTCATTGCCTACGTGCAAGCAGACACAGAAAGCTGATAGAGAGAACAAAAGGAATTCTAGAAGCCTCGAGAAGATACAAGAGGTTTACCCCCAAGGATATAAGGAGAGTTGTATCCCATTGGGGGACAGTGACTATTGAGAACTCATCTCCATCTTGCCTGCCAGCAAGAAGATGGCTGGAACTACGGACTGAGAGGAAAGACTTTGCTTTCTAGCAACTCTAAGACTGAAGACCCAGTCATTTACATCATTGACTGAGGAGGAACCAGAACTTATGGACCTTTGTAGGGTAAGATTCTTACCTAGGAAGTGAACCAGTATAGATATAGGAATGTGTTATATTTACCTTCGATTTCTAGTTACCAATCTGTATCAACTATCTTGCTTATGCAATCAATAAACTTTCTTATCTTTATTATGAAGACGTGTCTTTGTCTAACGTTGGAACACAAGTGAGCAACAAGAGTTCTCAAGCTCTTACGAACCCAGAGATTAAAGAGTGTAAACGGGAAGGATCGGGCCCTTGAGTGACAAAGGTGTTGTCCCTGCTTCAGGATTGAATCAGCCAGAGAGAAACTGATTCAAGTGGGCTGTACACGAGGGAAACTGAGTCACTCATACCTGGTAAAGTGGGGGTGCAGACCTCCAACCCGTGACTCCCAACGAGAAGGGTTATGTTCAGATGTGTATACCAATGTGTAGACAGGCATAAGAGGAGGATAGCCAGGCAACTGGTATCCTCGGAGGGGAGTAAATCCCATATCTGGAGAGAGAGTGAGTTGCCAGTGACCATCTGGAATTCAGCTCTGAGAGAAAATAAGCAGATCTTTGAACAGAGTGTGCAGTTTGTTATTTTAGTCTTGATTTTGGGGGTAGGGACAGAAAAAGGAAAGTGCACGAAAATGGCCCCTACAAGGACTAAAGAACCTGAAAAAAGAACAGCTCGTGGAGACAGGTTGCTCTAGTGGTTTGTGGGTATTTAATTTATGGCCACAGTGGTTGAACTGGTGGCCACAATGTCTGAAATGAGATGGAGTGGTTTTATAAGATCTATTCAGATGACTCAGACAAGAGATGCAGCAAAAGGCAGAAAAACAACCACCTATCAGTATGACCCAGAATAGGGGTAGGATACTTTTTCCCTCCCAGGGGCCATTTTGAAAAGTAGTACAAGCTCCCAGGGCTGCATAGAAGTGGGAGGTGCTTAAGGGGTGCACCCAGGAAGAGGAGGGACCACACCATGGATCTGTGCCATGCATCTGTCCCGTATCCTTCTGTGCAAGTCCTCATAGTCACTCCCTTGCCCTAACCTTAGTACTTGGGGGTAGGAATTAGATCCATGGAACAGATTTGAAAGAGGACCACATAAAAACTAGCCACAAGTATGGATGGGCGAATGCGGTTCGGAAGTTCGGAGTTCGGCCCGAACTCGAACTGTTCGGATGACCGAACTCGAACCCGAACCCAAACGCGAACATACCGAACAAACCGAACGGCGAAATGGCCGAACAGTTCGGTCAGTTCAGATCACGTTCGGATGAGTTTGGGTGGCAAAAAAAGGTTCACTGGAAGGTCAAACAGTACAGGGAGGTGTCAGTCACTGAGGAGCAGACTTCCAGGCACCAAGGGTGGAGAGGCTTGCAAGAAACGAAACTAATTATCTGCCTCCCCACTTCCCAACACCTTCTGAGCTAGTCACTGTTCCTGAACAGCAGGTGTTGAGTAGGATTTTTAGATTGCTTTAAGTTTCATTTCACTTTTGTAATGAAATGAAACTTAAACCATAAACTGAAACCTTGTGTTATGCACTGTACAG
>QEPC01008366.1:2933518-2953217 GCA_003113815.1 Sphenodon punctatus | reverse complement strand
TTCATAGCATTTAGAATAGTTAATAGCGGTTAGATTTAGTGTAGACAGATATATATAATATTAGATTAAAAAAAATAAGAAAACCCCATATAAAAACCAAAAAACCAAATAAAGAACAAAAGAAAACGATATAAAAAACCCAAAAAAAACCATAACAACACTTCCCGAACGGCCGAACCGAACAGCCGAACGGCCTAACCGAACAGCCTGTTCGGACGAACGAACCGAACAGCCGAACCCGAACTCGACGAACGAACCGAACGAACGAACCAAACGAATCCGAACTGAACAAACGAACCGAACGCAGCCGAACCGAACGGCCGAACCCGAACCGCGATCTGTTTGCCCATCCCTAGCCACAAGCCACATTTGACCCCCGTGCTTGAGGTTCGCCACCCCTGACCTAGAGGAAAAATCCTTCCTGACCCCAAATATATTCATTTATTTATTTATTTCTAGTTATAGTAAAATTTATAGGCCGCCCCCTCCTGTCTCAGGCATCTCGGGGTGGCTCACAACATCTTTAAAACATTTTAAACATTAAAATAAACAATAATGATTACAGTTAAAAACAATATAAAACCCCATCCCCCCTACCCTAACCCACCCCACCCACCCCATCTTCCTCGGGAAAGGCCTGCCAGAAAACCGAGGTCTTACAGTGTCTACGAAAAGCGTGGAGGCCAGCAACCAAGCGAATCTCCGACGGGAGAGAGTTTCACAGCCGCGGAACAGCCACGGAGAATGCCCTCCTCATAGTAGAAACCCAGGAAAACCCAAGGAGAGCACCCCCAGCCAACCGCAGGGGTTGATCCAGGACCCAATATAGCAATCAGTTAGAGCCTGAACATGTGTGCAGGACCCACCAATTAAGTACCTATCAAGAATACTCCACCAGAGCCACTTAGGGACAGGTTACCACTCTCTGAATTTGGCTCAATGGGTACTTTCACACATGACAGCAGCCCCCATGGCCACAGACTGCCAGACTGGCTGTGGCAGGAGCCATCACTCTGGCCGGGACTTGACCCGACTGCTGAACAAACGTTACGGTGGCCAGGCCAAGGAGGGGGCAGGGAAATGCACGGACATGATAGCCCACTTTACTCTGAGTCCGGCATGAAAACCTGGAGATTTCAGGTCAAACCCAGAAATGTGATAATCTTACCTGCACCTTAGCCCTCACCTTCACCACTTCTCCTACCCTTGCCATCAACTCTCTTTGGGCCAACCTCCCAGTTTGTTTCTGGACTCTGCTATCTGAACTGTCTTTTGGCTTGATCTTTGCTTTTGATCCTTTGGCTCACATCTTGATGCTACTCCTGGGAGTTTCTCTTGGCTTTTACTCCCAGTTCCATCTTATCATCTCTTGACCTCTTGGTCTTTCCCAACTCTGCATTCTAGTTTGACTCTCTAGTTGCCCTGACTCCGCAAACATCCAGCTCCTGACAAGACCTCCCATAACCTTGTGCGTTACATGCAGGTGACAGGGCCCTCTTGAACAATGTGGTTTGATAGTACGTCTCTTTGCCGTTGTCTCCTTCTGTGTGGGCTTTCCACTTACAAGGAGGCTTGGAGACTGAATCCCTTTGCATGAAATTTCCCCATAAAAGTCTTGATATATATTACTTGTTATTTGAAGAGTGCTTTCATCTTTTTCCAGAACTCGGTCATGTTCCTGTTATTGTGTCTAATGTTATTAATTTTCCCTGTAATAATTGCCCCAATGGATGCCAGAAGGCTATCGCTCAAATGGGACACTTAGCCCAATGAGACGCATTTAGGCAAGCATTGCTTTTAAGTAATTAAATACAACGGGTGACAGACAATATCCTTGATAGAAACTTCATTTTGTTTTCTGACATCTCTCCAGTTTGTACTATAGTGAACTGGATGGTTTTCCATGTTACTTTACCCTTGCTTTTGTATGAGACATTAGTGAATTTCAATCAGGTTATCCCTCAAGAGTGACCAGAATATTTTTATTCAGTGATATGCTAGCAGAAAATTAATTAAGGTTGGTAGAAAATGGGAGCCCTGGACTTGCAGTCCTTAATCACGTGAACCGTCTCTCTTACTTTGTCTGGCTTGAGTAGGATTACTCATCTGACTACTAGCTGGTGAGTGTGGGGAGCAGGGATCCGGGTGGGGAGCTTAGCAGTGCCCCTGCTTGTGGAGGAGCAGCCCCTTCCCATTGAGACCCCCCAGCGCCAGCAACAATTCAGAGGGACCCATTGAGGACAGAGCGCCCCGCAACCTAATTGACTGCACCTGACTGCAAGCGGAGGGGGCGTGCCTGTGAGCTCCAAGCAGACCTTAAAAGCCACGGGGGAGCGACTACTAGCTGGTGAGTGTGGGGAGCAGGGATCCGGGTGGGGAGCTTAGCAGTGCCACTGCTTGTGGAGGAGCAGCCCCTTCCCATTGAGACCCCCCCAGCGCCAGCAACAATTCAGAGGGACCCATTGAGGACAGAGCGCCCCACAACCTAATTGACTGCACCTGACTGTGAGTGGAGGGGGTGTGCCTGTGAGACCTTAAAAGCCACAGGGGAGCCTGCAGCGGCACCATAAGCACACGCCGTAGTGCGTCGCGCCTAAGGGCATAACACACAAGGGTGTGGCCTTGTGCACGGCCTTAGGCGCAAGCCGGGCACAGGGTTTGGTTTTTTTTCCCATTTTGTTTTTCCTCCCTTTTGTACACAGTCACTTAGATTTTGTCCTGGAGGTGGTTTGTTTTGGCAATGACTTTTGGGCTTTTCTCTATTGCCCTAAGCCGATGGTACCATTATGCCTTCTGGAAAGAAGCATCAAGGGGTTACCACTAGGGCTCATTCCTCGATAGGGTAACCCAAGCTGGCTGACTTTCTTAAAAATCCACGAGCAGGGCATTTAGCAAAGCCCCACGCTCACTCAGACGGGCAAACCCCGAAGTGCGACTAGATGCCTGGACCAGGCCTTGACCATGACTCACTCCCAGGCCTACTTGCCTGCCAGCCGGTAATTCCTCCTTCTCCTAGCCTGGAGACGGAACCTATTCCATCGCAGGACGTGGCTGGGAATATGAATGTTGCTTCCCCTCGATGACTACAGCAGAACACTTTATCAAACAAGTTCATAGCTCCAAGTCCAGACCTTAAGTGTCCAGAGTCCCTAGCCATTGAGGTACACCTAATTGGGGATTCACTTTTAAAACTTCACAATCAGATAAAGGATTTGGCCCTCCAATTGATAGCCACTCTAGGAAACTGGAGGTTATTGTTGACTTAGTTACTTCCATCAAGGAAGACTTGGGGAGATGGGAACCCAAAGGACCCATCTTGGCCAATGAGGTTGCAACCCCAATGACTCATATGCAAATAATGATTAGCCAGGGATACCCAATGGACGATACCGGGGTAAGGCCCCCCCTTGGGCGGTTGGGGGAGGGAATACCGTGTAATTTGGACCCATGTATGTTAGCTATTAGAATTGTTCCACTCCCATCTGGGTACTTTCCTATCTGGTGATCCAAATACTGGGCTAGGTTATTCCCCTCTCAAATCATGGGTCATCCAATCCCCCCAAGCCATATATCACACATGTATCAATTACCATCATCAGCTTTAGTCCAACGAATTGTGATTTATTTTAAGTCATCCCAGTTTGTTGCAAGTTTACTTTCATACTCAGACCTCTTTCGCTCTTGGGGAGTTTCTGTCACCAGAGGTTATAAGGCTACTGGGCCTGTTCCCTTGACCCAGGCTCTGGGAAGAAATTTTTCATTAGCAATTCAAGGGGATGCTAAATCTACAGCAGTTATTGATTCAAATCCCAATTATGTCCAGCTGGGCTCAAGGACCTTTTGCCCCTTAGCCTCACAACCGATAGCCTTGAGGCTTCAAAATCTTGCTCTGGCAGAGGCAAATCCCAAGAGTCTCCAGATTACTCCCCTTCTGGGCGAGGGAGCTTGCTCTCAGGCCCCTTTTACCTTTGATTCCTTGGAACAATGTGTGCCCTTGGTTGGGGAGATTTGTGATCTTGACCCATTATTACCATCTTTAAATGGGATTCTCTCACAGAAGCAGTCCCAGGAAACTGCTGATCTTAATTCTTCCCCGCAAGGGCCCATGAATTTAGATACTCCAGTTGGTGTGGCAGAGCCCACGTGTCCTGTTCCCTTATGACAAGATCCCTGTGGCATCCAGGACTTTTTTCCCATTTGTTCCTGGAATATTGCTGGCTGGGATAGGTGTATGAGGGACCTGGATTTTCTTAATTTTGTCCGGAACTTTCATGACCTTTTAGTACAGGAGACTTGGGCTATGCGTCCCCTGGAGTTGGAGGATTATGCCTGCAGTTAAGACACAAAGGAAGGGTCGTGAAAGTGGGGGCCTGGGGAGTCTAATCAATCAAAATCTTCCCATTAGGGAAGTAGTTTCTGGATTTAAAGGCTGCATTTGATTCTCTGGATAGGAATCTCTTTTGGGATAAGCTTCGTAGATCTTCAATTGATAGATGGCTTCTTTGGCTTATACAGTCCCTCCATGAGAATTCTTCCTTGGCAGTCAAGATTGACAGCCAAGGTCATATTACTGAACCTATTTTTACCCATCGTGGGGTACGACAAGGCTGTGTTCTGGCTACGGCCCTCTTTAATTTTTATATTGACAGTGTTATTCCATGAATGGCGGATCCTTCTTTTTTCCCGCCTAGAATGGCTACTAGCAAGCTGGGGGGGGTTGTGTTTTGCTGATGACATCACCCTCATAGCTCAAAGTCGTGTTGGGCTGAGGAGATAGTTAAATGCTTTTGCCATTTTTTGTAAGGATAATAACGTGACCATAAACTTTGGGAAGACCAAGGTTATGGTCTTTACGGGTAAGAAGTCTCTCCATCATTGGGATATTGGGGGCCATGCCATTCAGCAGGCAACATCCTTTACTTACTTGGGTCTTAAATTTCAAAAGTCTGGCTCATAGAGGGATCATTTTTCCAGGGTTACTGCTGCAGCTAAGGGGCCACTTCGTGCCTTGCTTTGCTTTTTTCTACAACAGGGCAGGAATTCGATAACCTCAGCACTTCAAGCTTTTAATGCCAAGGTCGGGGGCCAAATTCTCTATGGTGTAGCATTATGGGCCCCCTTTTTTGCCTCTAGATTGAACAAGGTTCAAGCTGCATGTAAGCCAAAGGTAGGGTCCGCCTCTATTTCTATGTTTTGTACAGCACCAGGTCACACGTCTGGCGCTATATAAATGTTTATAATAATAATAATAATTCCTAGTGGCTAATTTGGGGAAATCCCGGGGAACTCCTCATGTAGTCTTTAGAATGGAAATGGCCCAGAAAAGGTGGTACCTACGGGCAATAGAGGTGGCACTCAAATTCTGGATTCGTATCCACTTTAATCAGTGCTCTGAACTAGTGAGCGAAGCAGCTAGGGACACCTATGTAAATCCCTGGTTGCAGGAAATAGGGGCTTTTCTTCTATCTATTGGGCTCTCCAAGGAGTATCTGGCCCACAAATTGTGGGGGTTTGTATGGAAGAAGATGCGATCCAGATTAGAGGATATAGCACAGGAAGAAGATTTTGGTGCTGTTGGGGCTCTTCCCCATATTAAGACTTATTTAAATTGGGCTCCACCTTGTAAACTGAGCCCTGCTTATCTTACTGCTCCTATATCTCTTTGGGCTAAGCAGCTCATTTTTTGTGCCCGCACAAATTCCTTCCCATCCCAGGTGTTGGAGGGGCGTTTAAGGGGTGTTCCCTTTTCAAAACGTCTTTGCGTCTTCGACCTGTTGGCTGTAGAAACAATGGCGCATATTTTTCTTTACTGTCACTTGTATGATCCCTTAAGGCTGAAATATTTAAAACTCATGCTTGACCAGTATCTTGGTAGATCTGATACAACCTTACTCTGTATTTTGCTTGATTCTTCGGTTGTGCAAGTCATTAAAGATGTGGCAACTTTTCTTACCCAGGCTGTGCTCCTTAGGAAGTGATTCCTGGAGTTTAAACCCTTCCAGGCTAGTCCTTCCACAATCATTGAGTAACCTGTCCTTGGTATAGTTAATTAATTGATACAATTTATGTATAAGACTCTAGGTAAATCCTAGTAAGATAGGACCAAGTCTGGAGTGGACATACCCCATTTGGATCAATCTTAAATTATAAGCATTTCTTGATATAGTTGTTTTAAAATGTGATACTTATTGTTTATAAAGGATGTTCTATTTGTATATCTTTTTATGTGATTGTTCCTAGAGGGTAATTTGATATGTATTATTTATTTATTTATTTTAAAGGCAAGGGCTTTGGCCACGCTAAATAAAACTGAACTGAACTGACTACTAGCCAGATAATCAGACTTATTAAGTTATAGTACTAGAGCTGCCTAGGGCAAGAGTAAAAGGGAATTCCCAAATGATAAGCAAAGCAGATAGAAGTTTTTTGAAAAAATAGATAAAACTCAGAACAAATCCTCAGAAATAAATCCAGAGCGGTACAAGATATATTACAGGAGCCATCCTTCACTGGGGATAGATGAGATGAAATTTGCAGCTGCAGTCACTGTGCCTTGTTCTGTACATCACAGGGTGAAAACAGACATGCATGTAACTTAACACCACTTTAACATTTCTTATGTATGTTGCAAGGCTGTATTGATGCACTATGCAGCCCTGCAACATGCATAAGAAAACAGTGTTAAAGCGGTGTTAAGCGGAGTTACATGCATGTCTGTTTTTACCCATTGTGTCTGGAAAACTGAATGCAAAGCCCTTTTGTATAAGCTAATATGCTAAGATAGATATCTGTGATCAGGGAATACAGATCTACAGGCACAGTATTATCCAACAGTTCTTATACCCTGTTTGTGGTAGCCAAGGAATCATATTTACTGCATTTTCCTCATTAACAGCAAGTTAAAACACAGTGTAGATAGGTCCCTGGTAGTACCTAAAGTCATAAATAGGGCTCAACTCACAAATTTCACTCAGTTCTGATTCGGATCGAACAGAACAAAAAATTTTTTTAAAGCATGGCCACCATGGTTTTGTGGATGCACAAAATGGCGGCAGCCGTACTGCACATGCCCAGTGGTTCAGTTGGAATTCCAGCCGGAAATTTAATAAGTCACTTTGATTTTATGAAAAAGTCCGCTAAACCAGACTGACTTATTCAAACCAACCCCAATCATAAATAAGAATCAGTCAAGGTTCCTTTTTGGTATGACCATGAGCAGATTTAACATTTGCAAGTGCACCCAGTGAGTTCTTGACCTGAGAGAGAATTGGAAGCCTGGTCTCCTAGGTCCAGGTCCAAGTCCAACTCCTTATCCCTGTAGCTACCAGGACGCACTAGGTCTTCAAATTTCTCTCAATAGGTATGGGGATTGGGCTGTACTACATAGTATATTCCTTCACTATATCCCTCATATCATGTTTGAATGATCCACTGCTAAAACATAGTAGCTAGGCAGCTACTGCGTGGTATAGCCTCACATATGAACAAGACCTACAAAAGAGGCCAGTTAGCACTGTGTTGTGTGAGGGAGCAAGCTCTTATATTTCTCATTGCAGGGGAGGCAGTCACGTTCAGGACTGAAGTTTGGTTGCAAAAGAGGAAAGTGTTCCGCTCTAGATACTTCCTTGTACCTATTGTATCTGTGCAAATGTAAATGCCATCACATGCCAGAAGCCCCCACACTATTGCAGATAATCTAGTGGCTTTAAAATGTTTTCTTTCTGAAAACTTGGGAAATGAAAAGGATTATAGAATCCTTAGCATCCCCTTTCTGTATGTAATCTATACCTCGGAAGATTTATGTGTGAAGGAAGAAAACATCAGAAGCCTTGTTCAAAACCATTCAAGGAGAAACATTTATGAGTGTTTTTGCCACTGAAGAGAGGTCTACAATTTTATAAAGCTAAAATGAGACAAAGCCAGCGGCTAATACAAAAAAAAGTTAGTGTTTTACTGACTGCCAGGGACAGATCAATATGTGACTTACCATCCTAAATCTTAAATTAAAGGAAAAGACCCTAACCAATTATTACCAGAAGGCCAACATAGGGACACAAGAGAAAAACAATGTTTGCAAATAAGGAACATGAGAACATCCCAGTGCCGTGGAGATGGAGAAATAGCCTGAAAGAGAAATGGTTTCTTTGTAATCCAGCCATTTATATTTTCATTAGGGTGCCAAAGAAAGAGAAATATTGTGCGGGGATGTGAATAGGAACTCAGAGGACCTGGGCTTTATTCAATAGAATAGTGTTGGTCCAAAAGTTGAGTATGCCCTCAGCCCCCCCACCTCCACCCCCCAGTGCAACCCTGGTATGTCTCAGCACAGCCATGCTCTCCTCTCAATCCCTGGTCACACCCAACCCATTCTCCTGCTTCTACATCACCTCTACCACTTCCTACTCCACCTCACAAATCCCAACTCTTGCACTACACCCAGGGCTCACCTTACAAGAGGATGACCTGGACCAACCCCTGCTCTTTCTAGGGGGCTCGCAGTAGCCCCTGTTTCAGGTTGTGGTGAGCCCCATTCCCTCTCAGCAGGGCAACAAAAATGAGCACCGTTAGGGACCTGTGGAGAATGGCCCCAAGGGGGTGAGGTCACATGGGGAACTGCATTTTATCTTTGCCCTGGGCCCCTTAAATTCTAAGACTGGCCCTGTCTATGCCCTTTTAGCCTGCCCAACATCCCCACCATGATCTTGCCGCATTACACCCACTACTCTTGAACCTATCCTCCCCAGCAACTCCACTCCTATGCCCAGTGCTTAGTTTGTACAAAATGAATGGCCAGGGACCAAGCCTGTCCTGGAGCCACAGCCCCTGCCCCAGAAGCCACACCCCATGCCCCAGATCTTGTAGGGGCAGGGAAAGGGACCCTATTGTACAGTTGTCAACACAACCACTGGATTGCCTTGCCTCTTTATAACTGAATATAAAACAGGAGTTCTTATTTAGGCTGCTTTCACACATGTAGGAAAGTGCCCTTAGAAGGTTGGGAGAGAGGACGCGCATGCAAATTGGTTGCGTCTTTCATCATGTGGCAATGCCCAGAGGCACGTGATTGAAGCTTTTTTGCGTGTTTACTAGGATGATTGACAATGCTGGATTTTGCAGATTTTTGGAGGAAACAGACACCACCCTGAGGACCCTCATCACCTGTCCCCTCAAGCCATAGAGCCAACACGTGGCCCAAGAAGAACTGGAAGAGGAGGAGGCAGAGGAGACAGGGGACCCAGAGCCTATGGGGAGCAGTAAGCGAAAGCACCGGAATGGGGCTAGTGGTCTAGATGACCCAGCCATAAGATGAAACTGCTAGGTAATGCCAGTCACCAACATGGCTCCCGTTCCTTGCTGTCATTGCAAGTGGCTGGGACAGCGAGGGGGAGAAACCTGAGGTGCCTCAGGACACAAAGGGACCCTCTGGGGAAGGTAGAAATGGCAAGTGGGTAAAAGGGTATAATGGTGGGCCAGTGCGGGGCTTGCATGCTGGAGGCCTACGATGCCATCCAGGGACTGACTAATGCCTGGCACAGGCACTAGGGGCCAATGGGACAGATGCAGGACTTGAAGGGGTCCATGGAAAGGGAGAGTCGTAGGCTGCGGAACACCATGCATTAGTCCCTAGGGATGTAGCATGCCCTCCTCCACCACTTGGCCACCACAAATGCTGCTATCACTGCCACACTGGGGAGGCCCCAATTGCCAACCTCCCACTGGAGCTTCCAGAACAGCCCCACACACCCTACTCAAAAAGCCATCTTTGAGCATTGATTCCCTGGCCAGCTATTGGCCAGTCTCTAACCTTCCCTTTTTAGGGAAGGTTATTTAATGTGTGGTGGCCCAGTGGTTACAGGAGCACCTGAACCAGGTCCATTTTCTTGATCCCTTGCAGTCTGGTTTTCACCCTGGGTTTGGCATGGAGACTGTACTTTTGGCCTTGGTTGATGATCTGCGCTGTGAATTAGATCAGGGCAGATCCACAATTTTGATCTTACTGGATCTGTTGGTGGTGTTTGATACCATTGATCATGAGTTGTTGGTGGCGAGGCTGTGGGACCGGGCTGGGGTGAATGGAACTGTTCTTGAATGGTTTCGCTCATTTCTGGCAGGGACAATGCAGCGGGTGGTTCTCGGGGAATGTACATCATCTCCCCGGAATCTCACGTGTGGAGTCCCGCAGGGTTCTATTCTGTCCCCTCTCCTGTTCAGCATGTATATGCAAACTTTGGGTGAGGTCATGAGAGGTTTTGGTGTGCAATGTCATCAATACATCGATGATGCACAGCTTTATCTCTCATTTTCAAGTGATCCAGGTCCGGCAGTCTCGGTGCTTACCCGGTGCTTGTCAGCTGTGGGGGATTGGATGAGGGCAAGCTGTCTGAAACAGAATCCTGACAAGACGGATATGATGTTGGTGGGGAGGGCTGGGGGGGGTGACTTCCATCATTGGTGGGGTCTGCCCCCCTTTGGCCACTCAGGTTCGTAGTCTTGGGGGTGTTCCTTGACCCACAGTTTTGCCTGGATTGCCAGGTGGAGGCTGTGGCGAAGGGAGCATTTTGTCAATTACATCTGATGTGATAGCTGTGGCCGTATGTCTCGGACTCTGATCTGGCCACCATCATCCATGCTTTCATTACCTCTCAACTGGACTACTGCAATGTGCTCTACGTGGGACTCTCCTGACAGTCTGCAGGTTGCAACTAGTGCAGAATGCGGTGGCCCGTCTCCTGACAGGGGCGGGCCGCCGTGAACACATTACACCTGTGCTCCGCAAGCTGCACTGGCTGCCTATTATCTTCTGGGCCCAATTCCGAACCACTGACGCTGGATTAGGGGCAGTAGGGGGAGAGCATGAGGTGATGGAGGCCCTGTCTGGTCCAGCTTTGTGGGGGGAGTTTCAGGAA
The DNA here is from genome assembly GCA_003113815.1 of Sphenodon punctatus. Lineage (NCBI taxonomy): Eukaryota > Metazoa > Chordata > Lepidosauria > Sphenodontia > Sphenodontidae > Sphenodon > Sphenodon punctatus. The sequence continues at coordinate 2,942,310 of QEPC01008366.1, read as the reverse complement.
GTGACGCCGGTCGATGCAGCGGATGTCTTGGGGTCTGTGAGGGCCACCTGTTGCGAACTTGATCCATGCCCGTCCTGGTTGGTGAAAGTCTCCAGGGAGACGTTGGAGACGGTGCTGGCAAGGGTGGTGAACATGTCCTTGCAGAAGGGGAGGTTGTCGCCCAGCCTCAAGGAGGCTGTGGTGCACCCCCTGCTGAAGAAAGCATCCTTGGACGTGGACGTGCTCACCAGTTACCAACCCGTCTCTAACCTCCCCTTTTTAGGGAAGGTTATTGAGCGGGTGGTGGCGATCCAGCTCCAGGTGCATCTAGACAGCATCGGTTTCCTGGTCCCTTTTCAATCTGGGTTCTGTCCTGGCTATGGCACTGAGACGGTGTTGGTGGCCTCGGTCGACGATCTCTGCTGGGAGATGGACACAGGATGTTCAACATTTCTCATCCTGCTAGATCTCTCGGCCGCTTTTGACACCATGGGCTGCTGTTGAGACGGCTGCGTGACCTGGGGGGTCTGGATGGGACTGTTCTTGAATGGTTCCGTTCATTCTTCTCAGGAAGAAGTCAGCGGGTGGTGTTGGGGGATGAGGCATCTTGCCCCCGCGCTTTATCATGCGGCATTCCTCAGGGTTCCATTCTGTCTCCACTATTATTTCATGTATATATTTAGCCCTAGTGGGAGGTCGTGAGCGGGTTTGGGGTGCGATGTCACCAATATGCCGATGATATTCAGTTGTACCTCTCTTTTTCAACTGACCCAGACCCTGCCATCTCGTTGCTATTGGAGGCCGTGGTGGAATGAATGTGGCAGAGAAGACTGAAGCTCAACCCCAATAAGACGGAGGTGATGTTGGTGGGGAGAGCAAGGGAGGTAGTGCCCCCCCCCCGATTGGGGGGGTTCGCCCTCCTATAGCTCATCAGTTCCAGAGTCTGGGGATGATATTGGATGCAGATCTCCACCTGGAGCAGCAGGTGGAGGCAGTCGTGAAGGCTGCCTTCCGCCAGTTGTATCTGATGCGGAGGCTGAGTCCGTACATCTCCGGCCCAGACCGGCCTCCCTCATCCATGCCTTCGTCACCTCGAGGCTGGACTACTGCAATGCGTTCTACGTGGGGCTTCCCTTGTTCTTGGTTCGGAGGCTACAGCTAGTGCAGAATGCAGTGGTCCGGCTCCTCTCTGGGATGGGTCGTCGGGAGCACATAACACCTGTGCTCCGGACTCTGCACTGGTTGCCAATAGCGTGCCGAACCAGGTTCAAGGTTTTGGTGTTGATCTATAAGGCCCTTCACGGTCTGGACCCCTCGTACCTCAGGGACCGCATCACCCTCCGCATCCTAGAGCAGTTCCTTCAGTCTGCCAGGGGTGCCTTCTTGGAGGTCCCCCGCGTTAAGCGGGGGGCCACAATGGAGAGGGCATTCTCGGTGGCTGGGCTGCACCTTTGGAACTCCCTCCCAGAGGAAGATCGCCTGACCCCAAGCCTGTTGACATTCCGACAAAGTTGTAAAACCTGGCTATTCGCCCAGGCCTTCGGGGAGGGTTTTTTATCTCCCTTACCCTATTTATTGTTTTATCATGATTCCCGGCCCTGTTTTAATACTTTTAATGTTCGTATTTTGGAATGTTTTAACTGTTTTAGATGTATTTTATATATGTGGTTGTTTTTATTGTAAGCCACCCCGAGCTGTTTTAGGAGGGGCGGGGTAGAAATCTGATCAATAAATTAAAAAAATTAAAATTCAAGGTGCTGGTTATAATCTACAAAGCCCTAAACGGCTTGGGTCCTGGTTACCCGCAAGACTGCCTCAGACCCCGGGTTCCTTCGTGGTCCTTGCGGTTGTCCGGGGATGCCCAGCTTGAAGTCCCCCGGGTATGCCGGGTGGCGACGGCACAAAGGGCGTTCTCGGTGGCCACACCTCGGCTGTGGAATTCCCTCCCGTTGGAGGCCCATGTGTCCCCAGAACTCCCCTCTTTCCGTAGATGTTGTAAGACCTGGCTGTTCCGCCGGGTCTTCAGGGAGGGGGGTAGGTGGGGTGGGAGGGGTTTTATTGCTTGAAAGATTTGTTCATTTTTATATTTTATATTGTATTTTAATTTTTTTGTAGTTTTTAGCTAATTTTATTGTCATGAGTATGATGTATGCTGCCCCAAGCTGCCGTTGCGCAGGAGGGAGCAGGTTAAAAATAATCATATAAATAAATAAAATATAAGCTGGTCAATTAATCAGTTAAAACGAACAGATAATCAACCAAAAATATCAGTTGACGGACCTAACATACTCTCTGATGTTCCTTAAATTGACAAGTAGATTATTTTGCCTCCATTTTGAGGTTATGGCACAATCCATTTATTAGGAGTAGGTGAAGTTTATGTTCTGTGAGTCACTCTTTTCAGTCGATTTAAATCCCTGACAGAGAAAAGACTGATCACTGGGTAATCTCAAGTGAGAAAGTGTTAAGCCTCTTTTAGTCATGAGATCAATGATCCCCCAAAATTATATGACAGGGGGGGAAATACAGGAACACTCATCTTAACAACAAGAAGGTTATGAGAAAATGAGCAAATCATTGATTGGTTAAATCTAGATTTTATTTCTTTTCTTCCTAGCAGACATTTTTGCTTTATTTTCTCACAGATCAACAAGACCCTTCTTAAGGGTGTCACCCGTCTCTCATTGTAGGTGTCCTTGCATCTAAACCTATAGTACAGGCTATCCATCAGGCTGACAGTATTCATCAGGCAGCAGCTGGAGTGGCATAAGAGAAAAGCTCACGTCTAAGAGGATTCTGACACTCAGACAAAATGGTCTGCTTGCAGTTCCTGTTTAATCTGAGCACCACAACCAGTTGCCTCTCTCCCTGATGAGACCACATTGTAGGTAGAGTTACCATCCAATGGGATTTGTCCCAGAGTCTCCAGGTTTCGTGCTTACCCAGTGTTTGGCACTGTGGGGGACTGGATGAGGGCTAACCAACTGCGACTGAATCCTGACAAGACAGAGGTGATGCTTGTGGGTAGGTCAGTGGAGTTGATAGCTCCATCGATCGATGGAGTTTGCCCTTCGCTGATGTCCCAGGTGTGGAACCTGGGGGTACTCCTCGATGCACAGCTCTGCCTGGATTTCCAGGTGGAGGCTGTGGCAAAGAGTGCCTTCCGCCAGTTACATCTGGTGCAGCGGCTTCGGCTGCTGGTTTCGGTTCCGGACCTGGCCACGATCATCCATGCTTATATTACCTCTCGATTAGACTACTACAACGCGTTCTACGTGGGGCTACCTATGGTGACGGCTCGGAAGCTGCAGCTGGTGCACAATGCGGTGGCCCGGCTCCTGGTGGGGTTGGGCTGCTGGGAGCACATTACACCAGTGCTCAGATCTCTGCACTGGCTTCCAATAGTCTTCCGGTCCTGATTCAAAGTGTTGGTCTTAACCTATAAAGCCCTACGTGGTCTGGGCCCTGTTTATCTGCAAAACTGCCTCACTCCCTGAGTCCTGGATCGGCCCCTATGGTCGGCTGGGGGCGCACTGCTGGAGGTCCCCTGGGTTTCCCGGGGGGCCATGCAGAGCAGGGCGTTCTCAGTCGCTGCACCTGTGGAACTCCCTCCCGGTAGAGGCATGTCTGGCCCTGGACCTCTCAGCCTTCTGTAAGAACTGAAAAACTTGGCTGTTCAGTCAGGCATTTGGTGAGGGAGAAGGGTAGGGTGGAGAAGCGGGGGAGAATGAGGAGGTGTGTATTTTTGTGTTTTGTTTTATGATTGATATTTTAAAATGTTAGAACTGTTTTATATTTTTATAATGTTGTTAGTCATTCTGAGCCGCTGAGGTGGGGAGAGCGGGACATAAGTTTTGTTAAAATAAATAAATAATTCCCAGGCTTCTGGAAATGAAATCCCCTATTTCCCTGGGTTTTCCAGAACACCACTAGATTTTTTTCCAGTGGGATGGAAAGTGGGGCAATGCCACAAAGAGACTGTCCAGCCCTCTTTATGATGTAAACCTGCCACCGGCAGAACATTGTGCCACCACAATGCTCTGAAGGGGGCGTAGCCACATTGGAAAGAAGTGGGAGAGTCCTTTTCTGACATGGTCCTATCCCGTTTCAATCATCATATTGACACACTGAAGGGGGTGTGGCCATGTTGGAAACAGGCGGGAGAATCCCTTTGTCCTGCCTTTTTTCTGACATAAGCCAACCCACTTGAGGTTACGTGAGATTATGATTCTCCAAGGGAGACCTGGCTGTGTCAGAAAAGGCTGCGGAGAGACCCGTTGCCCCACCACCTTGAGGCATGGGCCCACCCTTTTTCATCTTAAAGCTTCTGAGAAGGTAGCAATTCTAACTGTGAATCCTGTCGTTTCCACAATTAGGTTTGTAGACATCGCCGCAGAGCTCACTGACTAAAAGTCATCTGAAATAAAACATGATTTTTTATTACCCTTGTTTATGTCAATAAGCTTTTGTTCTTCATGACTAAACAGGAACCATATTGTAGCAACAGTAGCTCCAATCAGAGGGAAGATTACCATCTCTGGGAAGGGCTGGTATCTTATTGCTTGGTGCCTTACCTATTCTCTGCTCTCCATTCAGACACTGAAGGCTCATACACACAAACACAAGGAGGGTGTGTTGCTTCATGGAACATAGGTGTTGTGTGGGTGTTGGGTGTGAAGTATATTTGCACAGCAATCAATCTCAACAGCACTAAGGGTGTTTTTAGACAAGCACCTCCCCAACCATTACCCACTCATCACACACCCATCATGCATGTTGCAGGGCCGCATTGGTGCCCTATGTTTGTCTAAAAATACTCTAAGTGGGTATAGATTGGTAATAAAGCACCAATGATCAGAGAGACATCCAGAGCTAAAACAAATAGAAGGTTTTGTATTCACAAATATTACTCCCATTTTTTGATAGTCCTCCAAATATCAGAATAGTTATTCACCACCAAAATTATATCTATTTATTTGGATATTTTGGTTTAGCTATTTTGGTGATTCAGATCTTTCACTCATTTTGATATTTCAGTTACTTCATAATAGCACCAAAATAAAGTATCTGAAACGACAACAGTGACAAATAAATAAATAATCTAAAATAACCAAAGTGGTTATTTATTTCAAGAGAGAAAAACAGAACAGAAAAATGGTTCATATCTCAATTTGGAGTGGCTTATATTGTTGGATATAATATTTATTTTATTCCTATTTATTGCTTGTCTAATACTCAGGGCTGGTAACAATACAATATAAACATAAAGGAATAAAAATACATTCAAACATTTTTTAAACCCCCTACAAAACCCAAGCCCATTTGTTGTGGTTATTTGTTTCACCCTTCTCTACATCTGAAATGAACAACAGATTCCACATCCACCAATATAATGTAAACCTGCCTCCGGATGAACAAAGAGACTGTTCAGCCCTCTCTATGATGTAAACCTATCCCTGGCAGAACATTGTGCCACCACAATGCTCTGGCGGCGGTATTGCGGCAGCTTCTTGCACGCAGTAGTGTGCTCCTTCTGCTGCTCCTTCTGGCCGCTTCCTGGCCCCTCCCAACATGGCCTCCAAGAGTGACATGGTTGGATGACATCATCTGGTCGTGCTGCTCTGGAAAACCCTGTTGGGAGGGGCCAGTCAAGAAGTGGCCAGAAGAAGAACTTAAGAGCGGCCGGGTGCAAGAAGCTGCTGGCCAGGGTGTGGAGGGGCAGTCCAGACAAAGGGAGCCATCTGGGAGCTCTTGGCTCAGCCTCCCCTGGTCCTGTGCCAGAGCTGGGCTTTGACCCCACACCAGGTGCTGCTGGGGGGGGAGGGGAGCAGTGTGAGACCTTCCTATTGCCCCCCCTACTGGAGAGAGAGAACAGCCATGGCAGATGGACAGGGAGCTTCATCTCCCTGCTCTGCCCTCCAGGCTGATGCCCTCCCCTCCCCCCCAACTGGGGGAAAAGAGAGAGAGAGCACAGGCGCTCACTTCACCTGCTCCTGGCCGCTTCCTGTCCCCTCACTCCCAACAGGACCTCTGCTCTGGGAGGTCCTGTTGGGAGGGGCCAGGAAGGAAGTGGCCAGAAGGAGCTCAGTAGGTGAAGAGCATGCTCACACTGCAAGAAGCCGCCAGCCCACCATGCCACCAGGCCCGCCACCACCAGGGTGGGGTAAGTAAAGGCAACTTGCAAGCTGCCTGGGGATTTTGTGGGGAGGTCTGGGGCAATGGTGGAGGGTTTGGGGGAAGGGACTGCTGGGGGGATGATGATTGATTGATTGACTGATTGATTGATTGATTTCCAAGATTTATATCCGACCTCTCCTGCCTAAACAGCTCGAGCCGCCTTACAAAAATTAAATTATTTTAAAATATACATAAAATATATGAAATACATAAAACCCATCCTCCCCCCATCTCCCCCCCCATCCACCTCCCTCAACAAAGGTTTGGCGGAACAGCCAGTTCTCGCACTGTTGCCGAAATGAGGCAAGGTCCAGGGCCACCCAGGCCCACATCAGAAGAGAGTTCCACAGCCTGGGCACCACTACCGAGAACGCCCTCTCCATTGTAGCCCCTCGCATCACCTGGGGGACACCAAGAAGCCCCCCCCCCCGGGCGGATCGCAGGCATCGATCCAGGGCACGGAGAGGAGGGTCCCAGACCATATAGGGCTTTATAGGTAAGCACCAACACTTTGAAGCGGGCTTGGAAGACTATCAGCAGCCAGTGCAGAGCTCGGAGCACTAGTGTAATGTGCTCACGGCGTCCCATCTCCGTAAGGAGACAGGTCGCCGCATTCTGCACCAGTTGCAGTCTCCGAACCTTCACCAAAGGTAGCCCCACGTAGAGCATGTTACAATAGTCTAATATTGAGGTGGTGAAGGCATGGACGACAGTGGCCAGATCGGAGACAAAAACATATGGCTGAAGCCGTCACACCAGATGCAATTGGCGGAAAGCACTCCTCGCCACAGCCTCAACCTGGAGATCCAGGCAAAGCTTCATATCGAGAAGTACACCCACACTCTGGACCTGAGAGACCAGTGGGGGATGAACCCCATAAATGATGGGGTACACCACACCCGCCGCCCTCCAGAGCAACATCACCTCCGTCTTGTCAGAATTTAATTTCAGACAGCTCGCCCTCATCCAGTCCCCCACAGCCGCCAAACATCGGGTAAGCACCAAGACTGCTGGGTCTGGGTTGGATGAAAAGTAGAGGTAGAGCTAGGTGTCATCAGCATATTGATCACACCGCACCCCATACCGTCTCACAACCTCGCCGAGGTCGGCTGCATATACACATTGAACAAGCGAGGGGACAGAATAGAGCCTTGCGGAATGCCACATGTGAAGTCCCGGGGAGAAGATGAACAATCTCAGATCACCACCCGTTGGGTTCTGAGAGCCAAGAAGGAGTGGAACCATTCAAGAATGGATTTGGGGGGAAGGGGCTGCTGGAGGCATCTGGGGGAGGTGTTGGGGAAGGAGATTCTGGGGGGATGGTTTGGAGTGAAGTGGCTGGGATACAATTTCCTTGGACAAGTATTTGCAGAAAAGTTAATGAAAAAAGGCACAAATGCTTACATAATGTGTGCAGTTTAATTTGAAAGAACATTTTCAAATGCTGCTTTTCTACCTAGCTTGGCTTCTGAGTGTTTTCTGTAATCTGGGCTAGCTGTTAAGGTACTTCTGTTTTCTCTGCTACTGTACTCCTGCCATTACATTGCCTGCTGATGGTTATTGGAGACAGGTTCCTGCCCAGTGGGCTTACAATCAAAGAAGAACAAACCCCGTTTGCCCCCATGCACTCTGGACTCACTTGGCTGAGGCTCTGTTGTTGTTTGCTAGAACTGCTAACCTTGGGTGCTTGTTCTATTCCATTGATCATGATCATGTGTGTAATTTTGGGGTTGGCTCCGCCTACCGGGGGCCACTTTCAGAATATTTTCCAGGGCCGTTTTAAGTTCCCAATCTGCTACTGGCACTCTGAATAACCAAATGGCCACACCTAAACAAATATTCATATATTCTTCAGCACCCCTGTTTCATTAGCTTTTCAGTCATTTCAGTTTGGATATTTGACCAAAAACCTGAAACAATATGGCCAAAAATCCAGGGGGCAGGGGGAGAATCCAGAAACAAACAGATTAAAATCCCCTCTCCCCTTCCCCCCGCCCAATACTGAAAGCAGACAAAAATAGTGCTTCATCCCTGCCTTGCTCGACCCAGTTCAAAACAGGTGAATTGGATGAATGCAATATTTGAGCTCCAGCCATGTCAAGTTGCCAGGAAGTCAACCCACACACTGATACATCGAGTGACTTAGCACGCACTGCAGTAGGCCACACTCCTTACATGTCCTTATAGCGCCCCAAACACATTCGCTCCTTTCCCTCCCAACTTTCAGATCCCTGCTGAAATCCCACCTTTTCCATCAGGCCTTCCCTAATTCCTCATCCCCTTAGTCCCCTTCCTGATTTTCCCAACATCACCTTCCCCCTATGTAACTAAGCTAAGCATGTGTACCTGCAACCTCGCACCTTCATAAATGTATCCTCAATCTCGCCTCTGTTGCCCCCACCCCTCATCTTCCCTCCCTCTTCTTGTTTTGATTTAAAATCGAGTAATTTCCCTCCCAAGCACGATTCCCCAATCGGGATCTTAGTCACCCCCACACCACAAATTAGACATTTTTAATTGGGTACAACACTATTTTATTATCCTGCTCACACAATCAGGTACAGCATGAACCCAATGCAACAGTTCTTAGATAGATCCTAGCCTGGCCTGCCTAGCACATAAAATATGTTTCTTAC